>JADRCH010000162.1:4018123-4034978 GCA_019843965.1 Rhynchomys soricoides
TGATGAGAGTGCTGGTGATCAAGACTCATGTCCGCATGCTTTCCCAGTGAGCACTTTCACACTGAACCATCGGCTCAGCTCATAGGGTGACCTTTAGATTTTCTCGGTGACCTTTTGAATATTAAATCTGTTAAAACGGTAACACTTTTAGAGCTGTTTTCTAGGTGTCCCTAGCTTTTCTGAGGATATCAAAATTAGATAAGCTACTTTGACTCCTTGAGCATCACTCCATCCCCTTTTGCTCTGCAAGGTCATCAGCAACATCCCACTTCAGGTTGCAATGTAAGCAACTAGCTCATCCTCCTGCTGCCCCCATGATGGACTCTACCCACAACATGTGAGCCAGAATAAACCTTAAGCTGCTTGGGTTGGGTACCCTGTCCCTGCATCATGGACTAATGTTACTAATACAATTTGTTGTACAACATAAAATTTTACTTTTTCTTTTGGTGTTGCAGCTGACAAGGTTTCTTTATAATCCTGCTTGATCTGGAACTCACAGAGTTCTTCCTGCCTCTGTCTCCCTAGCGCTGGGATTAAAAGTGTACACCATCACACTCAGTCACATTAGCCATTGACAGGACACGGGTCCTTAACATTGAGTACATCGCTTTGTATCCTAGCAACCAAACACTGACGAGAACATCTCTCCCTCCCTCAGCAACCACCAACTGGTGAGATTGTCAGGGGTGGGGGGACTGGTGTAGGGACCAGTCTTCATAAGCCCCTCCCCTCCTGTGCAGCCCCTGTTCCGGGAGTCACAGTTTCTCTGAGAAACTCAAGAATGTAACAGCTGGCCAGAATCCAGTTCCAGCACCCTCATCTGGTGGCTCACAAAAGGCTAAAACTCCAGCTCCAGAGGATCTGATACCCACTTCTTACCTCTACAGTACACAGACATACATGTATATAGAAATAAAATTAAATAGACCTTAAATTAAAGAGAAATATCAACTATATCATGCCCAGAAAACCGTGTTCCAAACATTCCAGAATGTCCTCCAGCTCGTGTGTTCTTACCACACTCTCCCCAGGGTCCTCTTTGTCTTGGAGGGGGTGAGATAGATGTCCCATTTGGGGCGAAACATTCAAAAGTGATTTACTTTAATCACTTTGACCAGTCACAAGTCTCTGCAGTTATTGCTGATGACTGCAGAAAGAAGCTTCTCTCACTGCGATGACCGCAGCACTAATCTGATTGCTGGAGTCCATCTTAAGTCTCCTGGCATTCCTCCTGGGCTCCTAAAAGCCCATCTTGTTGAGGAAAGCTCTCTCTGCTCTAATTTCTATCTATATGAATTTGTTTACTATGGGAACCTTGTCAAAAGAGAACTTTAAGTCACTTCTGTTGTCTGCTTTATTTCACCTTGCATAATGTTTTCAAGGTTCAATCATGTATCAGAATTTCATTATTTGTCAGATGAGCCATATTCCACTGCAAGTAGGACTACATCACGTCTTTTGAAAACACACTGATCTTCAATCTATCTCAAGATCCATCAGCTATACCACTCCTAGGCCCATATCCAAAGGGAGCTTCATCCTAATACAAAGAAACTTGTTCATCCATATTCATTGCTGCTCTATTCATAACAACCAGGAACCGTAAGCAACCTAGATGTCCATCAGTGGATGAATGAATGAATGTAGTACCTACACACAATGGGCTATTACTCCACCATTAAAAAAGGGATCATCAAATTGGCAGATAAATAATGGAACTAGAAAATTCATTGTGTGTGAGATATCCAAGAGCTACAAAGAATAATATGGTATGGTATTGATTTATATGTGTATGTCAGGTGTTAAGTCAAAGATAATCAAGTTACAATGCATAGAACCCAGAGGTTATGTATAGAGTAAGGGATTTGGGGTGTGGGGGGCAGAGCTTCCTAGGAAGGGGAAATAGAATAGTTATGGATGAATAGTGTGTGGGGGGGTAAAGACTAGAGTGAGAAGATCAGATGGAGAGGGCAAACAGGAAGGGACATTTAAAACTAAGGCCGTTTGAGGGGTAGTATGAAAACCCAACACAGTAGGAGCTTCCTAACATACATACCTATAGAAAGTTGATCTAAACAAAATCACCAAATAACCGGAGAAACAGAGTCCCAGCTGGACATCTCTCATCATCACATGAAGCTTCAGTACAGGGAATGGGTTCCATTTAATTGAGTTGTTGTTCACAGTGGTCCCATGGGAACCCCCCCCCCCAAACAACCCAGGTCAAAGGCTACAGGCTACTCTCTACAAAATATTGCTGAAAATAACATATGCACAATTCACTGAACATGGAAAAGTAGAACTGGTGCCTACAGAGAACCTTCACCCCTACTAACTAGTGTTCCTGGTACTAGAAGGTACTCTGGGTGCTACTTAAGGAGAAAGGTAAATACCAACCCATATAAAAATCCTTTTGTCTCAGTTAGGGTTTTACTGCTGTGAACGGATACCATGACCAAGGCAACTCTTATAAGGATAACATTTAATTGGGGCTGCCTTACAGTTCAGAGGTTCAGTCCATTATCATCAAGGCAGGAACATGGCAGCATCCAGGCAGGCATGGTGCAGGAGGAGCTGAGAGTTCTACATCTTCATCTGAAGGCTGCTAGCAGAATACTCACTTCCAGACAGCTAGGATGAAGGTCTTAAAGCCCACACTCACAGTGACACACCTATTCCAACCAGGTAACACCTTCTAATTGTGCCACTCCCTGGGCCAAGCATGTACAACTATCACACCTTCAATCTACATATAATGCTTCCTTGCCTGCAAGATACATGAGTGCAGTGGTGGCACAGAGCTTGTAGGAGTAACCAACAAGGATCTAATTTGGCTTAAGGTTCATGCCAATATATGGAAGCCAGACCCAACACTAGTTGAGCAACCAAGAACCTGAGACTAGATAGCCGTGGACCTAGGGGAAGCCAAATACTATTGTTGCACTAAAGGTTTGCAGCAATAAAATGACTCAGAATGACCATCTACTATACTCATAGACCAGTGCTTTGCTCAGCCTTGATCAGAGAAGCTTCTTCCTGTGGCAGATGGAGACAAATACAGAGACCCATAGCCAGACATTATGCAGAGAAAGAGACCTTTTAATACTCAGCCCTAAATGGTATATCTCCATCAAATCCTTCCCCTTGGGGTTTATGAAACTTTTCAGAAGAAGAAAGTATAAAAGCCAGAAAGGATGGAGGACACCATCCCACAAAGACACTTGCTCAACTAAGTTTATAGCAGCTTTATTCATAATAGCCGGAAACTAGAAACAACTCTAACTGTCCCTTAACTGAACAATGGATAAAGAAAATGTAGTACATCTATACAATGAAATATTATTCATCTATTAAATGAATAATTTAATAATATTAATTTAAATGAATTTCGCAGGCAAGTGGATAGAACTTGAAAATGTTATCCTGAGTGAGGTAACTCAGACTCAAAAGGATATGCATGGTATGTACTCACTTATAAGTGGGTATTCGCCATAAAATACAGGATACTCATGCTTCACTCCACAGACCCAAAGAAGCTAAACAAAGAAAGATCCAAGCGAGAATGCTTGAATCGCACTTAGAAGAGAGAATAAATAGTCATAAGAGGCAGATGGAGGGAGGGAACTGGGTGGGAGAGGGGATGAAGAGAGGAATGAAGTTGTGTTCAGAAACAGATGTGGGGAGAGCCAGGAGAGATGGCCATGAGAATGAATAGAAATCTACAACTGATGGGGGTGAGGAGGCAGGGGCATCTCTAGGAGGGGCAAGAGACCTTGGGTAAGGGAGGCACCCAAGAATCAATGGAGTAGCCTTAGCTGTGACTCACAGCATTGGACATACGGAAGATGAAAAGGCCACATCCTGTAGCCAGGCAAGAACCCCAGTGGAGAGATAGGGACACCAACCAACTCACTAAACTTTCATCCCAAAATTTATCATCTACGAGAAATGCAGGGACAGGGGGAGGGGGGATGGAGCAGAGACTGAGGGATGGCCAAGCAATAATGGGCCCAATTTGAGATCCATCCCATGGGCAAGCTCCATTCCCTGACACTATTATTGATTTTCGGTTGTGCTTGTAAACAGGAGCATGTTGTCCTCTGAGAGGCTCCATGCAGCAGCTGACTAGGCAGACACAGACACCCACAGCCAAACAGTGGATGGAGCTTGGGGACTCTTATGGAAGAGTTGGGGGAAGAACTGAGGGCCCTGAAGGGGATAGGAACTCCACAGAAGACCAACAGAGTTAACTAAGGTGAACCCTTGGGGCTCTCAGAGACTGAACCACCAACCCAAAACATACATGGGCTGGACCTAGGCCTCCCCACACATATGTAGCAGATGTGCAGTTTGGTCTTCATGTGGGTCCTGAAGAACTGGAGCAGGGGCTATACCAAAAGCTGCTGCCTGTGTGTGGAATATGTTCTTCTAGCTGGGCTGCTTTGTCTGGTTTACGTGGGAGAGGATTTTCTAGTCTTACTGAGGTGGGGGACACACAAGGGGGACCCATTCAGAGAAGAGGAGAGAGGAAAGGATTGTGGGAGGGTGTGACCAGAAGGGGGGCAGTGAGAGGGAGGTAAAGTGAATATGTACAAAAAATTAAATTAAATTTTTCTTTAAAAAGTGTGTCTTCCACTTTAGATGATAGGATTTTTAAAAAATTCCTTCATAGGTGTGTCCAGCTATTTGGGTTTTAGTTAATTACAAATGTAGTCAAGTTGAAAACCAAGAATAGCCATCACAAGAGGGGACACTGTAATCAGAATATATTGTATTAAAATCTATTTTTAATTAAAACAAAAGCAAAAATTAGTGCTTTGTATATAATAGATGTACTATAAAAAGCTCTTTGGTTATTGAATAAAATTTCTAGTATATTAAAAAATCCCTACCAATCTATTGATGGGTCCTTGGTACTTAGCTTTTTTAATAATTCTGGTATTGGTGTTAATGTACAAGTATTTATTTAAAATGCCTGTTCCTAGGTTCATACCTCGAAGTAGAATTGCAGGGTCATGTGGGAATTCTATTTGACTTTTTGTCTTTTATGCAGTCTCTATGTCATTGATTATCCACACTAGCAAAGTGCATGGCTTCTAACTTCTGCATAAACCAACAAACACTTACTTTCTAATTCAAAAATTATAACCATCAGTTGGTGTCACTGTCTGAGGGGAGAGTATGGGACTCTGAGGAAGTGAAGCCCTTCCGGAGGAGGTAATCACCACGATTGTTGTTTGTTGTTTTGTTTGAGAGTTCATAGCATTGCTTGGCTTCCGGTTTGCCCTCTGTGCTTTGTGTCCGTGGTTGAGGATATATCTCAGCTTCCTGTTACAGCTCTCTGAAACCGCACCTTCCATGCTGTCTCAGAGTTCCCATCGCTATGAAGAGACACTGTGACCAAGGCAACTCTTATAAAGGTCAACATTTAATTGGGGCTGGGTTACGATTTCAGAAGTTTAGTCCCTTAGCATCATGGTAGGAGGCATGGCAGCACTGAAGGCAGACATGGTGCTGGAGAAGCTGAGAGTTCTACATCTTGACCTGAAGGCAGCCAGGAGGAGAGCTCTTCCACACTGGGCTAAGCTTCAGCACTAGGAGACCTCAATGCCTGCCGTCATAGTGTGACACACTCCCTCCAACAAGACCACACCTATTCCAAAAAGGTCACACTTCCTAATAGTGCCACTTCCTATAGGCCAAGTATATTCAAACCAGCACACATGCCCTTATGGACTCTTTGATATATAAGCTAAAATAAACTGGTTTTTTCCTAAGTCACTTTTGGTCATGGTGTTCTATCAACAACAAAATGTGACTAATACCGAAATCCATTCTACTAAATGGGAAGCAGCCATTTTATCTTTTGTAAAGTACACGAGTCAAAATCTACCAGAGTCACTTGTTTTCAAGTTTCTTCTTTATACTTTTCAGGAGGCACAGAGGTCTTTGTGTTCACAGATGAAGGCCAGGGGAACCCGAAATATTATTCCTACTCCTCCCCCCCCCCCCAGGGTTGCTTCTCTAAGGGAAGGGAAGGAATGTAATACGGTTCTCCACTGGGAAGGCAGGGAGCAGGCTTTACTAGCCTGGTGACCTTTCTTGGCTTTATCTGTGTGGCTAGAGACTTTTCTGGCACCGGATCATCCACCAGAGTCTCATGCTAAACTTGTTTTTCTCAGTCTGTCTATAGAACCTGTCTTTGGAGTTTCCAAAGACCTTTGATGCAGTCACATTTAATCCGTGTTTGGCTTTCTTTGCTCCTCCAGGATATTTCTTTTTTTATGAGTGCTTTGTTGTACTCAAGAGTTTGAGTTAATTATCACCAAAATAATTCTCACCAGGTGTGCTGGGGCTAAATATGTCTAAAATAAACCACTTAGGGTCAGACTCCAAAAGTTGAAAGCAACACCAGTTACTTAGTTGTGTTAAACTGAACTGCACTTTTACCTCTCAGAGATTGGCTTTCTGAAGGCTTGTAAAGGTTCTAGAGACCCCAGCCCCCCCCCCCAATAATTGGTCTAAAATGACTACAAACACAAAAATTCCAGAACCTTTCTTTTGTCTTTAATTTCTTCCCTCCTCCCAACCCCCACCCCGGACAGAGTCCCTGCTGTACATCCTTGGCTGACCTGGAATCCATTATGCAGACTAGGCTCAAACTCACAGAAATCCATCTACCTGCCTCTGCTTGGTGAGTGCAGGGGTTAAACTCTTGTGCCACCCCACCAAGTAGAAACATTTTTCATCAACATATGAATAGATACAGAATTGTATAAACACAGGTATAAAAATCGTATAAAAATATCCAGCCTCTTGCTATGCGAGATGATTTTGAGATGAAACGTGACTTTCTAAAGAAATAAATATTTACAAGTTGAGAAGTTATTACACTCCTCTCTCCAGCTTTGTTTCATTTTCTCTGTCTGCAGCGATAATCACTCTAGTGAATATGCTTCTATGAATATTCTATGAGTAAGTTCCTAGTTAATATTTACATACATTAATGCCCATATGGTTGCTGTAGTCTTAGCAAGAACATGGTGAAGGCATGAATCTTTGTCCTTCTACTTAATACTCATTTTATCTTGGGAAAAACTCTTCTTTTTTTTCTTTTTTTTTCGAGACAGGGTTTCTCTGTGTAGCCCTGGCTGTCCAGGAACTCACTCTGTAGACCAGGCTGGCCTCGAACTCAGAAATCTGCCTGCCTCTGCCTCCCAAGTGCTGGGATTAAAGGGGTGCGCCACCACTGCCCAGATTTGGGGAAAGCTCCTTAACCCCTCTATAAACCAGTTCTCTTGTCTGTAATGAGAGATTTACAATTGTGTCCTCTAAAAAACAGCAGGTTGTAAGACGATGTTTAATGAAAAAGATTCCTGGGAGAAACCATCTGTGAGGAAAACAAGCTAGTCAGCCCTCACTGGCTACTACAGCACGGTCGATTGCCTTAGAACGTAGTCATAATATCTACTTATAATCCCAGGCTTTTGTAGATCAGAAAATTGGGATTGGCTCAGCTGGCCTCCTTTTCCTCAAAGTCTCTCACAAGGCTTCAATGAGAGCTCGTTTGCAGGTTCTAGCAGAGGAGCACGACTACTTGTCTACCTTTAACTCTAGAATGCTCCTCCTGAGGTTGGAGAGATGGCTCAGTAGTTTGGTTCCCAGCAGCCACATTGGGCTGTGCTCACAAACCCCTGTAACTCCCAGTCCCGGGTATCTGATGCCCTCTTCCAGTCTCTATGGGCACAGGAACTCCTGTGCATGTACCTATATCATGCAGATATATAACAAAGCAAAATCTTCTTTTTTCTTATAAGGAGAACATTTAATTGGGGCTGGTTTAGAGGTTCAGTCCATTATCATCAAGGCAAGAACATGGCAGCATCCAGGCAGGCATGGTGCAGGAGGAGCTAAGAATTCTACATCTTCATCTAAAGGCTGCTAGTGGAAGACCCAAAGTAAAATCTTAAAACAAAACTTTCTCCTCTGTGGGAAGGTCACTCTTCTTCCACGCTGAGTTTCAGGAGTGGTACAAGGAGTGGTGGTGGAGGAAGGAGACCTCTATCCAGTGATCAGTGAGTGCCAGTTATTGGAGTTGCATCATCCCTGTGGCATGTCCTCAATGGCAGCCAGAGCTGCCATCTCTTTTTCTGATCATACTTGACTTGGGGGGTAGATTCATTCAATTTCACTCATGATTTCACTATCAGAAGGATAAATTGTAATAAACTGGCTATATATCAATTAGAATAACTGGTTTACCCATTACCCAGATAGCCACCCTATTAGGTTCCTGTGATGTTGATGGCTTCGTCGGGGACACAGGTCTCAAGATAGGACCAATCTTCAGCTGCCAGGCCTGGCAAGTCTGAGAGGCCCTCCTGAGGAGGAGAAACTTGGGATAGATGACCTAACTTTGTGTTCACAGTTCAGACTAGGCCCTGGCATTGGGTGAGACATTGAGGCAGTTAAGCCCAATGGTTAGCATACCACACTCCCTGTGGTATCCTTTATTGTGCCCTTTTCTTCTTGGAAACCTTGGCGGGAGGGGGGGGGTATTGTCAGGATTTGGGAGTCTCTGTCTGTCATAGTAAATTTAAACATATTAAATGCTATATTCAGTGGATCTCTGATTGGTTTGAAGGCCAGTACCTACCTAGCATCTTAGTTAAACAATCTTTGTCTGTTTTAGTTACCTGTTCCAAACTGTACCTTGCAAACGTAAACCAGGAATCTAAGTAAAGCTTTAACTCACAATTAACTGCATCAGTTTTGAGCCTGACAATCAATTCCTGTTGAGTTTAACCCCCCATTCAAATAGCTGAGCACTTTGGGGAAATTTCTCTCTCCACTAATTGGTTAGTAGGAAGTTCTCTATCTGTGTCTGTTTTTCTGTCTGTTGTCAATCTGGAGGCTGAGAGGGACACAGAGGGTGGGTATTCTGTCAACCTGCCTGGGACAACCTCCTGAGCCTCCTATCTGGGAGAGCTTGCTCATCTGATTTCTGAATCAGCTGTAGGTCTGTGGCCTTCCGTAAGCAGGAAGGAAACCGTCTGAGACAGCCTTTTTCTTTTGGTTTTTGCTTTCTGTGTCTGCACATGTTTTATGTGTTTACAGAGTGGTTGTTCTCCTCCTCTTACCTTGAGAGACACCATGGGCAGGTATCCAGCTCCACTCTGCGGGACCTAGTCAGGTTACAACTCAAGGATGTCAGATGCCTGGCAGAGAATCTAAGCTTAACTGTATAGTCTGGGAAACTAACCATCTTTTACAGGAACGAATGGCCAGCAGATTTGTTATCTTACAGATACCTGCTAACTACTTTTTCTAAAATATGGATTTCAATAAGATGGAAAATATTAACGTATATCTTTTTGTAAACTAGAGTTCACATAAGCTTCAGGGAATCAAGAGTCCCAGACTTGGATCTGACTGCCACAGATCAAATGGACTCCAGATAAGTACACCCACCTGTCCTTAAAAATAGGATTTTTCCCTTGGTCTTGGGATTTCTTACCTTCCTCAGTAGCTAGATAAGTTTAACTTCTGTCCCCAGTCTATATTTGTCTCTGCAGATTTTCACCTGGTTCACGCTGACAGACTCCATCCAGGGAACACCAAAGGACTGTAAGCTGCTAAACTCTGACTTGCTGAAAGCTGATGTTAACCAGTCCAGTCAATACGACAGTTCCTGTCTCTCATCTAATCAGATGCTTCTGATAAATGCCCAATTGCACAGCCTTTGACTAGCATTTCAGCCTCCTGGGACCCCTCCCAGAAGACAATGTCCTAATGTCAGCAAGAGGCAGTTACAGAAGGAAATAAGACATCCGTTTCCCCACTTCACAGACTGAGATGCTAAGTCACAAAGACCTGCATTTTGGCAATAACCTATGATTCTTAGGTCCCAATTGACCCTCTGGCCAATGACTAGGACCTTGGGAAAAAAAACTGACAAATTAATGATTTGATTCAGTTGCAAATTGGGGCGGGGGGGCGGAATTGAGAGGACTGAGTTAGCCAGAGCCAGGCTGACTCCATGACAGGCTGAAAGCTGGCAGTTGCTTCCCAGAAGTGAGAACCCAGGTCCAGGAACCTGTGGTCAGCCAACCAAAGCCTTGGACAGCCAATCCGAGAACACCTTGTCATCTGGCCTGAAGCAAGAATAGGCAAATAGAATGAGTAAGCGACCACTCTGGAAAGTCTCCAGGGCCTAACCAACTATAGAATCAGTCAGACTCCTAGACATACAGCTAACCAATCAAGGTGAAAGGGCACATACCCCTCCCTGGAGTTACCCTAACTGACAATAGTAGCTGGGCCCACTAGAGGTCTCTATTCCCAAATGGGGAGATCCCTGCACTCAGGAAATGCTGCTGAATGAATGCTCAATACTATTGAGTATTTGAGTCTCGGTTATCAGTCTTTGGCAATTCTCGGACCCTCACACTAGGTTGTTGGATGAAGGCCTTTGGTTCCTCACTGGTATTGTCCAACATCAGCCCACAGTTCCATCCCACATGATCATCCCTGGAGATCATCTTGTGATGCAAGAGCTGTCTTTCCTCCCAGCAAAGGAAAAAGATGTATCATTCAAGTTTGGAGCCATGCTGAGGTTTTGTTGTTTGAGAGGTGAGGGTTTGTTTGAAACTCTCTGGAGTTTATGGAAGCTAGAACTATGGGTGAAGAGTTTTCCTCATTCACTGTACATGTATCATTCTTCTCTAAAAGGGTTCCTTGTATTTGCAATTGAGCCAGGGTCTCACTTGTCCTAAACTGTCCTCACACTCACTAGGTAGCCAAGAATGAGCTTGAATTTCAGCTTCTTGCCTCTGATTCCTGAATTCTGGGATCATGGGTCTATAGCACCACACTTGATGTATGGATCCTGAGGATTGACTCCAGGACTTCGTGCACGCTAGGCAAACACTAAACCATTTGAACTATGCCTTAGTTAGGGTTTCTATTGCTGTGACAAAAAATATCAGGGCTCAAAAGCAAGTTGGGGAGGAAAGAACTTATTGGCTTATGCTTCCAGATCATAGTCCATCACTGGGGGAAGCCAGGGCAGGAACTCAAGCAGGGCTGGAACCTGGAGGCAGGAGCTGATGCAGATGTCTCTGAGGGGTGCAGCTTACTGGCTTGCATTCCATGGCTTGCTCAACCTGCTTTCTTATAGAACCTAGGACCACCATCCCACGGATGTCATCATCCACAATAGGCTGGGCCCTCCCCTATCAATCACTAACTGATAAAATGCCTTACAGCTGGATATCATGGAAGCATTTCCTCAACTGAAGGTTCTTCTTCGCTGATGATTCTAGCTTGTGTCAAGTTGACACACAACCAGCCAGTACAAACTACACCCCCAATCCCTAAGATGGTTTGTTTGCGTGTAATTTGTGGCGTTCTGTTTTGTAATGTACTCTCAGCAGTGACATCTCTTCGATTTGTTGGGTTCTATTATCTGGAAGCTAGTCTCCAGGTCCAGTCAACTTCACAGAGGAGGAGTCACACAAAGATATGAGTGCCAGATGGTGGAGATCACTGGACGCCATCTCAGAGGCTTCCAGCTCTAAGATGCAGATTTGGGAAGAGTTGTGTGTGATCTGGTTAGGTTTCTTCCTGCAAAGGGCAGAAGGGAGGAAGAAGAGTTGGATAGAATGATTTCAGACTACAGCCATTATTTGTTCTTTATGCCTTGACCATGCTAGATAAATATGCTACCCCGAGCCACACTCCTGACCCCACAGCATAGTCTTCAGAATGTTTTAGCAAGGATAACACTGAGTCCTTAAGCTGACATCACCATCCTACAGGAAGAAACTTGCCTGCAGACGTTGTCTTACTCATCCCTGGCTGAGAACAACAAATGATAACTACAGCTTCAGAGATGCTGGTTCCAAGTACAGCAGCCTGGCTGCCCAGTCGGATCTATTCCCAGCAGCAGGTATAAGTGGCACATTCTGCATTGAATGAACATAACTAAAGAAGTAAGTGAAGGATTATACGAGGAACACATTGTGCCCTGTGTACAGTGAGCTCCAAATGAGCTCATTATTATTGCCTCAAAAATACTGCAGTGCTTTGTAGCTATTGTTGACCCAAGAATTCTGTTTTCTTTTAATGAGACAGAATCTCATGTAGTCTCAGGTTGGCTTCAAACTTGCTGTGTCCACAAGAACAGCCTTGAACTTCGGGTTTTCCTGCCTCTAGCTCCCATTGCTGGGATTACAGGTTTGTGCTATAATGTCTGGTCTGTGTGATGTGGGAGGATTGAATCTAGGACTCCATGCATACCAGGTGTCTCAGTTAGGATTTCTATTGCTGTGAAGAGATACCATGACCACAGCAACTCTTATTTAAAAAACCATTTAATTGGGGCTGGCTTACAGTTTCAGAGGTTTAGTCCATTATTTTCATGATGGTAGCACACAGGCAAGACGTGGTGCTGGAGGAGGAGCTGAGAGTTCTACATCTTGATCCACAGACAGCAGAAGAGATGCCAGGCTAGACCTAACTTGAGAATCTGAGAACTCAAGCCTGCCCCCACAGTGGCACACTTCCTTCAACAAGGACACACGTCCTAATAGCTCCACTCCCTGTAGGCCTACAGCGGCCATTTTTATTCCAACCACCACACTAAGCAAGCACTCTACCGAATGAAGTGTGCTCACAACCCTGTTTTGCTTGCAGCTTTTTAAAAAGCAGGGTCTCACTACGTAATCCAGGCTGGTCTTGAACTTGCTTTACACTCTTCTTTCCTCAGCTCCCTAATTGCTGGGATCATCAATGTGCCACCAGGTCTGGCTCTATTGCTAGTTTTTATTTGTTCATAGAAGTTTCTCGTGTTCTTGTGTATTTCTAAATGCCTTATATATTTATTATAATTATAAATGATATCTTCATTTTTGTAATGTTTTCTAATATAGACAAACACTTTTGATTCATAAAAGTTAATGATACATGCAGTAACCATGCTCAGTTTTTATTAGTTTCTCCAATGATTTTGTTATTTCTTTCTAAGTGGGAATACACATTATCTATAATAATGGCAGTTTTCGTCTCTTACTTTTTTCATTTTCATATTTTTTTTTCTTTTTTGACAGCAAAGCCTCCTGTATTCTTGGCTGGCCTTTGAACTCAGTATGTATTTTAGGACGACCCTGAACTTCTAATCCTCTGGTTTTTACCTCCTAAGTGTGAGCTTACGGTGTGTGCTATCACACCCAGGTGTCCACGGTCCTGAAGGATCAAACCTAGGGCTTGATGCTTGCTAATCAAGCTTTCCAAACCAACTGAGTGGTGTTAGCCTTTCCTTTTCATCTTCATCAGCCTGTCCAGGGCCAACAGACTGTGTTAAACACAAAGGAAAATGAGGATTTTTTCCCAGTGTTTGATCTTTAAGCAATGCCATTAAGTAAATTAAATAACGCCATGAGTTGGTGTAGAACTTTTATGAGACCTGTCATTTACTCCTCTTTACTAATTGCTTCGATGACAAGCAGCTTTGAAGACCATCAAATGCTTTGTTCTTCATTGATTTCTGTAATTGTACATTTTCTGTCTTCATTCTTCTGAAGTGGCACATTACACGTTTCCCTGACGTTGAATCATTCCTGCTTTGAAGAGATGACTCCAGCCAGACTGTGATGTATTGCTTTTTAATAACTCACATGGACAGCAGATCACTAATGTTTTATTTAGGTTCATGAGTAAAGTGACCCATCACATTCTCCCTTCAATCATCATTGGTTGGTTTTGGACTCAATACTAATGCATCCCTATGCTTCACCCTCTCTTTGTACCAGTTGCCTGTTGGTGAAGTTAACCTCACTGAATGAGATAAAGAGCACCACCCAAATTAGCCAAACTTATAGCAAGCTTTATTAAATGTGCACAACATAGCTGGTCCAGCACTGCCTTTCCAGAAATGTGGGATTTGAGAGGTTATCCTGAATATAGAGGTGGGGTTCTTATAGCCCTAAAACTGCAAGGCTAGGGGATTTCCAAGGGTTGGGGGATTTCCAGAAGAACTTGATAGAATATCTCAGGATTATTTGGCAGAACAGATCATCTTCTGAGGTTGGAGGTCAGGTTATAGGGTATGCAGCATGTCAAATTCCAGAACTTACTTTGACTTTGTAATAAGATCCTTTTGATCTTAAGATGGAGTCAGACTGGTCCATCCGTGATTAGCTTCATTGATGTTTGTATTGAATGGTCTGCATCTGCCTTTTCACTTTCTCTATTGAGTCAGATCAGAGGTTTTTCAGTCATGATGACATCTAATTCATAATGTTTTTAATTTATGGCTTATACTTTGTACTCTGAGTACTAACTATCTATGTACTTTGTACTATGTACTTTGTACCTAACCCAAGTTCACAAATTACTTTCCTATATTTTCTTCCAAAAGTTTTAGTCTTGAGATTAATGAAGATTGGCTTGTGATGTGTATTGCTGTGTTGATTTTTAGTTTCTGCCTTGGTTTCTTTTTCTGTTCCTGCAATAACAATCTCCCAACGGAAGCAACTTAAGACAGGAGGGTTTTTATTGTAGCTCACAGGTTAAGGCTTTATAGCCAAGGCAGCAGAGGTTAGTCAAATTACCTCCACAGCCAGGAAACAGAGGAATGGATGTACGATGCTGCTCAATGTGCTATCTCCATTTTTAACATGGTATTTTATTTATTTGTGTGTGTGTGTGTGCATATATGCATGTATATACAGCTTTAATATTGTATTTTACTTATTTGTGTGTGTGCACATATGTGCACTATATGCATGTGTGCAAGCATGTATATGCAGCTTTATAACAATATTCATAGAGAGACCAGAAAACATTCATGTTCTCAGGGATTGAATTCAGGTCACTGAGCCTGGCAGGTGGCACCTTTACTTGCTGAATCAATTCACTGGCTCTCTTTCTCCATTTAGAGAGTCCAGTGTTTCCAGAGAATGATGCCACTCAACAGTGGGCAGGGTCTTTCCACCTAAAGTGTTGCAACAGATAGCACAGAGGTCTCCTAGGTGATTGTGCAGTCTATCAAGTTGATAATTAACACTAACCATCACAGCCCCTATATCAAATACAGGAGCTAATCAGTTTATGAAGACAAAAGGCATATTCTTGGTCACTGTTCTGAAGCTTCCTGTTCTTTAGTGGTTGAACCCAAGGTCTTATGTCTACAGATGTCCTGACACATGCACAATGGTGAGCTAACCAGTTCACTTCAAGTTCAAGATTCAAAAGAAAAAAAAGAGCATGGGGTCCTACTAACTCCTTCAAGAGCATGACCCCAATGCCTGGAAGATCTTCCACTTGGCCCCTTCTAAAACTTCTATCTCTGCCCAACAGCCCCAGGCTGGGGGCTGAACCTGGAGTTCTTTGGAGGTAATTTAAGATAAAAAT
Source organism: Rhynchomys soricoides (assembly GCA_019843965.1). Lineage (NCBI taxonomy): Eukaryota > Metazoa > Chordata > Mammalia > Rodentia > Muridae > Rhynchomys > Rhynchomys soricoides. Next base: position 4,033,541 of record JADRCH010000162.1, read on the forward strand.
ATAACAGTGATTCATTTATTTTTTTTATGGATGTCAAATCAGAATATATATATATATTCATGCTGGAGTTGAAACACAGCATGCTAGGTGTGTGCATGCTAGGCAAGCACCCCAACGCTGGACCATATCACAAGTCCTTGGAAGTACCATTTGAGAAGAAAAAAAGTTCATCTCTTCTCAGTTAAATGATCTTTGTTGACAATCACTTGACCATTTATGTGAGTATCTATATACAGACTTTCTATTCAGTTCTGTCAGTTTGTATCTCTGTAATTCTCTCACAATTTCAACTGTACACTCTTTGGTTTCTGTAGCTTTATGTTCCGTCTTCAGGCCAGATAATGGATAGTTCACATTGTCTTTGAAAGTATTATCAAATAATTTGTTAAATGAGCTTCTATCTTTCTTGTGCATGTGTGAGTGTGTGTGTGTGTGTGTGTGTGTGTGCATTCACATGTGCAAGAGCTCACATGTGCACATTGGCATGGATACTCCTGCATGTAGCTGCAGAGACCAGAGGGTGATGTTGGGTGTCTTCTATTGCACTCCACATTATTTTTGCTGAGACAGGGTCTTTTGCTGAACCTGTACCTTGTTGTTTCAGCTAGATTGGCTCGGCAGCAAGCCCTCAGGCTCCTCCCCTCTGTGCACCCCCATCCCAGTACTGAGGCTACAGGTATGGACCACCACAGCCAGCATTTCCATGGATCCTATGGATCTAAACTCCAGTCCTCATGTTTGCACAGAAAGTCCATTGCTCTCTGGGCCATGTCTCATCCCTACCGTCCTTAAGGGCCTCAAACCATCTTTGTTCGTCTCTCACTAAGACTCACAGAGTCTGAGGTTGGGGAACTTGAGAGAAGAGATGGTATAATAGAGATCTTTTGTTGACCGACCCCTTTTGAACCATAACACTGAGCTTCCCAGCCAATATTCTCCATGCAGCAGCATCTGTGTGACATATAAGTGACACACCACACCTATCACACAAATCTTCCTCTGGTGAGAAAATCTTGACAAGAAACAAATAGGGGTCAGCAGAAATATGTCACTGTTACAGAAAAGAAACTGAATGTTTAAGCCCGTTAATAATGAAGGGGGTGTGTGGTGGCTTATGTCATTAGTCCTAGCACTTGAGAGCCTGAGGCAGGTAGATCTCTGCGAGTTCAAGCCCATCCCGGTATACATACCAAGCCAGCCTGAGTTACACTGAGAGATAGACCCTCTTTCTCTCAAAAAAAGATGAAGAAGAGGAGGAGGAAGAAGAGGAGGAGGAGGAAAAGGAGGGGGAAGAAGAGGAGTAAGAAGAGGAAGAGAAGCAAGAAGAAGAAGAAAGATAGGCAGAAAGAAGGAAGGAACAAGAGAAAGAAAGAAGGAAAGAAAGGAAGGAAGGAAGGAGAGAGGGAAGGAGAGAGGGAAGGAGAGAGGGAAGGAGAGA
>JADRCH010000162.1:4034988-4046980 GCA_019843965.1 Rhynchomys soricoides
GGAAGGAGAGAGGGAAGGAGAGAGGGAAGGAGAGAGGGAAGGAGAGAGGGAAGGAGGGAGGGAGGAGGGAAAGAAAACACTGAACGGGATACAGTCATGGAGTTGCCCACCTAAAATGCCAATATCTGAAGGTAGAGGATCAGGAGTTCTAAGTCATCTTCTGCTCATAGTGACCCTGAGGCTAGCCTAGGCTACAGGGGACCCTATTCCCAAACCAAATACAAACAAAAATAGCAAATGGGTGATGGACAAGTGTCTATCCATGAAACCGTAAGCTTGCAAAGCAACACTGGTAGGAAGGTGAATGGTACCATGCTCAGCCTTAGAAGATGCATCTCACAATACCCGCCCCTCTGGTGCCTGCGGTAATAATAAACAAGCCAGACACCTCCATTTGATGGCTAGGGATGCTCCTCCTTTAATGCACAGACAATCAGGCCTGGGAGTATCACATAAGAGCAGGCTAGCTGTCTGTAATCGCTGAATGGCTGATCTTTTACTACTCAGAGTGTTGGGGTAGGGTGGTGGCGGTGTGGCACAGAGCTGCACTAATTATTTAACTAAAAGAAATGTTTTATTTCTTGTTTCTCAAATCAGATGCAACAAAAACTTGAAGCCAACTTTCCTAAAGACACATGGCCATGTGCAGGGTGCTTGCAGGTGAGGGCAAACACAGAGGCAGATTTTTTTTTTTTTCTCTATTCAGGAATTGAAATCAAAGCTACTGCACCCTCAGGCACCGTAAGTTCCACATTAGCCCAGCTCATTACCATATCCCCCTGAACTGGGAATTTAATATTAAATGAGGATTTGATTACTTCTTCCTAAGAGGTCCCTGGACCAGATTCTGATTACTTGAAGTAACTTGATCATAACAACAAAATGGCGAATTGGGGGTCTTTTTCTTCCTTGCTTTGCTTTTTAATTTTTTATTTTTTATTTGACAGAACATGTGTGTGGATGAGAGAGAGAGAGGGAGGGAGAGAGAGAGAGCCAGCGGTCAACCCTGAGTGTAGCTCCTCAGGAGCTGTCCACATGGGTTTTGAACTTAACTTGTTAATGAGTGTTTTGCCTGCCTGTATGTCTGTGTACTGTGGGTATGCCTGGTGCTCCTGGAAGTCAGAAGAGAGCATCTGAGGCGTCTGATTCCTGGAACTGGAGTTGCAGGTATTATTTGGGTGCTGTGATGTAGGTGCTGGGAATTAAACCTACGTCTTCTACAACAGCAAGAGCTTTTAATCTCTGATTCGTCTCTCTAGCCCTTACTTGGTATTCATATATATATATAAAATATTCTTTGAGATTTTATACATGTGTACAATTATATCGACCTTTGCCGCCACATTTCTTTCCCAGTTTCATATTTCGTCTTCTCTCTCTCTCTCTCTCTCTCTCTCTCTCTCTCTCTCTCTCGGTCTGACTCTCTGTTTCTGTCTGTCCATCTCTGTGTCTGTCTGTCTGTCTCTTCTCCCGTCTGTCTACCCTTTCTCCCCTTGTCCTTCTTTTCTTCCTTCACCTCCTCCTCCAAGGCTATACTCATTCAGTTTGGTGCTGCTCATATTCCCATGAGAGCAGAGCCATTCACTGGAGCATTGGAAACCTATGAGGGACCACACTCCTGAATGAAATGGACTCTTTCTCCACAGCAACCATCAGCTGCAGAGAGCTAGCTTCTCAGCTAGGGGTGAGGCTGAGGGAGTCCCTTCTCCCACCTGTCTCTAAAGACATGGTCTCTCTTTGGTCTGGAGCCTCCTGGCTAGGCTAGGCTGGTTGACCAATGAACCCCAGGGACCCGCCTGTCTCTATCTCCTCAGTGCTGGGATCACAAGAACTGGTTCTCAGGACCAAACTCAGGCCTTTGTGCTTGAAAGGGAAGCCTTTTACTCACTCAAATATGTTGCCAGCCCTCTTTCGTCTTTTTTGAGACATGGTTTTGCTATGAATCTCTGGGTCACTGGGTGTTTGCTATGTAGTCCAGGCTGGCCTCAAACTCATGCAATTATCCAGCCTCTGTCTTCCAAGTGCTAAGACTGCAGGTATGCAAAACTGTGTCCAGCTATGACTTGAGTTTCTACATGAATTACTTTATAATTGTGTGCACTCACAAGTGTATGGGGGGGGCAGTTCATACCATGACTTGGGTGTAGAGGTCAGAGAATAACTTTGTGAAGCTGGTTCTCTTTACACCTTGGTGTAGGTTGAGCTCAGGTCCCCAAACTTGTGGGGCAAGGGCCTTTACCCATTGTGCCATCTTGCTGGTCCATGATGCGGATCATGTCTGCTGACTTGCACGAGTTGATACGGCCTTTTAGCAATTGCACTGAGGACTGGAAATATAAGACTGGTTTTGTGGTCTGACAACAGGGAGGGGAACTGTCCTAGGAAGGAGATAAAGCCTGGAGAAAATTCATGAATGTGAGAACAATCTCTGATGATGTAATGGTTACACCCATCTTCTCTTTGACATTTGCTGTTCTCCCACCCACTCCCCTAACCACTGTGAGCACTTTTGTCAGTGCTTCAGACAGAGCAGGAAGAGGCAGAGGCCCAACTTTGTGCAAGGCCGTGTCAAAGCTCAATCTTTTAAAACCTAAAGACCTGTGCTGACAAAACTTGGTAGACCAAGAAAACCACTCACTCCTTCTCAAGTATTGATCCACAGTTACTATTTGGTAAATCCATAATCTTGTCGGGCTATATTAGACAAGAGAGACTTAGCATTTTCTTTGTTCTTGTGGAAAATTTTTGGTATTCAACAGAAGGTTAAGAAAAAAAAAAAATCCCAGAGCTAGCCTTTGAAAACTGGAGCAAAAAAATAAATTGCTTACCACCTGTGACTTAACACTTTTTCTCACATAATTTTTTTCTGACATAATAGTTTTGCTGCAATGCAGTCTGTGCACAATATTTTTTTTAACTTTCAAATTGACCAGCTTGGTGATATTTAGTACATCTGCAGAGTTGTGCAACCAGCATGATTTCCTGATTTTGGAGCATTTTATGCCTCTAAATAGAAACCTGGTGATGTTAGGTAGTCTCTCTCCACTCCCCAGCTACTGGTGAGCACTAATTTATTTCCTGCCTCTGTGGGGTTGGCTATCATGTACACTTCATAGAAATGGACTCACAAAACTGTCTGACTTGCATTGCTGGCTTCTTCCAGGTTCTTTCTCATATTGTAGCATGCATCAATCCTTTATACTTCTTACAGTTGAATATCGCTTGATATGACTATGCCCCATTTTGTTTGTTTAATTATCAATAGATGGGCTTTTTTTTTTATAATTTGGGTCTATTTTAAATAATGTAATGAAGCAAGGGGAGGCAGTTCAGTTGGTAGAATCCTTACATAGTGTGCACTAGGGTATCCATCTCATAGCTGTCCTGGAACTCACTCTGTAGACCAGGCTGGCCTCCATCTCACAGAGATCCACCTGCCTCTGCCTTCTGAGCGCTGGGAAGTGTGTCCACTTCCCCCACCCCCTGGCTAAAACACATTGTTTATCATCAAATTGTAAATTCAAAAAAATCTTAGATTATTAAATGAAATTCAGAAGTACATTAAACACCTGATACTTTTTTTCCAGGTGGGATTTATTCCAGGAACACAAATGTGGTTTTTACATATTAATAAGTGCAAGGAGAAATGGTATGGGCATCTTAATACAGGCCAAGAAAGAATTTAAAAATTTAATATCCATTTCCAACAAGAACACTAGGAAAAGTAGTGTTAGATAACTTTCTTAAAAACAAACAAACAAAACAAAAACAAACAAAGAAAAGGAAACATTAGTTTATTTATTTAAAGATTATTTGTTCCTTTACTTTTGTTTTGGCTTTGTTTTGAGACAGTGTCTTTCTACATAGCCCTGGTGGTCTTGAAACTAACTATGTAGACCAGACCTCAAATTTACAGAAATCTACCTAGCTCTGCCTCCTGAGTGCTGGGATTAAAAGCATGCACCATGATGCCCAGCCCTAGATTACTGGTTCATAATCCATCAAAATCAGGTGTGAAACAGAAGTGCCAATTATATCTTAATCCGAGGAATCAAATAAGAGACAGAAAGAAGGAGGCTGAGAAATAATCTTTCCCCATGACTCACACGAGAGAGAGGGAGGGAAGGGGAGAGTGGAGGGAAGGAGGGAGAGTGGAGAGAGAAAAGAGTGCTGGAGCATGAGCTGAGAACCTCATACACACATGCTATGGAAATGCATGACTACTGAAGACTTTCTGACATTCCCTGATTCTGAAGTAAACACAGCCTTCTGTTTTCACTGTTGCGTGGCACTCGGGAGGGTTGGGCTCTGCATGCTAGGCATGCAGTCAACCATTGAGCCACTTCCTTAGACTTTTATTTTGAGACAAGGTCTTATATAGACCAAGCTGGATGTAAACTCTTGTCTCTATAGTCTGGGATATCCCAAGCACTGGGATAATGGGTAAACATTAGCCCACCAGCCCTAACTTTTTGAGACATAAAGTCTGTCATGTTTGCTTTAGACTGACTCTATCTTCCAAGTCCGACATGCCTGAACAGTTGTATTTCTTTAAGGCAAAGCCTTGCTATACTCCAGGGTAGCCTCAACCTCAACCTCTCCCTGTCTTAGTCTTTCAAGTGCCAGTCTAACAGGTGCTTCATGCCTAGATATACGTTCTTTAAAACACCTGGTGAGGGCTGGGAGACGGCTCAGTGGGCAAAGTGACTGGACCAAGCCTGACAACCTGAATTCAAATTCCAGGACCCATGTGGTGAAAGGAAAGGACCAGTTTCCACCTACACACACACACACACACACACACACACACACACACTGAATAGGTATGCCCCCTTCCCCCCATTAACTGGCATGTTTGAGTGCTTGGCTCATAGGGAGTGGCCCTACTAGGAGGTCTGGCCTTATTGGAGTAGGTCTGGCCTTGTTGGAGGAAGTGTGTCACTGTTGGGATGGGCTTTGAGGTCCCTTATGCTCAAGCAAGGCCCAGTGTAGCACATAGTAGTCCCCTTCTGTTGCCTTCTGATCAAGATGTAGAACTCTCAGCTCCTTCTCCAGCACCATGTCGCCTGCATACCACCGTGTCTTCTGCCATGATGATAATGGACTAAACCTCTGAAACTGTAAGCCAGCCCCAATTAAAATTTTTCCTTTAGAAGAGTTGTATTGGTCAAGGTATCTCTTCACAGCAATAAAACCCTAACTAAGACACAACATAAAACCTACCAAGAAAACACATTGGATGAAAACATACAACTTCAGTGACAACTGAAATGCTAATTCCATTAGAAACACACTGTGTAAGGAAAAGAATAGGCTTTTATAGGAATTTCTTTCTGGCTCTAAGTACAATGCTTTAGTTGCTGTGCTGGAGTGGAGGCTCACACACACACTCATGTATCTAAAGAGGTGGCATTTAAAGTGACTCAAAGGAGCTGGAGAGATGGCTCAGTGGTTAGGAGCCTTGACTATTCTTCCAGAGGGTCAGTGTTAGATCTCGCAAATCTACATGGTAGTGCACAACTATCTGTAACCAGAGAATGCTCTTTTGATCCTCTGTGGGCGCCTTGTTCATATGCACATGCTCTGGCACACACACAACTAAATATAAAATAATGTTTTTTAAATTAGGTATGGGGCTGGAGAGATGGCTCAGTGGTTAAGAACAGAGAACCCATAAGGTGGCTCACAACTGTCTGGCATTCCAGTTCAGGCAACCCAATGCCTTTTCTGGCCTCCAAAGTTACAGGGCACCAAGCACACGTATGATACACAGACATGTGACAAAATACACATACACATAAAATTAAATTAAATCATTATTTTTTTTAAAAAAAAAAAATTAGGCAGGCTGTGGTAGTACACACCTTTCACCCCAGCACTCAAGAGGCAAAGGCAGACAAGAATGAGGGTACAGACTGAGACCCTGCCTCAAAACTGAAAAGTAAAATCAAAACTAAACTAAAAATTAGACAGGCGCTGTAAATTCACGGTAGCCACTGTACAATGTGTTGACTACAGAGAGTTGTAGGTGTTGTATACTTGAAAATGTCTAACAGAATACACTTAATACATGTGTACAACGTTTATACGTAGGTATGTGTGCATGTGCATCCGTGTGTGTGTGTGTGTGTCATCCATGTGTGTGTGGGTGTGTGCAGATAACACAGAGTAAGGAGGTCAGACTTAATACATGTGTACAACGTTTATACGTAGGTGTGTGTGCATGTGCATCCATGTGTGTGCATGTGTGTGTGCGTGCAGATACCACAGAGTAAGGAGGTCAGTGAACAACCTCCGGGCCTTGTCTTCCACACTGTAAGAGACAGGGTCTCTTCACTGTTCTCTGCTGCATACATCAGATGCCATTAGAGCTGGCCTGAGAGCATCCAGGGTTCCTTGACTCCACTTTCCATCTCTCTGTAAGAATGTCTTCTATGCCTCGTGGGTTCTGGGGATTTGAACTCATGTCTTTAGGTTTGTGAAGATCTTAAATGTTTGGCCACAAATAAAATGTATGCAAGGTCATGCTTGTTAGTGAGCTTGAAGTAGCCGTTTCTAAATGTATAGACATCCTCCAAAACTTCATGTTGTATACCATAAATACATAATTTGTTTTTAACTAAAAAAGATGTCAGGGACTAAGTATGTAGCTCAGTAATAGAACATTTGCTTAGCATGTGTATGGCTCTAGATTGGATCCCAGCACTGGAAATACAAAATAAATTCAACTCTTACATATAAATGCATCCTGGATGGACACATCACAGACGTGTAGATGTAAGTATCATAGTTGAAATGTTGGAAGTGTTGGAAGAAAAAATATGAATGTGTTTCCCTTAGAAAGACGTCAAACCTCTTAAAAAACCATGTCACCAAAATTTAGGAGCTAAAAGAATAACAAGAGAAGATTGATAAGTTTGACTTTTAAAACTTCTATGTTGAAAACAAACAAAAGAAACATCTAAACTTGAACTACAAAAAGGGGGAAAGACAAATTTGGAACACAGTAACATAAAATATAACAAGGAGCTAAAATTCTAAAATATATTTCCCAATGGGGCAAAAATAAAAGCAGGATGATTATAAAATATGAATAGGAAGTTTATAACAAAAAGGTTTGCAGGGGCTGGAGAGACAGCTGGGCTATCAACTCCGCACAGTCCAGTGCCCTCTTCTGGCCTCTTCTGGTACTGCATGCACATGTACACACATACACACACACACACACACACACACACACACACACTGCACCCACATACGCGCGCACTCTTAAGAAAATTAAGTTATCCATGGCTAATATTTACAGGAATGTTCAACCTTTTTTAGTCTAGAAAATGATACAGAAATATTACTAAGTCAGGCCTGGTGGCACACCTGTAACCCCAGCTCAGGAGGTTGAAGCAAGAGGACTCAAAGTTAAAGGGCAGACAGGCAACTTGGACTATGTCTTGCAGTAAAAGTAAAAAATCCGGAGATACATGTATATACCTCAGAGCCTTTGCCTAGCACTGGGTTCAATCCCCAGTCCTGAAATAAAGTATATAAATACATAGAATTAAAATATCTTTTCTTTGTCTAAGTTATATTCAAAAGCTTAATGACATTCAGAGTTGGAGAGATTTTTAGGAAACAGATATGTTTATGTTTTATTGGTATAAACGTAAACTGCTATAATATTGCTAGAAGATAGTTTGACAATATGATTAAAATGCCACATGTAACACATGTAATGTGGTTACAGTGATGCATGCCTGTAATGCTAGACATAATACCAGACTCCCAGAGGCAGAAGAATGCCTGGGATTCATATGGAGATCCAATCCAGAAAAAACAAACAACAGAGAATACAAAAGGCAGAGAAAGAAGAAGAGGAAGTAAAAGAAGGAGAAAAAACTACCCACCCACAGAGACAAATTACAAAGAAGGAATTGAATAAGTGAGACTAGACCAACCATGACACTCCTCGTGGCTTTGAGAATCATTGGTAGTAATTCAGAAACTGGAGAGGTGGCTCAAGCCACTTGCTACTCTTGCAGAAGACAGGATTCCCAGCACCCACAGGGTAATAACCCCAGTTCCATGGGATCTATTGTCCTCTTCTGGTCTTCACAGGTACTGCATCTACAAGGTCTACATATGTACACAGGCAGAGCATTCATATGCATAAATAAAAATAAACATAAATAAATAATTACCAGAGAAAAGATGCAGGATGTAGAAAGGTGTGATGTCATCAGTGTGCCCGTTGACAAATGTACACATTTTCATGGAGCAGTGTCAGGAGAATGTCATTCCAGTGACAGGAGCTTTTGTCATGGTGAGGGTATGCTCTGTATGCTCTCGTCTGTCCACAGCAAGCAAGCAACATGTCTTAACATAGGAAACTGCAGTATGTTGACCTTATGTGTGACCCTTTTCATCCTGGCAGAGTAGATGGCAGTAGCCTGGTACAATGACCAAAGGCACATATGGCCCTATAGCAAAATGTAAAGATGCCCAGTGAACAGAGAGAACGCTAGGAAATTCTTTGCACACAAGAAATAAGGAGTATCCAATCAGTTAGATCACCTTCAACCCCAAACGAGCTCCATAGACTTAATGCAATCCATTAAAAAGAGTCTACAATCAGACTATCACACTAGCATTGAAAAGTAGCAGTACTCAAAAACACTCCTCTCTCTCTCTCTCTCTCTCTCTCTCTCTATATATATATATATATATACACACACACACACACACACACACACTCATCTATATCTCATCATCTGTATCTCACATATGCATGTATATATGTATATATGACATTTCCCAAGACTGGGGAAAGTGTCACTGGAAAGCATGATCCACTCCCATGCAGGAAGCTAATACCAACACTCAGAGGCCAAAAACACATCTCGTGCAGTGCCAAGTACATTACACATCATTTTCAGAAACACATTTCTGGCAAGAAAACACGGGCTGGTAACTGAACTATCAAACGTATTTCAAGAGGGTATTATGTTCCAGAGGGAACAGGACAGATCAGAAATAGATTTGGGCTTCTCCTTTCAGCCTGAAGCATTGCTACACACCGGTAACTATCAGCCCAGCTCTACGCAGTACTGCAAGCACTTCAGACAGTGAGAAAATTTTCGTATGGACTTATTCAGGGAGTGGCTTTTCTGTGTAATGATACAAAGAGGCACATTCTAAGAAGATTGTTTATTAAATGGATTTGAAGGAAACCATATCTATTCCGGCACACTTTTTAAAATGTGTGTGTGTGCGCATGTGTGTGTGAGTGTGTGTGTGTGTATGACTTCCACAACATCAGGCACACACACAGTGTACATACACCATGTGTACATACACATGTAGTCAAAACACTCACATACATAAAATAACATAAATCTAAAAGAAAAATGTGTGTGCGCATGCGCATATGGTTCAGCGGTGAGAAGTCGTTGCCGGGTGTCTTCCTCAGTTTCTTCCCACCTTATTTTTTGAGACAGGGCTTCTAACTGAATCTATAGAGCTCAATGAGCCACAGACTAGCTAGTCAGTGAGTTTCAGGAATCCTCTGGTCTCTGTTTCCTCAGTGTTAGGATTACAGGCACAGTACTATGCTCTAACGTTTTATGTGGGTATTGGGACTGGAGTCAGATTCTCAAGCTTGTACAGGAGGCACATTACTGACTGAGCTGTCCTCCAAACCCCAATCAAACTATTATATTCCTCTAAAATGTGACTGAATAGTCCACCAGGGGCAGTGAGAGCTAATGAGGTAATACTGATAATGTTTAGCAAAACAAGGGAGAAGAAAAAGCTATAGATGGTGGTACATCCTATAATGCTACAGGCAAAGACAAGCTGGCCTCTGCAAGTTCAAGTCCATCCTGGTGTACAGAGCAAGTTCCAGGCTAGCCAAGGCTACATAGTGAGACCCATAGTGAGTCGTTAAACAAACAAACGACGATGATGATGATGATGATGATGATGATGATGATGATGATGATAAAATGCCATGGATATGTTTATCATGCATTCATACCTAAAGGATAAAGTGTAGTCCCACAAATAAAAAAGATGTGTAAACTTAAATATTTTCAGTGTTCCATATTCATAGATAGACCCAGCACCTTGTTGAAGAAGGAAAAACAAACCATCAGAAAATCCCTCCAGATGCAGAACTCTCCAAACCCCAAGGCCAGAGCAATACTGACTGTGGCAAGCTTACAGCGTGTTCAGCCTTAACCCTTGGTCAAATAAAATTTCAGAATATTATGTTTTTGTAGGAATATGCATAGGTCAGTTTACACCATAAGCTACAATACAGATTCACACATGTTCAGGAGAGGGATTCAAGAGGGGGGAAACCTGTAAAACTAGACAATGCTAAATTTTCCTCCGTACAGTTGGAAACCCAAGGTTTCTCACGGACCACTAGTTTTTACTGTTGAAAAAGCTGAAGTCATTACTGTAAGGTTGGAAGATCAAGTGCGGAACCTGTGAGAAACTCCAGCATTTCCCAGGGGCTCACGAAGTCCCTGCCATAGCCACAAACTTCTAGCTCAAGTCAAGCTGGAAAGCCGAAGCCACGATGGCTGACTGACTCCTTAGGTTTTCTTTTCAGTTCGAGTTAGATTAGACCACTGAACATGCAATCCCATCGAACCAGTGATTCATGAGCATGTCCACAAGAAGAGCAGAAAGCCAGAGCTTGTTCCTCTCTCTTCCCCAAACAGGGCAGGTGAGTTTGAAAGAGTCTGTATGCGTTTGAGAGCAGAATAATTCAACTATGACAATTTTATAATTTGGAGAAAACATTTTATTTCTATTTTTTATTTTATTTTATTGTAATAAAGCCACAGTGGCCAAGGCTCTGAAAAGAGAAAACTAAATGTATAACATGGAAACATGTATAACCTTCTGGTCAGGGGGGAGGTCTGGGGAGATGGCTCTGTCATCTGCGCGGTGCTGCGGGGCAAGCAAAGAACCCGAGCTTGGGCGCTAGGATCCATATTTTAGCAAAGTCCTGTGAATGTAGCAGAGCACTGCCCTGTCTGGCCTCAGTGGGAGGATGCACCTAATCCTGTAGAGACTTGATGCCCCAGGGAAGGGGGATGCGGGGAGGGCACCCTCTCAGAGGCAAAAGGGAGGGGGAGGGAGGCCAGGGGGCTGGGAGGGGGCAACACCTAGAATATAAAGAAATAAAATGATGATGATGACGATGATGACGACCACGACCACGACGAATGATGAGAGAGGGGGAGGGGAGGGAGAGAAAGAGAGAGAGAAGCCATGTGTAGTAGTGTGAGCTTGGGAGACAGTGACAGGACACTTTCAATAAGAGACTGTCTCCAAAATCAAAGTGGGCGGCTCTTGAGGGATGATGTACAGGGCTGACCCCTGGTCTCCACACTTGTATCAGAAGAGCCACCCACAAACCTCCGTTCCCACAGAAAGGCCAAGAAACATTATTATAAGAATTACTGTGAGGAAAAGGGGTCAAAAACCTTTAATCCCAGCACTCGGGAGGCAGAGGCAGGCGGATTTCTGAGTTCGAGGCCAGCCTGGTCTACAGAGTTGAGTTCCAGGATAGCCAGGGCTACACAGAGAAACCCTGTCTCGAAAAAAAAAAAAAAAAAAGAGATTAAGGAGGTGACTGAGGGACAAGAAGGATCAGGCAGTACCCAGAGCCTTCTGTCCTAGCTTCCTCCCCCAGCCCATACTTGTCTAGCTGTGAATCTGGACCGCTTCATCTGTGGCTTGGTGAGCCTGATTAAAGGCCGAGCTGTGCCGAAATATTTGGCACTGTCTTTCAGAACGGATACAGATAAACACCGGCCTTGCCAAGTGGCAGTTTCAAAAGTTTAGGCGTTTTCGTGGTTGTACAGGTGACTGGGAGAATGAAAAGGAAAGCTGGTAAAGAGAGGCGGAGAGAGAGAGAGAGGAGGAACGGGGGAGGAGTAAAGAGGAGGAGGGGGAGGGGGAGAGAGGAGGAAGAGGGGGA
>JADRCH010000162.1:4055322-4067048 GCA_019843965.1 Rhynchomys soricoides
AGAGAGAGAGAGAGAGAGAGAGAGAGAGAGAGAGAGAGAGAGAGAGATTTGAAACACACACACACACACACACACACATACACACACTGTGTTTTGTATTTATTTGCTTACTGCCTTGTAGAACTTGACTACCACCTGAAGAAGCCTGGCTTAGCCTAGTGGATTTTTAGATACATGTTGGCCCTGTCTTACCAGCCAACCACTAAGCCAGTCAATGGGACATCAGACACTAGCCAGCCCCTGATGGCTTGCCAAGTGGCTGTAGCTATACGCGTGATTCCAGCTGTCACCATATGGAACAGAGGCAAACTTCCCCAGTTCAAAGTGCCAATCCACAGAGTCTTGAATAAATACGCCATGACCAAGTCATTATATTGGGACTGGTCTGTTTTGTAGCAATGACTGAACGATGCAGAAATAATAAACTTGTTTGCATGGCACATGGACAGTATTCAGGAATGTGTCCAGATTGGGATATGTCAGTAGCAATTTATTGCTATTTAGCATTAGTTTGAACCATTTTCTCATTCTCGAAACTCCTGTCTAGTCTGAGGCTTCTTAGACCCTTGTGCTTTCGCAGATGTCTGAAGCTTGCACATCCATATTCGCCCACCACTTACCTTCTTCCTTGTCTTCCAGACAGGGAGTATACAGAATATTTCCTAATTAGTACAGCATGGATATCGACCAACGCTATGCAATTCACTCCAATGTCAGGCTCCTCTTCAAGATTTAGATTAAGCCTCAGTCTTGCATGTCACCTGGCTTATCCCAACTGTGCATCAGATTTCTCTGCTCCAGCTCGCATGTCACTTAACCCCCACCCCACCCTGTTCTTCATACACTACTTCTCTTAAATCAAATTATCCTAAGTCAGAGGCTGAAGCTGTAGGCAGTTCAGTTGGTGGAGTGCTTGCCCGGTAAAGGTGAAGTTCTGAGTTCTATCCTCAGCATAAACCAGGCGTGGCACTATTCATTTGTGTACTGGCTGGTTTTGTGTGTCAACTTGACACAAGCTGGAGTTATCACAGAGGAAGGAGTTTCAGTTGAGGAAATGCCTCCATGAGATCCAGCTCTAAGGCATTTTCTCAATTAGTGATCAAGGGGGGGGGAGGGCCCCTTGTGAGTGGTACCATCTGTAGGCTGGTAGTCTTGGGCTCTATAAGAAAGCCAGCTGAGCAAGCCAGGAGAAGCAAGCCAGTAAGTTACATCCCTCATGGCCTCTGCATCAGCTCCTGCTTCCTGACCTGCTGGAGTCCTGATTTCCTTTGGTGATGAACAGCAGCATGGAAGTGTAAGCTCAATAAACCCTTTCCTCCCCAACTTGATTCTTGGTCATGATGTTTGTGCAGGAATAGAAACCCTGACTAAGACAACTTATAACTCCAGCTCTTGGAAAGTACAGGCAGGAGGATGAGAAGTCCAAGGTCATCTTTAGCTACATAGCAAGTTCAAAGCCAGCAGGGGATACATAGGACTTTATAATAAACAAAGGCAGACAGAGGCAGGAAGATGATGACTCTGAGGCTAGTCTAGGCTACATGTGTAAATGCTGTCTCCCCAGAGTCAGATTATATTACCCTGAGGAAAATCTAATGCTACAACCATTTTCTTGTTCACTCAATAAGATCTGAAGCTTTTTTGTAGGCCCAGAAATCTTGCAAAGACTCTTGGCCATCATCCTGCTCAAATCTCACTTTTCCAGGAGACCAAAACTGGCTCTCCTACATAACCTTCTAGCTCCCTAGCTCCCTCTCACAACCTTGCACTACCAAGCCTTCCTCTGCCCTTTTATTTCAGTGTCACTTGAGGAACCACCAGAGAACAAGACCCAGGAGATACACCCATGGAGAGCATGCACATGCACAGCAAAATACATACACACGTACACAGAGACAGATGTATATACACACACAGACATGTACTCTAAAATACCTACACAGAGACAACGTACACACTCATACACAGAGACAGATGCGCACACACACAGACACAGATGTACTCACACATACATAGGACAGGTACACACACATACACAGAGACAGATGCACATATGCATGCACATACAAAAAGACATGTATACAAGTACACAGTGACAGATGTATACACATAAGGAGAGATGCACACACACGGTCATTATATAGACAGATGTTCTCATACATACATACATACACAGAGACAAATGTATACACACATACACAGAGACAGATATACATACACATAAACAGATGTACTCACATATACAGAGACAGAGACAGATGCACACATACAGAGTTGGATGTGCATACATGTGGAAGGGATGGTATGACATGGTTTCTTGTCCCTGGAGAAGAGGCAGCAGGACATAATCCTCCGTGATTATTGATGGTTGCTGGGCATCAGGCTTGTGTATATAAAAAAAATTATATTTTACTTTATGTTCCTCCTTTTGGGGGAATGTTGTCTCTGCCAAGGTTAATGACTCCATGATAATCAGAGACAGCAGGAGTCTGGGAGATGAGGGTGTGTTTATGTCCTTAGCAAAAATGGTAAACACTGTGACCTTTAGGACATCCCTTAAGGTTGTGGGAAAGAACTCTGAAAAGATGAGTTCAAAAATATATAAGCAGGCTTCCAGTTTCCATCTGCCCAGGGAGCTGATTCTATGCCACAGCTCTCCATACCCATATACTGCGAGGAGAAAGCTGGTCTCCCAGGAGTGCAGACATGCCTGTGAGTACAGGTATGACCACCGCTTCTGCTCAGAGGGACCCACCCAGAGTCCTCAGGACACAGGAACCGAGGAGCAGCCCGGGACATGAGCCTTCTGATGTCCATCTGTACCTGGAGCTGAGCCTGTGCCACGGTGCTCCATACCCAAATACCTCTGGGAAAGAGCTGGTCTCCCAGGAGTGTAGACAAGCCTGTGAGCACAGGTAAGACCACCACTTCTGTTCAAATTCCTGGTCCAAGAAGGACCCACCCAGAGCCATCAGGACACAGGAACCAATGAACCCACCTTAGTGTCAAAGACAGATACTACCTCAGTAAAGGCTGGAAAACAATTTTCCAAGCTAATGATCTCAAGAAACAAGCTGAAGTAGCCATGCTAATATAAAATAAAATCAACTTTCAACCAAAAGTTATCAAAAAGGATAAGGAAGAACACTTCATGGTCATCAAAGGAAAAATCTACCAAGAAGAACTCTTGATTCATAAAAGAAACCTTACTAAAACTCAAAGCACACATTGCACCTCACACAATAATAGTGGGAGACTTCAACACCCCACTCTGGACAGTTCTTGGAAACACAAACTAAACAGAGACCAAATGGATTTAACAGATATCTGTAGAACATTTCATCCTAAATCAAAAGAATACACCTTCTTCTCATCACCTCATGATACCTTCTCCAAAATCGACCATATAATCTGTCACAGACAGATTTCAAAACATATAAGAAGATTGAAATAATCCCATGCGTCCTATCAGGTCACCACGGACTAAAACTGGTCTTCAATGGCAACAAAAAAACAGAAAGCCCACATACACATGGAAGCTGAATAACACCTTACCCAATGATGACTTGGTCAAGGAAGAAATAAAGAAAGAAATTAAAGAATTCTTAGAATTTAATGAAAATGAAGGCACAACATACCCAAACTTATGGGACACAATAAAAGTAATGCTAAGAGTAAAACTCATAGTTCTGAATGCCTCCAAAAAGAAACTGGAGAGAGAATTGCAATATCTTCTGAAACAGATTATAAATATACTGCCATTTCCAACAATTATGCATAATATAAAGCTCCAGCAAGTATATTCTTTATGAGAAATATAATTTTTAACATATATTTATAAAATTATTTATAACACCCATTACATGAGCATATTTTTAGACTGATAAAAAGTGAGTCTTCTTGTGGGAGAGCCATTCAAACATAGAGTTATTATGTAAAAATAGATAAAAAAGAGACAAATATATGAATGGAAAATATAAAAATAAATAAATTATAGATGTGTAGTTGATAAATATATGTCAGAAAAAGAAAGATACATACATGGATAAATTGATAGGTTTAAAAAGGCATAAAACATTAATTATTTTTATTTTTGTATAAATCATTTCAAGAATATATATATATATGTATATATATATATATATATATATATACAGGATTTCTCAACTATGCAAAAATATAAGGTTGCAATATGAATTATTAGGGGCTTCATGAACCTAAAAGAACAGAGGCAGCTACATTATGAGTCAGCTTGTCAGAAAGATACAAAGTCAGGCAGGTATAAGGTAGATTCCTGAATTTAAGGTCAGGCTGGGTCAGAGAGAATTTAGGTCTAGGCATGGTCAGAATGGTAATCTCAGGACAGAATCCTATGCTGCTAAATTTATTGTTTGTGCTTTCAAAGGCAGGTAGATCTCTGAGTTCATTTGCAATGTTAAAATGTACTTGCTGTCTTTTCCTAAGAGTCAAAGGGCTAAGGTTATGGAATGCTGATTCATGGGATGGTCAAAAGAGAACCTGGAGTTTACTGAGTTACTGGAGTGACTGAGCTGATATGTAAATAAAAGGCTGGACTTTTGGTCTGCATGAGATGAGCTAGCAGAAAGCCACGACAACTCTTTTTTAATTTTTTTTTCTTCTAGGAAGAGCTGAGCTGTCTGCAGATCTCTGGAAAGTGAACACAGCTCTTTTAGAAAAGTTTACATCTCTTTTAGAAATTTTTTTCTATCAGCTACCCAGAGAGAACTGCTTGGAGAGCAAACCCAGCTCTTCGAGATTTTTTTCTAGCACAAGAGAGCTGTCTCTAGCAGAAAGCTATCTCGAGCAGACTACAGAGCCAAGAGCCATCTACAGAGCTATCTAGCGAGCCATCACAAGCACAAGGCTGTCAGCTCGTACCCACAATTTGACTTTGAGTCATTCTTTTCCCTATACCTGAATACTTCTTCCTCAGAACACCTTTCCAACCCGATGCTGAAAACATACACACACACACACACACACACACACACACACACTTCACTGTGTTGCTCAGGGTGGACGTAGACTCCTAGGTTCAGTGATCTTTCTTTTTCACCATTCTAAGTAGCTATGATTAGAAATGTATGCCATATGCCCAGGTAAGTTCATATACGACCAAGTAAAGAATATATCCTAGTCAATTAGCAAACATAATTGCCCAGCATCCTAACATATTATGTGATATTCTAATTTATTATGGCTATTGCCAGTCTCCTCAGACAGATTCAAGTTCCACAGGTGTTGTGGATATCTGTTCTGTTTGTCGACGTATCATATAGTAAGTACTTTGTAGTGCTGGGAGACAGCTCGGTCAACAGTGCTTGCTTAGCATGTGCCTTAGTTACTTTTCTATTGCTGTGATAAAACACAAGGCAACTTATAGAATGAAGGATTTAAGGGATGAAGAGATGGCTCAGTGGTTAAGAACACTGACTGATTTTCCAGAAGACCTGCATTCCATTTCCCAAACCCACTGGGTCACCAACAATCTGTAATTCAAATTCCAGGGGATCTGATGCCCTCTTTAGGTCTCCAAGGGCAGCAGGCATGCATGTGTGGTAGGGTTTATTGGGGCTTATGGTTTCAGGGAGATGTGTCAATCATCAGAAATCATGACGAGGAAATGTGGCAGGAGGCAATCATGGCTCCAGCAACAGCAATTGAGAGCTCACATCTTGAACCACAAATAAGAAGCAGAGAGTGTGAACTTGAACAGCACAAGTCTTAAAGCCCTCAAAACCCATCACCAATGACATACTTCTTATAGCAAGGCCATACCTTTTAAGTCACCACAAAGACATCTACCAACAGGGGACCAAGCATTAAAATGCCAGAGACTATGCGGGCAGCTCATTCAAACCCATCATAGCGCACGTGAAGCCCAGGATTCTATCCCCATCATCCAAATATCATGGAGCGCACTACCACTCAATAAGTGCAGGCAGAAAGATCAGAAATTCAGTGTCATTTTAGGCTACATAATAAGCTCAAAGCCAGCTTGAGCTTCATTATACCCTGTCTCAAAACAGCAACGCTCTACTGAATAGATATTTGTCGGATTGCACAGAAGTCTTAAAACCCTAGGAAGTGTCTCTGAAGACACTTCCTCCTTACAGCAGACATCTACTCCCTGAGTTAGCTGTCACTCATCCACTCGAGAGTGTCACAACACTCTCCCACTTTAATCCGCTCAGCCCAACCTTAGAACATTTATCAGGGCACAGAAACAACCGGACATCTCCGCCATGCTCCTATGCACACTAACCACCTGGTTTATATTAAAACCAGACTTTCACATATAAAACACTCTTACAGAAGAGGTAAATGCTGTTTGATATTTCTCCCCCAAGCAGTCCCCCGACTGGGCAACACACATCCATTCATGAATAAAGTACAGAGTGCAGGGCCAGGTATGGTGGTACAATTCTTTAATCCCAGCACACAGAGGCAGGCAGGTCTCTGAGTTCAAGGCCAGCTTGGCCAACATACTGAGTTCCAGAACAGCCAGGGCTACAAAGGGAGATCATGTTTCAAAAACAACAACAAAAAAAAAAAAAAGAAAGAAAGAAAGAAAGAAAGAAAGAAAGAAAGAAAGAAAATTTAAGTACCAAGAGAAAAGAGATACAGAAGTCAAAGTAACTGTCTTCAAGTATAGTGAAGATTTATAAAGTACTGCCTTGGGGACTAAATGATGCCTGCATTAGTCAGTGTTCTCTAGAGTAACAGAACTTATAGAATGAATTTCTTTTCTGTATATATAGATGGGTATTTACTAGAACCACTTTTAGGTTGTGGTCCAACCAATGCAACAATGGCATGTTATGAACGGAAAGTCTAAGAATCCAGTAGTTGCCCAGTCTACAAGGCTGGATGTCTCAGCTGGTCTTCAGTAGATGCTGAATTTCTGAACAAGCAGGCTCTAATGTCAGTGAAGGAATGGACTTACCAGGAAGGCAAGAGTAGGCAGGCAAAGAGCAAAAGCTTCCTTCTTCCATGTCCTTCTAGAGCAGTGGTTCACGTGGGCCATATGGGTCATGACCCCAACATGGGCTGCATATCAGATATTTACATTACGATTTATAACAATAACAAAATTACAGTTGTGAAGTAGCAACCAAAAGTAATCTTATGGCTGGGGTCAGCACAACAGGAACTGCATTAAAGGGTCCCAGCAATAGGAAGGCTGAGAACCACTGTTATGTAGGCTTCCAGAAGAAGGGTAGCCCAGATTAAAGGAGTGTCTCCTTACCTCAAAGGTCCAGACTAGAGCTGGGTTCGCCCACTTCAAAAAAAAATCTCTCACACGTGTGCCTTCCATTTCTGGACTGTAGCTCATTCCAGATGTAGTCAAGTTGACAACCAAGAATACAGCCATCACATTGATCTTATTTGTGATTACTTCCCTGTTTTAGTTTGACTCACACTGTGTTGGTCTATGTGGGGCTTGCTATTTAAATCAGTACTCAGCATGGAAATCAGGGTTTCAAGGGTCTCTTAAAATATCAGAAGATCTAGCAGTATGTATGGTCTAGTTCAGCATGGGACAGGCAGCTTAGACTTGAGGTAGCTCCTCCCTCTCAAGAGGGATGGACCCCCTACTGGTTGGCTACCATTTCCACTACTGTTATCACTGTGCTTTGTCTCCCCAGCACATACACCCTGGTCTGACCTAATTATCTAGGCCTCCTATAGGTATTTGGTTGCTGGGTTACTGGTCTAATGTATGTGTGTATTTGTGTGTATGTATATATGTGTATACACACATATGATTAATTTTAATTTTATGTGTATGGATGTTTTGCTTACATATACATCGGTGCACTGTGTGTGCAGTGCCTGAGAAGGCCAGGAGAAGGCACCAGATCCCCTAGAGCTGGCGTTACAGATAGTTGTAAATTGCCATGTGGGCACTGGGAACTGAACCTAGGTCCTCTAGAAGTGCAGCCAGTGCTTTTAACCACTGAGCCATCTCTCCAGTCCATAATGTGATATATGGACATATATTGATAACATACCACTAAAACATTTTTAATAGTGTAGACAAATTCTGCATCTATAATATAACACGATGTTTCCAATAAGCCTGAGAAGTATGTCGGGCAAGTTTTATGAGCTTCATATTCCATACAAGTTAATGAGAAATTAGAGTGGTTGATTTATTGCTCCTTGAGGCAAGGAAAAGGTGGTTCTAGATTGCCAGTCTCCTAACCAGTAGCTCTAAGTCTCAAGAGCATTGCAGAAGGATTCCTGGCGTATCCATTCTCCCTATTTTAAGATTCAGATGGGAGAGGTCAGATATAGTTTGGGGCCATTTTCTACTCCCTTGGGACTCCTCCAAGGCTCAGAAGTTTGATTCCTCTTTCTCACTTTTCACTAATAAGCTATGTTTGATTTGCTATAAAGAAAAAGAGAAAAATTAGAGAAGGAAAAAAGTAACTCACAGTTAAATTGGGAGTTTTGGCTATTAAGACTGAATTGTGTGTCTCTCCACACATATGAGTGTGTGTGTGTGTGTGTGTGTGCGCGCGTGTGCACTCTCTCCACACATGAGTGTGTGTGCACGCGTGTGCACTCTCTCCACACATATGAGTGTGTGTGTGTGCGCGCGCACACACACGTGTGCACTCTCTCCACACATATGAGTGTGTGTGCGCGCATGTGCACTCTCTCCACACATATGAGTGTGTGTGTGTGTGTGTGTGTGCGCGCGCGCGCGTGCGTGCGTGTGCGTGCTCAGCAAGTTCCAGGAATTGTTCTGTGTCTGCTTCTCCAGCACTGGGACGTCTACACCACCATGCCCAGCCTTTTACATGGGTACTATGAATGCAGCTCAGATATGCATGCTCATGAGGCAAGCACTTTACCAGATGAGCCATAGAATTGGTCATGCTTTCTGGTTTGGTTTGGTTGTTGTTCTTTTTTTTTTATTATTTTTTTATTTTTCGAGACAGGGTTTCTCTGTGTAGCCCTGGCTGTTCTGGAACTCACTCTGTAGACCAGGCTGGCCTTAAACTCAGAAATCTGCCTGCCTCTGCCTCCCAAGTGCTGGGATTAAAGGCATGCTCACCATTGCCCCAGCAGGTTGTTGTTCTTGTTGAGAGCGTCTCCCTAGGTAGTCAAAGCTAACCTCAGGTTCACAGTCTTTCTCCCTCAGCCCCCTGAGTGCTGGGATTCCAGGTGTGAGCCACCAGGCCATAGCTAGAATTTTAACAGGATGGAGAAGTTGTCATTTTAATGAGTCACGGTCCTCCTCAATATTTTATATTAGGGTAAGATAAGATCACACCAATCACACATCTGAAAGGAAAACAGAAAACTTCACATTTCCTATACAACCAAACTGTGCCAGATTTTTTTTTCAATTTACCATATACACATATAGATGCTGTTTTTCTTTTTGTTACATTCACAGTATCAAACAACATACAATGTTCTATAACTTAGTTTGCCTTTAAACAATGCTTTATTGGCAGTTAAGAACGCTTGCTGCTCTTCTAGAAGACCCTTGTTTGGTTCCCGGGACTCACACTGAGCAGTAAACAATGCCTGCAACTCCAGCTTCAAAGAATCAGACACCCTTTCTGGCCTCTGAAGGCATCTGCACACATGTGCTGCTCCCCCCTCTCTCTTCTCTCTCTCTCTCTCTCTCTCTCTCTCTCTCTCTCTCTCTCTCTCACACACACACACACACACACACACACACACAAATAAATCTCAAAATATCGATGCCATCTTTTATAACATTAAATATCGTCACATTTTATCAATATAATGGTCCCATAGTAGTTCGTCATGTGGCGCTATTATCAACAATACGAATCCCATCACCTAATGGCCAATTTGGACTTTCAATTTATTATTATGTAAACGTGTTCTATTACTGTTTTTTGGAAGCCAACTCAAGTGTATATATAATTAATCCTCTAGAGTGAATTCATAGACTTGGAATTGATGTGTTGCAAGGTTCGTCTCTTTTTAAAGTCGTTTGGTGCATGTGTACTGGTCACTTCATCAACACTTTTCCTTTTAAAATCCCCAAGCCCCTGGAGGGGGGTGGTAGGAAACTCAGTGGTAAGGCCTTGCCTATCATACTTGACACTGTTAAATCAATATCTAAAAATCAAATCTCTTGGGCCAGAGAGGTGACTCGTGGTTAAAAGTACTGACTGGCCCTTCAGAGGACCTGGGTTAGATTCCTAGCACCCACACAGTGGCTTGCAGCTGTCTCTCAATGACACCCTGTTTGGACCTACATGGGCACTATGCACGCCTGGTACATAGACATACATGCAGGTAAAACATTCTTGTATGTAAACCCTTCAAAACATTTATTAAAAAGATAAGTGTCCTCCATCCTAACGAGTCCATCTCAGTTACACCATTCTTACTAAGGACCTCACACATAAGTGATTCCCATACTTAAAAGCCTTAGCTGGGGCTGGAGAGATGGCTCAGTGGTTAAGAGCACTGACTGCTCTCCACAGGTCCTGAGTTCAATTCCCAGTAACCACATGGTGGCTCACAACCATCTGTATTGGGATCTGGTGCCCTCTTCTGGTGTGTCTGAAGACAGTGATGTACTCACATAAAATCAATCAATCAATCAATCAGTATTTAAAAGCCTTACCTGTTTATAAATAGATCAATTAAAGCATCCTAGCTTTCGGGGACCCTGAGAAAGCACATGGCCTTCGTTGTCCAACCTCATTTTCTACCTTCAACTTAAGGTAGGACAGACCCTCTGTCTCTGCCAACTCTCATGTTTGTTTGGTTTTTTGTTTTACTTTCTTTCAATGAATGAGGCTCTTTTCTTCTTATGAATCTGAGTTGTCTATGTCATCCAAAGTACAGACCAAATTATATCTCTTGCAGAAAGTGCTGCTGAGATAATCCCACCCCAAATTATCCAGTTTTTTGCACATGAATCATATCCCTCTGTAATTTTAGATATATACCTAAAATTTCCTTGGGGTGGGCAGGCTGTTCCTGGCAGGTTAGATGTTTTTCAAATCTGCCTCCACTGCAAACAAGAGAGCTACGTGCTATATCTTCAAAAAGGGCCGTGAGATGGTACAAGGAGTTACTAAAGGAAGCTCAGAATCCAGAAGATTCTCTAGATGTAATTTTTTTTTTTTATAATTTTCTTTTTTTGAGACAGGATCACTTGTAGCCCAGCCAGGTTTAAACCCGTCTATGTAGCTGAGGGCAGAACTTGGAACTCCTGCTGCCATCCCTCACATACTCAGATGAGAGGCTCATATTTGGCTCTCAGACGTCCTTTTAGATTGTTTTAAGAGTTACTTATTGTGTATGTGACCACGCACATGCGACACCGAGCATGTATACAGGTCAGAAGATAGCTTATGGGAATCAATTCTCTCTTTCTGCCGTGTGGGTCCTGGGGACAAATTGAGATCATCATGCTTAGTGTCAGGTGCCTTTACTCAACAAACCATATGGCCTGCTCTCTGGATATCTTTTTCCAAGGTCATCTTCCCATGTAAAATTAGGTTAATGAACCAGATGAGTCTTTGAGCGCCTTTCAGAACATTTTCTCACAATGTGAATTTAGTTATATGAATTAATTAGTTATGGTGAAACAAATGGTTTTTGGTGCAATCAAAAATACTTCCACTTAGAAGAAGAAGAAGAAGAAGAAGAAGAAGAAGAAGAAGAAGAAGAAGAAGAAGAAGAAGAAGAAGAAG
>JADRCH010000162.1:4067058-4122131 GCA_019843965.1 Rhynchomys soricoides
AGAAGAAGAAGAAGAAGAAGAAGAAGAAGAAGAAGAAGAAGAAGAAGTAGTAGTAGTTGTTGAAGTTTGAACAAGATGCCTCAGCAAGTAAAGGTGCTTATGGTCAAGTCTGATGACCTGAGCTCTGCTCCCATAAGCCACATTATAATCTATCAGCTCCCACAGGTTGTCTTCTGACCTCTACACATGTGTTGTGGCACAGGCCTTTGTGAATATACAAACAAATAAATGTGGGGGTAAAAACTTGGTATGCAATTCAGAATAAAAGAAAAGATCTCTCAAAGATAATTTAACCAGAAAAATGGCAAAAATAGCTAGCGGTGGACACGTGACATGGATATTGCAAACAAGACTCATTGTATAAAGATATTTTTATTCGTGGCTTATAATAAAAGAAAACAACCAATGAATTTTAAAATTATCCTAGACACTGAACATTAAAAAGCTTAGTTCATTTAAAAATACATAAATTATTTTCATTCCGCCCCCCCAAAATATGGTACTTCACTGTTCTAAAAATACTTACACATTCAAATAAACTGTAATTATGAATACATATAGCTTCTCACAGTTAGAAGTGTAAAAATGGATTGTGCTAAATAAGATGCATGTTGCTGCAATATTTAAGCATGCTTTAAAGTACATCATTATTATAAGTAAGCATGTAATTACTATGGCTTTGGGAAGCTTGCCCAGGAACCAAAACACAAAAATAATAAAATTTCAGCACCATTTGACCAATAAGATATCCAGATACCTCATTTCCCCCCCCCCCCCAGGTCTCCTCTGAAAAGGCAATGGGAATGAAAAACATCACGGAAAGAAAGACCACAGCCTAGAAGAAGAGGTATTAGAAGACAGAAAGTCCAGAAAAATGAAGGATCTCTGGCAATGTAAAACCCAATAAAACATCCACGTTTTTACTGGGGAGACAATGACTTTGAGCGTTGGATTAAGAATTAAAAGCAAGGGGCAGAAGAGATGACTCAGAAGTCAAGAGCATTTGCTGGTCTCCCAGAAGACCTGAGTTGGGTTCCCAGCATCATGCCAGGTAGCTCACAATCTCCAGCTCCAAGAGATCTGATGCCTCTGACCTCCAAGGACACCTAAACTCATGTGCACCTACCCACATGCAGACATATACATAATTAAAAATAATAAGAATAAACCTTTAAAAATCATTAAAATTCTATTTCCAAGCCAGGCATGGTGTCATGCATTTGTAATCTTAGCTCCCTGGAAGCTTAGGCAGGTTTGCCTTGGCATTTAATGCCAGCCTAGGCTACAGAACAAGACCCTGTCTCAAAAAAATAAATATGAATAAATAAAAAAGAGTCCTGGGCCTGGGAAGATGGTTCAGTGGGCAAAGGCACCTGATGCCAAGCCTGATAGCCTGAGCTTGATCCCTGGGACCATGTGATGCCATTCCTGTCAAAGAAGCCTAAGAATGGAAGTTGGATCCCCAGAATGGACATAAAGCCATCCATAGTAGCACACACTTGTAACCCTAGCACTCGTATATCAATAGAGATGGGAGGCAGAGACAGGAGAATCCCTGAAAGCCCGATAACCAGCTAGCTTGGCATGTGCAGTGATGCCCATCATGAGCTCTTCTCTTAAACAAGATGGAAGGCAAATCTGAGGATTGGTACCTAAGGTTGTCATCTAAGCTCTACATGTGTACCATAGGAGTGCCCCTGCACTCACACGTACATGTGCATACACATGTATTCACACACGTAATGATTAAGACAAGAGATTTCTGAGAGAATGGGCATATTGTGTGGGAGAGGGTGGGATGTTCTGTGGTACCCAAGTGTACAGATGTGATGGAGCGTTCTTACCTGGCAGCATGTTGATGCTTTAGTCTACTTTCTCATGCCCATCTTCTTTTCTGAAATTTGTGTTAGTTTAAATCCTAGACACACTGGTAATTGGCAGC
The DNA here is from genome assembly GCA_019843965.1 of Rhynchomys soricoides. Classification (NCBI taxonomy): domain Eukaryota; kingdom Metazoa; phylum Chordata; class Mammalia; order Rodentia; family Muridae; genus Rhynchomys; species Rhynchomys soricoides. Next base: position 4,069,001 of record JADRCH010000162.1, read on the forward strand.
TGAGCTTTCCCTGCCTGGGTTCCCTGCAGCTACAGCAAATTGGCAGTAAAGTTTCCTTAGCAGCTGCTCATGGCTCATGGTAGCATACAGCAAGATTCCACTTACCAGAGACAAACAAATGCAAACCCAGGTAGATCTTTAGGTAACTCCTATGATGCAACTGCATAGAAAAACTCATGAGAAGACACAGGGAGTGTGACTGATGCATGCCACATTTGAGGAAAGGTTAGGAGGGAGCTCTCCAAGCTGTAGCTTGAATTTCTACTGTAAGAATACACTCATGCATTATTTACTTAAAATTTAAAAAGGAGCAGTTAGAGAAATGCTATGCTGTCAACTCATGCATGCAGAAAAATGTAGAAAACAGGCTGGAGAAGTGTTTTCAGCCAGCAACAAAGTAGCTCACAGCAGAAAGTTGGGTTACCACTTTCTGCAGGGGTTACTAACTTTAAGTGGTTATTGTGCCTTTGTATCATGAGTCTTTATTCTTCTGGTTATTTCATTGGAACATCTTGCTATGATTAAAAATCCTTGGGCCTTGTCTTAGTCAGTGTTCTACTGCTGTGAAGAGACACCATGGTTATCGCAACTCTTATAAAGGAAATATATAAGCTCTTATTTAATTGGGGCTTGCCTACAGTTTCAGAGGTTTAGTCCATTATCAGCAGGGTAGAAAGCATGGTGCCATGCAGGTAGACATGGTGTTGGAGGAGGTGAGAGCTCTGCATCATGATCCACAGACAACAGAGAGGAGAGAGAGAGTCTCTGGGCCTGGCTTGAGCCCCTGAAACTTCAAACCCTACCCTTAGTGACAAGCTTTCTCAAACAAGGCCACACTTACTCCAACAAATAATGCCACCCCTAAGTACTCAAATAGACGAGCCTTTGGGGGCCGTTCTTATTCAAACCACAGGCCTAAAAAGCATGCACTGTCACTATCATGCACCCTGCGTGGTTTTCTTAGCTTTGTAAATGGAATCATCAATTTTTCATGCTCAGTGTGTTAATCTTTTGTCCATTTTACCTTCCTTGTTTCATATAAGAAATCATTGATTGATTCAGGTGTATGTCATCTTTTTTCATATGGTGTCTCCTTTCCTGTAGAACATGCACTTCAAACTTTCAATATGTCATAAATTTGTGTAATTTTTTAAATAAACAAATCTCATTTCTAATTTGTCTTATTTTTCCACGCCTACTAGGTTTCCAGTCTTATCCCAGTACCTGGATGAACACACTACCACATGCTTACGTACACACACCGACACAAATCATTCAAGAATTACCTACTTGCTCTGTAGAAAGTCTGAGATTCATCCAAGATCACTGAACATTAACACCTCAGCCTTATGTCTTCATGCTTCATCCTTGGGATCATGAAAGATCAAAGATCTTTCTAGTGACTAAACATATGTTCTTTTCCCACTTCATAGATATTCAACACATTATTTCCTAAAGATTTTGGTATCTTGAATTCTTTTCTTTTTTAAAAATCTGTCTCTTTGTGTATGTTTATGTGTATGTGTAGGCTTAGATTTTTCAAAGCCTACTTTAATAAGGGTTCTGAAGTGTTTTGACTCCCTTCTAGCCTACCATCAAAAGTTAGGAGAGAAAAGATGGTAAGTAGGACAGAACAGGGGGATGTAGACTTCTTTAGAAGGAGTTCTTTGGAGTAATTCCAATCTCTGTTTGTCAGGATACTAGCAGTCCAGTTAAGTAGTGTCAGGATACCAACAGTCTAGTTCAAAAGCATCACCAAATGTGAATCAGCAACAGCAGCATGATCCAGCAGAAACCACCAGGCCTCCTCAGAATAGGCCCAACTCAACAGGAGAGACCAGGACCAGCAGGAATGCCAGGAGTTTTCTGCTGTGCCTCTCTAAACAAAGTGAAGGTCAGCAAAGACTCAAGACCAAGGAAGAGTTACACAGCTATCTATGCAAGCACCCTATCACTGTCCATTGGATTCCACTTATACTCTCTCCAAACATCATGTATCCTCCCAGGGGTCTTGCCTCAGCAAAACATCATGTGAATCTGCATCATCAGACTCTGGTTCACAAAACCAGAAACTTCTACTTCATGTATGATTATGATTATGAGCATGTGCATGCTACATACCTGTGTAGTGGTCAGAGGGTGATCTTTGGGGTCAGTCATCATCTTCCACCTTGTTTTAGATGGTGTCTCTTGCTGTTTGCACTTACGAACATCAAGGCTAGCTGCTCTTTGGGATTCCAGTGACTCTCCTGGCTCCACCTTCCATCTATTTGTAGGTAAACTTGGATTACAGATGCTCCCTTGTGTCCTGTCCTGCTTTATGTGGGTTCTAGGGATCTCACCTCATGTTCTCATGCTTGCACAGCAAGCACTTCCTGCATTGACCTATGTCCCCAGCACATTTCCTATCCTTTTATCTACTTTGACTTAATATATTGTATTTTGTGTGTGTGTGTGTGTGTGTGTGTGTGTGTCTGTTGTTGATTACAGTGTGTTAAAGGTAGAATCTTCGCCCTAACCTTCTTGACAGACCTTATGACTTCCCCGGTCTACTCTTCGGTCATAGTGTGATCACTGAAGAAGGCATCTTTAATGGTTGGCTGATGGAAAGACATGGAACATTTCTCCATACCTTTATTATTTGTGGGAAGCATTGTGCATGCAAAGCAACACATAAAAGAAACTACCTAGATGTACTTGAAAAGTACATTGCAGGAGTCTGAGTTGGAATAAATACAAAAAGGGGTAGATGTTTTAGTGTCAATTCGTTCATTCAGTAACATCTGTTGAATACATAGTGTATGTGTCATGCTGTTAGACCCTAGGGATACAATCGTCAGTAAATAGACTAAAATCTGTGCCTTCATGTGGGGTGTATTCCAAAGGAAAGCATAGACAGTAAATGCAATAAGTTATGCAAATAGTTTGTGGAATTTAATAAACTAGAATAGGCGCTTAGGAAGTGCAGGAGGCATGTTGAGGGGGTAGTAGTTACAACTTAAAATAGGGTGTCCGGTATTTCCCTTCTGGCATAGAAAAAAGTCAGTATCTCTAAGCACAATAGAGTTAAGATTAGCTTGAATCAGTGTGCCTCAGAAAACATGGCTAGAAATATTGTCTTTATGATTTAATTTCAGTTGGTTCTTAATGAAGACTTCAAAATGGGGGCTCATGTTGATTTTTAGTTCAGTGAAGAATAGCTCTCATACACATGCAGTTTGGAGTCAGTCCTTCTCTGGTTGGATCATTACCGAGATCCAACAAGGAAACTGAAGAAATATAGATGCCTCAGGGATTGACTAACAACTTACCTTCTGTAATCTGGCATACTTCTTCAGAGTTCACCAGCACCAAGCTGAGAACTAAAGACTTCTTGGCAAAGGATCTTTATGTGCAGAAAGAATTCTAAGACTTGGACCAAACTCACATTTTGGGATTTCTGTGGAAATTCCAACATTTCTTTTTACATTACGATATGAACAATTTGAAGAAGCAATAGAAACTTCAACAGATTCACTCTCAAAAGGTTTGTAGTTCAAAAAGAATATGTTCCACCTGCTAAATTCAACATGGCTTCTTAGCAAACAGAGTACAGTGCTCTTTTCATAGTCTTGTGCAGTAAGACTATTAATGAAAACAACATTTCAACTTTACAATTCCTGCTTATAATGTGATTTAAATAATATAGAAGTCATTAGACTGTATCCTGGAGTAAACAGAAGAGGAGATTAAGTTTTGTTTAGCTACAGTGCTACTAATCAGGTGCTAGGGATGTGGCTCAGTTGGTAGAGCGCTTACCCAGAAAGTAAACAATCTGGATTTGACCAGCCATGCAAGCTGGCTGCAATGGATTTGGTAGTCTGAATATGTTTGGCCCATGGGAAGTGGCACTGTTAGGAGGTGTGGCCTTGGTGCACTAGGTATAGCCTTGTTGGAGGAAGCATGCCATTGTATCGGAAGGCTATGAGGTTTCCTAGTGCCCAAGCTCAGCCCAGTGTGGAAGAGAGACTTCTCCTGGCTGCCTTTGGATCAAGATGTAGAACTCTCAGCTCCTCTTCAGCACCATGACCACCTGCAGGCTACCATGCTTCCTGCCATGATGATAATGGACTGAACCTCTGATACTGTAATCTAGCTCCAATTAAGTGTTTGCCTTTATAAGAGTTGCCTTGGTCATGGTGTCTCTTCACAGCAATAGAAACCCTAACTAAGACAGTGGCACACACCTATAATCTTGGGCAGCGGAAGTAGCAGAATTAGAAATTCAACCTCTTTCTTGGCTACATAATGAGGTTGAGGCTAATCTGGGCTACATGAGACCCTGTCTCAATGTATCAATAAATCAATGCATGTGTGTGTGTGTGTGTGTGTGTGTGTCTGTCTGTCTGTCTGTCTTAATATAAAGTTATTCTATGTACTGGAGTATACTCCCTAAATCATTCTGTTGACTGCTACCGTATCATTGCAAATGTTCACTGGAGTAGGAGAAGAACACAGGCAGCATGTAGACAGTGAGGGCTAGAGGGGAGAGGTGTATTAATGCTGAGAAGGAAAAGAGAATGGGAAGAAGGTGAACGTCTAAACAAACTGATTCAGAACTTGCTTGTGGTCTGTCCTCACATTCCACTGTGGGGGCAACCAGAAGCTGTGAGTAGGTGTTCCCAAATGTGTGCACACATATGTGCGATCTGAGATGAACTGTCTGTGTGCACACATATGTGTGATCTGAGATGTATGGCCACAAGCAAATGGTACTTCACAGAATTTATCAAGAGTTGGGTCTTACTTTCTCCTTCCTCCAGCACTGCTGACTGTGTAGAAGTTGTTTAATTCTAGATAATTCTATAATGAGGCATTACATCACCAGACCATATAACTATATACAAGTAAAAATAGATTAAGTCAATTTCTGTTCTTAAAAAGGCACAAGAAAATGCTTACCTGATATACATTAGTGTGAAACCTATTTTGGGCTACTTCCTGGACCAATTCAAACAGATTTTTCAATTAAACTTCACAGCAAATGATTTTCTTTCATTTCTCTGGAAACTTTCAACACAAGGTAATGGGCAGGTGTGGCATGCTGGAGGTACACTGGGTATCCTCAAGACAAAAACAAGGAAACAAGCATTTGTAGAGTAAACCGAACTCAAGGTACAAAAGACATCCTGAAATGAGGGTTTTTCTATTAGTCTGGAGCAGAAGAATCACTTTACCCCATCTGACATGGTAAGGCTTACCACAAATACCTTCAGGTATTGTCAGATTCCCTTGCTGAACAACAAAGACTCATGAGAATGTTTTGAAATGCCTCATAAGATTCCATGAACAGCCTCCAACCTGTAGGCATCCAAGCAAAAACTTGAGCTTAAAATCAGTGCACATGTGCATGGTTGCACACACCTTCAATCCCAGCCAGCTTTTGGAGATACGGAGGCAGACAGATCTGAGTTCAAGGCCAGGATGCTTTACTCATGAAGTGCCAGGCCATTCAGAACTGCTTAGTGAAACTCTGTCTCGAAAATAAAATAAAATAAAACAGTGCAGCCATTTAAGAAGTGCACTTTATGCTAACTGTAGGATAGAAACTAAGACTTTTTTATAAAAAATTCCCCCCATTTTCCTTTCCAAGGAACTTTTTTTTAGCGATTTATTTATTTATTATATGCAAATACACTGTAGCTGTCTTCAGACACCCCAGAAGAGGGCATTAGATCTCATTAAGGATGGTTGTGAGCCACCATGTGGTTGCTGGGATTTGAACTCAGGACCTTCGGAAGAGCAGCCAGTGCTCTCAACCGCTGAGCCATTTCTCCAGCCCAGAAATTAAGACTTTTCAAAAGATTTCCATTTTCTTTAGCACCTATTTGTCTTTATTTAGAGAAGGGTCTTTTTCTGCTGCTCAAGCTGTTCCTGTACTTCAGGAAGCAAATGATCCGTGTGCTTCAGCCTCCTGAATCGTGGGCCCATGTCACCATAAACCTGTATATCCTTTAAAGACAGAGTTTCACACAGTTCAGGTTGGTCTTGAATGCAAAATATGGCTGAGGATGACCTTGAACTCCGGATCACCCTACCTCTTCCTCCATAGTGCTGGGATTACAGGTGTGTGTCACCATGCCCTGCTTTATGAGGTACTGGGACCAAACCCAAGGCTTCCTACCTGTTAGGTAAACACCCCACTGACTGAGCTATCTTCCCAGCCCCCAGCTTATCTGTTTTTGAATGAGTGAGTTTTGTTCTTTCTTGTACTTTTTTTTCTGGTGGAGGGGTTTCCAATACATGATCTATCTGTTTGGTGTTCTACAGGGGTGTGGAGTCTTTTCCTCACAGTGGCTTTCTCAGCCCTGAGATTCTTGCCCTAACACAAACTTTTTGCCTGTCACATCCTGCCACTAACTCTACTGAAATATCTGTTCAGTTAAGTAATTCCTGACGCTGATACTGCAAGCACTATTGTGTGTGCCATCTTCTTTGCAAGCGATCCATTCTGGTGATGTCACATTGATTTTAGATTCTTATGTCTTAGGGACTGTTTTATTTTACAAGTATAACAAATGGATGCAGTTTTATACAGTTTCAACCCTTGGTCAAGGGGGAAGGATTCTTGAAGAAAAATCAGGGATTTGGAAGCACGGCCCAACCATTAAGAGTGTTTGCTATTCTTATAGCAAGCTGGGGTCTGGTTCTTAGCATTCATATTGGGTGGCTTACAAATCCTTGTTATTCCAGCTCCAGGTAATACAGCATACTTTTCTGACCTCTTTTGGGCACCTGCATGCATGTGTGAACACCATAATGGGGAAATAAATAAAACTCAGCACCTTTCGGGTTTACTCCTGAAACCTACAAATGGAGTGGTAAAAAAAAAAAAAATTAGACATCTAGAATATTAGCAGAAAATTGTGATGGACAAAGGTGGACCAGAGGAAGATATAATGGGCTATCACTTGAAGCGTGTGCTTAGCACATTGACATACCCTTTAGAAATTATTATTATTATTGCTTTTCAGTGCTGGGATTAAATCCAGAGTTTTGTATATGCCAGGCACTATCACTGAGCTACATCCAGCCCTCCATTTAATTTATTACAACTTATTATGAGACAGTCTCTCTAGGTTGCTAAGGCAGAGTTTTTGAACTCACTCTGTACCAAGCTTACCTTCTGCTAATGAGCTCAAATGTGCTTCACATCCACCTTTTACTTTATAACGTAGAACGTTTTCTTATGGCTCAGACAGATCCATCACTAATACCAAGGAAATAAGTCATCATGCAGGCCCTCCATATGGTAAACGAGCAAAGACCTCAGGATGCAGAGACATTAGCTCAGGGCGAGGCATATTTTCTTTGATTAAAACAAGCCACCAGTGAGCATCCTTTCTTGGCCTCCAGAGTGCTGGGATTATAGGCACACACCACTGCTTTTGGTATTATTTATGTACTTATTGGCAGTGCTAGGGGTAAAACCTTGTGCTCTCCCAGGCATGCACTGAGATGCATCTCAACCCTCATTTTAGCTTCTCAACGTTGGAGTGCCCCAGGGATCATGCCTTGGTCTTCTTTTCTACACTGCAGAGCTTATTTCAACCAGTTCTGTGACTGTACATACAATCTACATGTGTCTACCACCAAATTTAAGTTCACTCCAGACGCTACATTTTCTGAAGTCTAACCCGTCAGGAATTCTTACTGAGTGCTTTATCGGCTAGAATCTGACCACTTCTTTCAATCTCTGACTCCAGTCCAGCCATCTTTCTTTTTCATTCTGGCTAGGCTAATCTTACTGCTCCCTTCCCTCCCCGAGTGTATCACTTACATAGCTAACAGTAACCATTTGTCCAGTAATGGTCTTGCACTGCCCCAGCTACAGTAGAGAGTCTCAGACCTTAATGGGCACCAGCACCATCTGGAGGACTCCTTCAAGTAGGGAATCCTGACTCTACCTCGAGGGTGCCGAGACAGTAAGTTTGGAGTGGAACTGGAGAATTCCCTCCCATCTCTTAAGTTCCCAGCTGTTCCTTCCTCTAGCAGGCATTGGTGGGGAATTCGGAACCCTCCGGCTTATTCTCAACATGACAGGCATCTTGCTGACAGGGATCTTCACTGATTTTGCCTTAGCCCTGGGCATTCACCCACCCCTTGAGTTATTCAAGGTTCATGTTAATTCATCTTTGTTTAACGGATACCTCAAGAGGCCTTCTTGACCATTCCTCATCATACAGCAGCCCTATCTCACCGCAATTTATTCTTCTTCCCCGTGGGCATCCTGGGCTCATTGTTTCTCTTATCACGTCCAGATGGGCAGCTTGCTAAGCTCAGCGACCCACGTTTGCTCAGTCACGTCCCCAAACTCAGCCTAGCAGGTGCTCATCTCAGTTGTCCAAGGCCAGATTAGGAACACCCAGGAAAGACTCCCGTTAGCTTCGGGCTTGGGACATCGGTCAGGCCGATCTATCTCTTCTTGCCTCGGTTTCCCCCTTTGGAAAGGCAGTGAATGGTCTGCCCTCCCCCGTCCTGCTCCCCCCCCCCCACCGGGGGGTGGGGAAGGCGCTCCGACGCCAAGAGAAGGATGTGAACACATCGGTGAATCAGAGCAAGCCGCGCACAGGCGAGCGCCCCTTCCGCGCGAGCCCTCCCCGCCTCCAATCTCCCAGCCTCGGTCCCGGGTCCCCGCCCGCCCGCCCGCCAGCCGCCTCCTCCTCCAGACGCCGCGGAGGAAGGGGCGGCGCCGAGGGAGGGGTCCCTCCGCCGCGGGAGGCCGCAGCGCCCGCCCGTCACGGCGCCGGCGCCGGCCGGGAGAACCCGGAAGTGGCCGAGCAGCGCGCTCGCCCGCCCGCCCGTCCTGCTGCCGCCGCCGCCGCCGTCGCCGCCCCGCACTCGGGTGAGCGCGGGAGCCGCGCCAGGCACACGAGCGCGCGGGGCCGACGGGCCATGGCCGCGGGGGCCGCCGCCGCAGGTGGTGGCGCGCGGTGAGGAGCGCTGCGCCCCCTCGGGGCGGATGGAACGCGGCTGGGCGGGCGGACAGTGCCGGCGTCCGCGGCTGGTATGGTGCTGGCGGCGGCGGTCGGTGCCTGCGTTCTGAAGCCCGCGAGGAGCCACAATGGAGACGCCGCCGCTGCCTCCCGCGTGAGTGAGCGGGCGCGCGGCGCTGCGGAGGACACGCCGCGATCGCGGGGGGCGGCGGGCGAGGGGAGGCGCGGGGCGTGACGGGGCGCGGCGCCCGCAGTCCGGAGGGCGACCGCGGGACCGGACTCTGCCTGGCCGGCAGGGCGTGGGTAGGGGCTTCTCAGTCCCGGGCCGAATTGAACGTTCGGGATGGAGCTGTGCGTGGGGCATGGCGGGGTGTGTGCGCACGGGAGGGTGGAGTGGGCTATGATCCCCCTGTCGGTACCCCCCCATCCCCCCGGAATGCATGGGCTGCTACTGCCCATCTCGCCTACCCTTTCTAGTGGGGAAGCAAGGATGCACAGGAAACTGGAAAGTACCAGACGCCTGGAGTCTAAAATGAATGTAATCTGTGGTTGCTTGCTTCTTGGAATTTCTAATAAAATTAATATCCAAGGAGCTTTTACATCACTCCAAATGAGCTGCGGCCGTTTTAGGGCATGTGATCTCTTACCTGGCACTGCAGAAAATCTTTTATCCAGAAATCAGAGCATCTCTCGTTCCCTTGGTACCCGTGGCACGTTGATAGTGTTACCGACCTGTTAGGCACAGGTGTCTTTTTTCCTTGATGCCCAAGTGCATTCAAGATCACCTGCAGCAAAATTATTTTCTAGAAATAAGAGCTTAAATTAAATTATGTGGAACATGTTATTCGTTATAAGGTTTTTGTTTTTTTAAAAAAGTGGCCTGTAAATCTTCAGGAGTTTGAACGTTTCATGCTCTCCTCTCCCCTCCCCACGCCACCCTCATCAATTTAACCTTTATGAAGGAGTAAAGAGCCCTTTGCATCTGACTTTCCAAGCCGCAGACAGACCTTTCTCCAAAAACAGTGAACCTTTTCATTCGATCTGATTCATGGAACCTTATCGGTTTTCAATGAGATTTGGCTAGCTAGCTTCCATCACCGTTGGTCCTCACCAGCCTCTTTGGCAGGATTCCAGCTAAAATAAGAATATTTGGTTTGGGCTGAACATTTTTGTATTTTGAGTCCTTTTATAAGATCAAATGGGATGGTAGAGCCACAGTTTCTGTATATGCATTACAGGATTTTGAGCTTGAGTGGAACAGGTCGTGGGAATCTGACGAGTGTGTGTCTTGGCTTGCCCCTTCTAGAAGGGCTGATAGAAATGAGAGAAAAAGCAAGGGATCCAGATGCTTGCAGATGGTGGCAGCTTTGAGGCTGCGTGATCTGCTCACGCTCCCTAGAAGGTAGGGAAAGCCTCCTGAGCCCCCTGGGAAACATGTTGGTAGAAGGCTTCAACAGCTTGAGTTTAGTGCCAGCTAGCACATGAGGTTTCTAACCAGCTTCGGAAGCACTGATGGCAGGATGATATCTGCATAGAGATAACATGCTGTGTGTGATATAGGATGTGTAGGTAAGTTACTTAGGTTGAACTTGCCCTCCCCACTTCTCTGTCCACTAAATGCAATCTTTTTTCCCCTTTGGGAGCAGAGTGAACAAGGGGACCTTACGATGAAGGTCCAAAAAAAAAAAAAAAAAAAAAAAAATGGGTGTGGAAAAACAGACCCTAGAGCAAGAAGAGGTATATAAAATGGTTCGAATCGAAACACTGAAGTTGATGACCAGCTCTGTTCTTTGATACTGATACTTCACAGGTAGTTCAGGAACTAGATCGGAGGCTTGAGGTAGAGGAGGGATCCTGAAGTGCTGAGGTGGAGGAAAGAATTGCATTAGAAAAGTCTAGCAGTCACTGGAAAGCTGCTAAGACCTCTTCATTGTTTACATGCACTTAATTAAAGATACAGAGACATTTAATTTGCATTAGGTAGATCCAAGACTCAAGCATTCTTCTAGAGCCTGTTACCTTGCTGCTTAGGTTTGTATAGATTAGACACCGATCTTGGCTTCCTACCCTCTGGCTTCTTTGTCTTAGTTCCCTTTAACTCCCTTTACTTGGGTCATGTTGTCTGACGTAGGCAATTGCAGGTGAGGTCTTTGGGAGGGGCTTTACTGGGCTTCCTGGCTAAAGCTAGGCTAGGAGCACTCACTGGGAGCATTCAGCTCTTTGTAAGCACTGAGTGTTAACCTGAGCTTCAAGGCAAAGAAAGATGTTAGACCTGGACTTAAAGGACCTTAGATACTATGATTGGAAGCAGATTCAGAATTCTCTTTGTGTGTCTGTGTAGTAATTCATTCAGTGTGCAAATTCTGGGATGCCTGTCTCTGCCTGGCACTTTTCTTGCTGCTTCTCTGGGCTTCTGTGTTAAGAGCTAAGGCTACATTGTTCTCTGGTCCCACCCTTAGGCTGTCTTGGAGGGGTGTTAGGCATCTCTGCCTAGACTCTTAGTTCCTCATTTTGATTTCTTTTCTGCCTTTTCCACTCTGCGTCCAACTTTTTCTCATCCTTCGAGAAGTCTCATTGATTGTCACTGTATGTCGTAGATCCAGTTGTCTCTTTGCATACTTGAGCATATATGACATTTAGGTTCTGTTTCATTTGGATGTCTGGGTGATCTTAAGACCACGGGACACTTATTTACCTCTGGTCAGATCTGAAAGATATACAGCCAAGAAAATTAGGTATCAGTGAATGAGTCAGGGAATTGGAGGTAGTAAGTGGGGCTGTGCAGACAGAGTGAGGGCTAAACAGCCTTGACCTCTGGGGTACTTTACATAATTTAACTTTTATGGTTATTTGCACAAAGGAGTTTCCTAATTATTAAGCTGACCAAAACCTGTGAAGTTCGGATTGTGTGAACCCCTTTGACATCCCTTTTGGAACAGTTTTCTTAGCTCTTGTTGGCTTCCTGTTCCTTCCCCCAAGCTGTCTTACTCCTCCTGGACTTTCGGTCTTGCTTTTTCTCCATTCAGCCGAGTAATCACGCCTCAGTTGCAGCCTTATCTGTTCCCAGTGGGTGATTCTTCTTTGCTGGAGATGCCTGTCATCAGAGGTGTACCGGCACAGCCACACATCTTGTTAGCCATGCTCTAAGGGCCTTTAGCCTGCCAAAAATGGGTTAGATCAGAGCAAAGGTTTCAGGTCTTTGGATTTCTTTGATCTTTTTAAAGGAAAAAGTGAAGTCCAGGATAGAGTTGCTGAGTTTCTGGTTTTGCCAAGTAAAGAAGTGTTGAAGAGTAATTAGCAAGTGTTATCACTTATCAAAGGCTATTGTAATACTGATCTCAAATAGAAGGAACAAGTTGAAGGGATCTACTTTAGTGGTATAAATGTAACTTTGTGAAAACTTGCTTCATTGCCCTCATTTTGTCACAGAAACAAAGTAAAGTGTTGAAGCTTGGTGCTTTGTAGTGAGTGCATCAAGTGCCTGCAGAGCTAGGGCTCTATCTGAGATTCCCCATGCAGTTTAGTGGCTCACCGTTTGTATGCCCATCTTTCAGAAAGCCCATTGGAATACATTCTTGTTTTCACTTCATTAGTCCTAGATATTGAAGTAGAGGAGCTATCATTTTTTTAAACTGTTTTTTTTGTTAAATTTTCATTTTATGAGCTGTGTGTGTGTGTGTGTGTGTGTGAGAGAGAGAGAGAGAGAGAGAGAGAGAGAGAGGGAGAGGGAGAGAGACAGACACAGACACAGAGAGAGGTCTCATTCAGATAACCCCGGGATGTCTTTAATGAGGCAAACTGAACAGAGGACAAAGGGAGGACCAGGGAGCACCGGCACTGAAGGAACAGGGGAGAGCAAGCACATGAGCAAGCACAGACACCCTTGCATGGTTTTCCTTGGAGGTAAGAGTGTTCCAGCCAGTGTCCTTGGCGTGCTGTGCACCGCACCTTCCTCCGTTTTGGACTGTTGACATCTGCTCACATGTTCTGACTAGATCCTTCACAGGTTGTGTCTTGAGCAGCAGCCTCTGCTTTTGATGCCACCACTTGTTTTGGTCTCTTTCTTTAGTTTTTCACTTGCCGGATGTGATTTACATAATTTCATACTTACTTAATCTACTCAACAACCTCATCCCGTAGGTCTCCTGTTCTTATCTTCTTGGCTGAGGAAATGCAAGTTAAATTGCTTTCCCAAGCTTTTACAGAGTTGAAAAGCTGGTGTTCTATCTAGTCTCTTGGGGTTGATCACCTTTTTTTTCCCCTTTTGGAGACAGGATGTTGCTATGTATACCAGATTGACCTGGAGCTCTGATCCTGAGTGCTGGGATCATAGGACGGCACCACCGGAGCTTTTGTCTGTGGTCTCTGCAAATCATAGGCAACATTTGTTTCTCCCAGAAGTGGGTTTGACCTTATCTGTATTCCCATCTGTATCTTTTTGTTGATTATTTTTTAAGACAGGGCGTTTCAGTCAGTAGCCCAGATTGGCATCAAACTCACAGTATAGCCCAGGGTAGCCTTCAGTGTGCAAGAATATTTTTGCCTCAGCCTTTGGAGTACCGAGACATCTGTATTTTAAGTCAACACTTACATCTGTGCTTAAAGGCTCTGGAATCTTGGGTGTCTGGTGGTGTTTCTTAGCTCCTGTGTAAAAGTCAGTATTTCTAAGGGTAACTTTGTAACCTGGTCTCAAGCTGGCTTCCTGTATAACTTTTACAAGTAGGAATGGGATAATCATCCTCTGGCTCCTCGCACTGAAAGCACACAGTCTGTGACTCTTTCTCCTTCCCTTGTCCCGCCACACATTGGCTGTCTGTAGGGCCTGATAGGCTTGGTGTCCATAGAGTTCATCACTTCAAACCTGGAAGTTTTCAGTCATCTCCCCTTACTTTTCTGGTTTTGTTCATCACCTTTTCGTCCATCTGCCAATTTAACCTTTCAGCATCCCAGAGTCACATGACATGGGCAACCAAAGCCACATACTTGGTCAGGAAGTCATGGCCTGCTGTCATTTTGACTTTAAGTCCATGGTTATGTGCCTTAGCCTCTGAGGTGCCATCATGAGCCAGGATTCTCCAGTCCTGCCTATTGCTCACACTCCCGTCTCTGCTTGAAATGATTTGGAGTCTTTGCTGGGCCCCATCTCCTTTACAGTTTTATTTATTTATTATCTATTTAATTCTTGACTTCAGCCCCTTCTGGATCATTGTTAGCTTCCAATGGAATTTCCAGTCTTGCGTATGTATACTGACTGGTGCCATTTCTTGACATTGGCCTTGCCTTCTCTATTAGATTTGAAACTAGAGCAGGGTCTTGGGTCAACCCCTCTTATCTTGCTTTATTGCAGGTGTGCATCGGGCACTTTGGCAGCAGTTATCTGTTTGATTTATTAACAGCTGTGATTATATATACATTTCAACTTTAAGTTGAGTGTTGCAATTAAAATTGAAGGCCAAGAGAATGAATGCAAGCACACGATCGTGTTCCATTTAGTTCCGAACATTCTACTTTATGTTTGTATCCATGTGGTATTTAATGCTTAGATCTGTGAGACAAGTGGATGAAGGCTAATCCCGTCTCATTGATTCAGGGTCACTTGTTTAGTGCTTGGCATAGACAGGACTACCGCTTAGTCCTCCCTGATTCCTGTCTTTGCGTGGTCCTTCCCTACCCCCCATTCCCCCATGAAGATGATAGACGATTTAGCCCATCATCTGAACTGGCAGGTTAGTTTGCCGCTTTGAAGAGATGACCCTTGTAGAAAAAGTAGCAAAGGAAAACAAATTTAAAAAACAAACAAACAAAGAAAACCATAAGCTACGAAAGACACGGAAATGTTGGAAATGGCTCATTACCCCCTTTTCTCCATTTTATCATCTCATGAAAATGTTTCTCTGCTTGTGCTTTGTTAATTGTTTATGGGATATTCTTTAAAAGATTGATCTTGCATAAGAGATGCTCTTTCCCCATCCCTTTCCTGGTAATAGTCACTGTCAGGGACAAAAAGTGCCTGACTGTGCAGTGTTTGTCATGTAGGTGGGAGGGAAAAAGGGTGGAGCTGGGTTGAACTAAGTGGGTTTTTTTTTTTTTACAGCACCTTTGTTCTACTATCTCCGAGCAATTATGCTCCAACTTCCATCAGCCTCTCAACCTCAGACAGCCCATCCACCTCCCCCTGCCAGCACCTCCCCACACAACCGAGGCCACAGTGGGTGAAGAGATGTCTCTCCCCTGCCCTCTAGTAGGCTCTGGGCCCTGGGTTTTAAACTCATATTCCTTAATAAAATTGAGCATGCCTGTCTTTTGTAAGCTCTGAGTAATCAGAGCTGTACCTTTTAACAATAAGAGCAACAACAACACACACACACACACACACACACACAGAGACACGTTTTCAAAGGTGTGCGTATGAGATGCCACACACAGGATAGGCGTTTGATCTCACACGGTGCCTCGTACTCACTTCTAAGGACCCACCTCCACAGTGAAGATACAGTCTTTCTTTCTCTCTGCTGGGGTGGGAATCTCATTCAGTCAGAGCCTCACACGTCCTAAGCAGTATCCCCTGTAAGTCAAGCTCTGGGTAGAACAGGGCAGACATTCTCCATTTTTTTAAAAAAGCCATTATTTATTTGGTGACTACGGTTAAGTTCATTGATTACACTTTGTGCAGTGGTACAAGTAAAGCTTAAATCCCATACACTTGTAGAGTCCATACACCGGTAGAAAGAATACCTTTAGAACAATCCAGCAACTTCATCTGTAACCTTAGCAGGAACTAAGTGTTGACAGAAGAAAACCTATTGCTCTGGCAGCCTCTCAGTGATGTGCTGATTTATTGGAAGACACCATGGGTGCCGGGGGAGGGGCGGTCTAAGGGAATTTGTTGGGAAGTTTTATTATAGAGTGGTATGGTAAATATTTGTGAAGACAGTCATTAGGTTCCAGTCCGTATTTCCAGTATCTGGTCTCGTCTTACGTGAATCGTTGCTAATAACTTGCCAAGCTTCTGCACGTAAGTTTTGGCAGAGAAGACATCGAGAGCACAGGAGAGATATTATAAAGTACTGGGGAAACTTCAGAGCAGTATGGCACGGATGGTGACTTTGAAAACAACAGCTGCTGACGTGAACTTGGCAGAAGTTTATGAGTAATGGTGGGTGACTCATTGCAAGCCAGGGAGTCTTGCAGCTTTTGAGGTGAGCAGGCAGAGGGTAGAGCGGAGATGGTGACCACCCAAGGGGCAAGTATTTCCATCCGAAATGTGACAGTGTCTTTGGTCCCCTGTGAAATTTTGCAGCCATAGCATCCCCATGACATGTAGCACCAGAAAACACTAAAGTTATAAACAACCCAGATTCTCTGAAGTGCTTCTTCTCAATCTGGGATGATCAGCCTGGGGTGGGAGGGTAAGTGGGTGGTAAGGCGTGTTACATCACTGGTTGTTGTTTTTAAAAATCACGCATGGCTGCTTTCACCCCTGCTCCCCAGAGACACCACCATTCTGACATCCGTATTTCTGAAAAGATCTTGCCTGACTCCTCATAGGAGGACAGATGGATCTGCATGATTTGAAAAACTGATTGGGTTTTTCTTTGTGGGGTGTGTGTGTGTGTGTGTGTGTGTGTGTGTGTGTGAATCAGACTTGGTTGCCTTTACCTGCTGCTGAGCCATCTCAATGGTCATCCATCCTAGTTTTTTGACAGGGTCTCTATTGGGAACCGGGGCTTGCTGGAATTCTTTTGCTCCAGAAATGCTTTCCTTGCCTCTCCAATGCTAAGATTACAGGTGTGTTTTCCTATACCCTGCTTTTTCTGTGGGCACGAGGGAATCAAATTCAGCTCTCCATATGTCTGCAGCATGAATGTTACCCTCTGATCCATCTCTCCAGACCCCGATTGGATTTTTCTGTTAACCTTTGTGTATGTGAGTGTGTGTGTGTGTGTGTGGTCTATGGACTCTGGGCATGAGCATGAATTCTTGTGCCAGAGGAGAATGCTGGGTGTCCTGTGCTAGTTTACTTTCTGTTGCCATGATTAACACCATGACCAAAAGCAAGTGGGAGTCAGGGGGACTTATTTCATCTTGTAGATTACAGTTCATCCTTGAAGGAAGTCAGGGCAGGACCTTGAAGCAGAAGTCATGGAGAAACGCTGCTTGCTGGATGGCTCTAGCTCTCTGACAATATTGTTCTTCTGCTCAGGCCCTACCAGCTTAGGGGTGCTACCATCAACAGTGGACTGGACTGTCCCATAGTCAAGAAGCAAAACAGCTCTCAGGGACAGGCCCACAAGCCAGTCTCAGGGGAGCAGTCCCTCAAATGAGAGTCCTGCTTACAGGTGACTCTAATTTATGTCAAGCTGACAATGAACACTTAACCATACAAACCTGGTCACTCTCTCCTTGTTTGTTTTGAGACAGGGTCTCTCTCTCTGAGCTTACAGCTAGGCTGGTCACCAGCAAGTTCCAGTGATGGCTCCCTGTCTCTGCTCCCCACAGTGCTGGAATCAGGGGCATCTGAACAGTCCTGCCTGGCCCTTCATGTGGAATCTGAGATCTAAACTCAGATCCTCATGCTTACTCAAGTTCTTCTAACCTTTGAGCCATCTCTCCAGCCCTTTTCTTATATTTCATGCTTTAAAACAAACCCAGAAACCACTGCTCCTAATCAAATAATGCGGAAGAGATTATCTGTCCTGTCTGCATTGTTGGTGCTTTTAACCCTTTGCTGGTTTTGAAATCTTGACTGTTTGATAATTCTCCAGGTTAGAGTATTTTCCTGAGGTCTGAGAATACACCAGGCAGGGTGGCAACGTCACCTCAGTTACAGAGCTAGCCTGGGAGTCTGTGGAGGTCAGGCATCCAGGTAATGTCTGAGGAGGATCGCCTATGCAGCCTGGTTAAACTGTATGCTGGAATTTAACCTCTCAGAAATGGCAGCTGATGCTGGGGCAGATGGTGGTGGCTCATGCCTTTAATACCAGCAGAAGGAGGCCAGCCTGATCTATGGATCAAGTTCTAGGACAGCCAGGGCTACACAGAGAACCCTTTCTCAAAAAAACAAAACAAAACAAAAAAATACAACAACAACAAAAAATGGAAACCAAACCAAATAACCCCCCCTCCAAACAAACAAACAAACAAACCCAACAACAACAAAAACCAGCCCAAACAAACAAACATCCCCCCAAACAACCCCCCCCCAAAAAAGGAAAGAAAAGAAATGACAGCTCTTTAGATGTGTTTTTGATAATAGCCGCCTATTAGATAACAGTGGTTGCGGAGGAGGGAAAGGTGAAGGGACTTTGAAAAAGCGTCTCCTATTGATATTCCCAAGAAGGCAGTGCCCAGTGTTCCGGAGGAGGCTGCTTGCTCTTCATTTAGAAGGGAAGGAGGGAGAGAAACCTGGGTACACAGGGTATAGTTTCTAGGGTAAACTTTTACACCCCCTGACCCCCAGCGGGGTGTCCTTAGTAGCTACAGTTTTCACTGCTACGGTTTCAACATGGTGTGTCATGTCTTGCTCCATTCTGCTAATGACCAGGACATCTCACATAAAGCCATGTAGGAAAGGGGACCATGTGGAAAGGACTTCAGTAGTGGATTAGCCTGTGCAGCAGGGCTGTATTCGTAAGTGGCTCTCAGTACAAAGAACACTTAAGAATGGAAAGCCAGCGTTACTTCCTGCTTATTCTTTTAAGTCTTTGAATAAACAAACAAACCAGAAGCTTTAAGAAAGTATCACGCCCATGTGCCTTGATTGTGTGTGGCAGCCTTAGTTAGCATTCATTCTGTAAAGCTAAAGTTTGTTTCGGGGGCTGCTGTCTCTTTTGAGACAGGGCCTTGCAGTGTTGCTAAGGATAGCCTTGAACTTGTGATCTTCTTTGATTTACAGAAATGCTGGGGTTATAGGTGTGTTACTTACCATACCCACCCTTAAATCCTGTGGTGTGAGATTGGGGATATCTGTTGTCTCTAGTCTTGTATGTCCACAGTCCCCTTCCCCCCCTGCCTTTTAGACTTACCAGATTATTTCCTTTCTAAGATTTCTTTCCTTTTTAACATTTGTGCACATGTGTAGTGTACGCGTGTTTGGGGGCCAGAGGTCAATACGGTATGCTTTCGTCTACAGCTGTAGTTTTTGAGACAGGGATTTGTCCCAGAACTGGGAGCTTGCTCATTGGCTGGAAGGCTGGTCAGCCAGCTCTGGGGATCTGCCATTGGTACTCCCATTGCTAGCCATCTCACCAGTCTGCCAGTTAGATTTCTGATTTTCAACTCCAGGCTATCTTGGTATTTTTCTCCTGATTTTTGTGCCCCCACATCAGTACTAACGTGTGTGAAAATGATTTCTTAGTTCCAGCCATAGTCTTCCTCTTGCTGTTCATGGAAACGCAATCCTTCTTGCTCAGACTTTCTTTGATGTACACATTCGTTTTGTCAACACATCTTTTGCCCCTTCCTTGAACATAGCAAGAGCCAGCCACTTCTTTTACCCAAGGCAGCCTCCCAAAATGCTTTCGATCGGTGGTTCTCAATTTTTCTAATGCTGTGACCCTTTAATACAGTATCCTATACTGTGAACTCCCCCCACCGTAAAATTATTTGGTTGTTACTTCATAATTGTAACTTTGCTACTGTTACAAATTGTAATGCAAATATCTGATAGACAGGATATCTGATATTTGACCCCTGTGAAAAGGTCATTGGACCCCCAAAGGGATCGAGACCCACAGTTTGAGAGCCAATGTTTGAGCGGTTACTGTCATACCTAAATCCCTTTCTTTTCATTCTTGACCTCCATAGACTTTTGTCCAAGTTTGCTTCCTGTTGCTCTGATAAACAAAATAGCAACAACAACAACAAAAACCAGAGCAAAACAACCCACTCTGACAAAAAAACAGCTTAGGGGAGGAAAGGGTTTATTTCACCTTGCATTTACAGGTAATTATTTGTCCGTGAGAATATCAGAGCAGAAACTCAAGGCAGGAACCTGAAGCAGAAGCCATGGAGGAATTGGCTTCTGCTCAGCTAGCTTTCGTGTGTGTGTGTGTGTGTGTGTGTGTGTGTGTGTGTGAGTGAGTGAGAGAGAGAGAGAGAGAGAGACAGACAGACAGACAGACAGACGGAAGAGTGTGTCAGGTCCCCTGGAACTGAAGTTACAGGGGTTTGAGAATCCAGTATGTGTGTTCTGAGAACTGAACCCGGGCCCTATGCAAGAACAACATGTGCTCTTAAGCTCTGAGCTCTCTCTCCAGCCTGTTTTCTTGACCCCATTTGTTTTGAAGTATAATTTATATTCTGTAAAATATGTGTAAATCAATGACTTGTAGTAAATGCCCTGAGTTATGCATGTATCACTTCGAAAATTTCCTTTGCGTCCATTGAGTTTGCGGTTCTTAGTTCTCACGTCACATTCCTGATTTTGACAATTTTTTTTTTGCCTCCACCTCTCAAAAGAACCGTTCACATACAATACTTAAAGTCTCATGTTCTTAAACACCATAATATAGGGGCTGGAGAGTTGGCTCAGCAGCCAAGAGCGCTTGCTGTTCTTGCAGAAGACTGGAGTTGGGTTCCCAGTCCCCACCCTGGCGGCTGACAACTCTCTGTATGGAACTGCAGCTCAAGAAGAGCCAGTGCCCTCTTCCTGCTTCCAGGGACAAACCCACAACACACAGATGCATATTCATGCCCATAAAAAAGAAAACAAAGCTTTTCTTAAAAAAAAGAAAAAAATGATGATCTGAACATGAGGTTAACTACCTTGATGCAGGAAGTGATAGAGAGCATGCGCTGGGTAGAAAGCAGTCAGGTTGGCTGTGCCTTGATAAGTACCATGTCACTCATTGCCTCCTCCCCACCTCAGTCTCTTCATCTGTGAAATGGGCTAATTATGGTAATTAGCTTACAGAGTTGTGACGATTATAAATAATGAGAGCGTACTATTATGTGCAGAAGCCACCGGGTGTTGAGAAGTTTAGTTAATATGATTAATCTCTTTCTAGTGTAGGCCCCAAAAGCATGGGCTGAGTGTCTTTGCAAAGAGAGCACGTTTAAATCAGATTCTGTATCTGAAGTTTGCTAGAAGTACATCTCTCTCTCTCTCTCTCTCTCTCTCTCTATATATATATATATATATAAAAAATCATGCATGCATGTGTATGATTGTAGTTTGCTTGTGAAGCAAGTTGGTTTCCAACAGAGATCATTTTGCAGCATCTTTATTTAGAGAGCTCTGTTAAGCCATTTCCCCTGACTCTTCCATGTTTATATTTGACAGGTCTTTGACACCAGGGAGATAATTACCCACTTTTTTTTTTTTTTTGTAGAAACCATAGTGACCGTAGAAAAGTGCTCAGAATTGTGTCTTACTCACACTTGAGGACAGCCGCTTTCTAAATGAGCAGGGGAGGGCGCCAGGCATTCAATTTGTCTCCTTTGCTTGACGAGCCGGAACTGAAATATCCTTTAATGAGATCTTTGTCTTCTCTTTCTGTTCTTTTCTCTGTGTACAGATGCACAAAGCAGGGTCATCAGAAGCCCCTTGATTCAAAAGATGAGAATCCTGAGAAACACTGCCCACTGACGGTAAACCCCTGGCATATGAAGAAAGCCTTTAAAGTCATGAACGAACTAAGAAGGTAATGTCGCTCTAATGCGTATGTACCCATTAGCCTTCTTTTTATTTCTCCTTTTCTGTAGCCCCCCCCCCCCATTGTTGCTTGGATACAGGGAACATCAAAAGCTTTTCTGCAAGGTTTTTAGGAGGAGCACAGGTGAAAAAGGGCTCCTCTGTCCGGTAGCATCTAGTCATGCGTGGCGAGTGTGAGTTCAGGCTTTCTCTAAGAAAAGCAAGCAGAGGCTTTCCAAGGGAAATAGCTCATTTCCTTTTCTCTTTCTTGCCTTTTCTCTTTTAGTTTTAGTATTTTGAGAGAAGGTCTTGTGTGTTCCAGGTTGAGGATGACCTTGAACTCCTGACCCTCCCTTTGCCGTTCAAGTGACAGGAGGGTTCTACCATTGTGCTCCTGCTTATAAAATATGCTTTTAATCTTTAATACAGATTGTATGTTAAACATATCAGATTCTGCTTATTCATTTGCTCATTCCTCTGTGTGTGTGTGTGTAGATGTGTGACACACGCATGGTGCACATGTGTGGGCACATTGTGGCAGTTGAGAGGAAAGCCTGTGGGTATCAATTCTCTTCTACCACTGTGTTTGGGTATTTGAACTCATGTCTTTAGCTTTGATGGCAAACACTGTTATCCTCTGAGCCTGGGGACTTAGGGATTTAAATGGAATATTTTATTGAAATTAATCTTGTTTGTTTATTTTTACCTTTCAATGTGACTACTGGAAAAATCGTTACTTGCATTGTATTTCCATTCATTAATACTGCGGACAGGCTTCTAATTCCAGCCGTAAAGAATGTGGAGAGATACTTTTAGACAGGGAAACATGTAACTTGTTTTGGTGGTGGCAGTTGTGGTTGTTGGGACAGTACCTGCCTGTTGCTAAGGTGATTCTCAGGTATGTTAAGGGTCATCGCCACACACTGGGCCTTCCTGCTACACACTTGCAGTCCTAGCACACAACAGGCTGAGGCTGAAACAGGTCGTGTTTAAGCCGGAGTTGGCTGTATAAAGAGATCTGACTTTAAAAAAAAGACTTCGGTTGTAAGGATGACATTAAAAGCTGATTACATAGGGTCTGGAGAGATTGCTCAGCAGTTCAAAGTGCTTGCTATTCTTGCAGAAGACCCAGGTTTGGTTCCCAGCACTCACAGTGACTTGAACAACCCACACCTTCAGTTCCAGGAGAGCCAATGCCATCTTTCGTCCTCTTTGGGCATCAGATATGCATGTGGTGCATACACATACACTCAAGCAAAGCTGTCCCGCGTAAAAGCAAATAAATCACAAAACCAAACCAACCTAAAAACACTGGCTTTTAGCAGACATACTCTCCCTCCCCCCTCCCCCTAACCCCTCCCCCTTGCTCCTGTTGGGCACAGTAGCTTTGGCTTCCTTTTTTTTGCCTTGGTCTCTGATTGACCTGGACATGATTCACTCCACCACAGGAATGCAATACCAGCTGCTCCTTCCCCTGAGGCAAATGACTGCATTTTGAGCCACATTTGACTTTGAGTCTTTGCTTTCTCCCAGGATTGTTTAGCTCTGGCCATCCCCAACCTGGTGTGGGTGTGGACTATGTGGCTGTTCATTGTGTTACATTATTTCATGAGCCAGAGTCACCGGCCAGTGCTTCATGCTGATCGTCAAACAAAGGAGAGCTTTGAGGAGTTGTAGTCACTCTGGAACCAGGCTTGCTCTAATGATGTCACTAGACAATAGTATTTTTAAAGTGTACTGTCAGGCTGGCTCAGTGGGTAAGGTGCTTACTGAGCAAGAATGAGAACCTGCACTTGGAACCTCAGAACGCACATCAGTAGCCTGGAGCATTAGCACAGGTCTGTAATCTCAGTGAGACAGGAGGCAGAGACAGGAGCATCACCTGGGCTCATGGGCCAACTAGTTTAGCCAGTCAGCAAGCTTCATTGAGAGACCCAGGTAAGGGAAGAGCAAGTGAGGAAGAGACTTGAGGTCAACCTTTGACCTCCACACATTTGCACACATGCACACGGGCACATACACCAGTGCACGTGTGTGTAAACAACACAAAGTGAATTAACGACACAGCTGGGAAATAGATAAACTGTGGGTGAGGTAGATTAAAGCTTTTATTCCTAAGGATGTATAGAAAAGGCTTAGAAGCAAGAAGACAGCCCCGTTTTTTGGAAATGCCATTCTTGAGCAGTGTGATACTGCATGCTTTTAATTCCTATACTGGGGAGCCAGAGGCAGGAAGATGGCCGAGTTTAAGGTCTACATAGTAAGCACTAGGGCTGCGTAGTGAGACTGAGTCTCCCCCCAAAAAGAGTCATCTTTATTTCTTATCTTTTGTGTAAGTCTTTTAAAATTACAAACAAACGAAACTTGAGGAAGCTTTTTATTGTACAGCTGAAAGTCACTAATGACTTCCTGTCCTTGCGTCAGCTTCCTGTTGCCAGAAGAGGGTAGCTCAGGTGGTTTCCGGACTTCTGGGAAGGGAGAACTTCCTGTTCTCGATACTGTGCTTGGCCTCCATGGGCCTCCAGCCCTGTGGCTCTGGCCTCAGTGTGGCAGTGGTGGGAGGTGGGGTAAGGGGGTGTCACAGCTGTGCATGACGGATGCTTTGGTGAACATTTTGCTGGTGAGAACAAAGTCCCTTTCATGAGTCACTTGTGTCAAGTATGGTTGCCCACACGTCTGTCCCTGGATAGAGGTAGGAGGGCAGGAGCTCTGGGAGAGAGTTTTAGCTGAAGACACACCACACACATCCTGATGTGGCCAGCACCATTCCACAGACTGTGGTCCAGGAAAAAGCTATCTGAGTGCCAGTATCCCTTCTCTCTGCATCCTGACCTACCCAGACGAAAATAAGCCCCACCACCATTCCCCAGCATGGCAGACTGCACCCTCGAACTGTTGCCCTAATAAATCCCTTCTCCCAGGGTCCCAGGATTCACACCTAGGGCCGGACAACAGCAGTGTTTTGCGGTTTAACTACTTCCACAGCCGGGAAAGGACGGACTTGAGATGAGGTGAATAAGGGCTTGGTCTGGCACTGCGTAGATGGGATGCTCAGTCAGAGAAGGACAGGGTCCGGCTAAGCTAGAAGAGCGTGTGGCTTCCGGCCGAATCCTGGGGCAGTGTTATTCACTGATGGTTTCTGAGAAGCCAAGTAAAAGGTAAGTGAGGGATTTGGGAGGCTGGCTCTAGTACAGCACTGATTCTCTGGTATTTTAACTTCGCTTTTCCCAAGTGCAGTTGGAGGGGTGTTAGTTTAAAATGTGAGTGTTGTCAGAGTCAAGCAATGGACCCCTAACTCCACACTCTGGGAACTGGCTCAGTGTTTTCTCTCACTATATCTTGTCAAGTTAAAACTTACCTGAACTCATTTTTAAATCATTTTTAAACTCTGTGTTTACTGTGTGCTACACAGGGATGAGTAGAGGCTGGGACAGAGAAGCAGGGAACGTCACAGGTATCTTTTTTTATTTTGATTCCGGGTCTCACTCGGTAGCCTTAGCTGGCCTGGAACTTATTATGATCAGGCTGGCCTCTTACACCATCAGGCCCTTACCCTATTTCCCAAGTTCCCAAGTGCTGGCATTAAGGCCGTTGTTACCTGCCCAGCTTTTATTTTTTTTAGGGTTGAGTAGATGTTAATGTATCTCTGGTCTCCTTGAAATGATGTAGCGAAGGATAATCATGAACTCTTCATCCTCCTGCCTGCACCTTCCCAGGACTAGAATTACAAGCATGCACCACCATACCCAGTTCTCAGAACTGCTACTGAGAAGTTTAGATGGCCAGCTTTGTAGACATTAAAGAACAGTAGCAAAAAAAGGGCAGCATTTTCTCTTCCAAAGAAATTAAAGAAACACAGTTGATTCTAGGATGTGTGATTCTGGCCGAGCTTGTTGCCGTCATTCTTACTGAGGGTGTGGGCAGAGGGCAGCCTCTTAGTTTTATTAGTAGGGATGTAATTTTTGGCCCTTAAATTTAGGGGACAAAAGTGTTCTCTAAGGATGAACTGTGATTCACCTGTATGTCTTACATAATCCATACATACTTAGCTATTCACCAGTAGTAGTGGTTCTTACATTGTAGAGCAGGAACAAGACTGGAATCTTTCTCTGAAAGGACTCAGTGTCACTTCCACCCCCCACCGTACCCCAGGATCGACACAGAGGGAACCCAGCTTCCTCCTGGGATTCTGTTATCTGTGCTGCACCTGCAAACCATCGAACTGGCGATTCCTATGTGGCTGTTCATACTTTGTTTCTTAGAGGTCAGGGCAAGTGGATTGAACGGTGAACTCAAGCAAAGCTGCTGTGGTTTTGATCCCTTTCTGTCAGTACTTTTAAAAGAGATTTTAGAAGAATCACATAGGGTGTGACTGTTTCTGTTCTAGTATTTTTTGATAGGGAAGAATTGGTTTTGTGCACTACAGTGGAATACGAGATCTTCCTTGAAGGGCAGGAAGCCCTTCAGTTCTTCCAGATGTATTTATGTAAGAAAGATTGACAGGCAGCCTGGAGTACGAGCAGAATTAACCAGCAGTAGTCTGCAGGGTCTCATAAGCACTGGTGGTTGATTTCTTTTTAATGGTCTTTATTGAGCAGGGAGAGAATCATTAAAGGCTTCTAGAATGTGGAGAAGGGACAGTTGAAAATGTCTTCACTAAAACAACCTTCTCTCCTTCTCCCTGAGATGCTGCAAACCCAAGAGGCGTGAATTACCTGCTGCACCACCTTAGTTTGCCCTTGGCAGCCTCAAAATCAGAAGTCAGAGTCTCACCCAACCTCTTTCTGTTTAGTGTCAGCTGTTTCGACAGCTCTCCATCACACAGATCCATCTGTTTGCTTTTGTTACAGATTTGGATGTGTACCTGTGTGAATTTATGTGCACTGCATGCATAGTGTTGCCCGTGGAGGCCAGAGGAGAGCGTTAGATCTTTGGAACCGAAGGTAGTAGACAGTTGTGAGTGTTTGATGTGAATGTTTGGGGTAGAATCCATGCCCGCTATAGGAGCAGTAAGCCAGTAGGTGCTCTTAACTGCTGAGCCATTTCTCTAGCACCCCAAGCCCCTTTAAAGAGAGGATTTTGCTGTAGCTAGGCTGGTCTCAAATGTTAGGATTTCAGGGTTACAGTGCCATCTTGTAGTAAGGTGTCCTGTGTATGCAGTGCAGACTGTGCCCTGTAGCTAGTCTCACCCACATAGTCTAGACCCCCCCGCCCCCATGAGACTGTCTCCCCTCAGACAAGGCAGTGTGCCCCCGACCCCCAGTGTTCTCTCTCCTCTCGGCGGTTCCCATATCTTTCCCTCTCCTTTCTATTTTCTTCATTCATAAATAAATTCTCTTCTTTTTTCTTTTCTTAAGAGCAATGAAGTCCCCAGATCTGCAGATATCCCTTCTCTACAGACAGGGATTCATGCTTTCCCCAGGGTCTCCTTGTGACTCTCTTCTGTCCTTTCTCATTCCTGTTCAGCCGTCTGAAGTCTTATCTGAAAGGGATGATAGATTTTCTATTCTGGGAGCCATTGCTAGTGTAAAGTAGTTACTAAATCCTTGGCAATAACTGGCTTCCCTCTAAGTTCCCTGGTGGACTGTCGCCTTGGTTGTAACTGGCTTCCCTCTAAGTTTATCAGTGGACTGTCCCTTCTTCATGTGTGTTTGCCAGTCTGAGGCATTGTAAGTCCCCTGAGGGACTGAGTGCTCCCACAACTCCTCCCACACCACTGAGTCTTGTCAAGCCCAGGTCTTAGGTTTTTCTTGTGTTTAGCTGCCACAGGAATTCACAGATGTCACCCACCAGCATGGCTTTAAGAAGAAAAGGGGAGCTAATGGTGACATTCGTTGTACATGCTCATCTGTTCTCTGAGATCATTGACATTTCAGCCAGAGAGTATCTGCTTTTCTAGTGAAGGATGTTGTCAGTCTTAGATTTGGTTAAATTTGTCTCATTGAAATCAGCAAGTGGAGACTCTCTGACCTCTAAAGCAGCTTAACTGAGGCTGGGGAATTAGTTCAGTCAGCCAAGTGCTGTTGAACCTTAGAACCGATCCATATAAAACGCTGGTGGATCCCTAGAAAGCATCTGTATAAAACACTGGTGGGTCCCTAGAACCGATCCATATAAAACGCTGGTAGATCCCTAGAACCCATCCATATAAAACACTGGTGGATCCCCAGAACCAATCCATATAAAAGGCTGGGAATTGGTGTCAAACACCTTTAATCCCAGCACTTCAGAGATAGCGGCACGTGGATCTGAGTTCAAGGCCAGCCTGGTTTATAGATCAAGTTCTAGGACAGCCAGGGCTATGCAGAGAAACCTTGTCTTGAAAATTCAAAAACCAAACCAAACCAAAAAGCCAGGATAGTGGTGCGTGCTTATAATCCCAGTCCGGGGAAACATAGACAAGTAGATCCTTGGGGCTCACTGGCTAGCCAGCCTGACCTACTTGGTGAGCTTCAGGCCAATGAGAAATCCTGTTTCCCAAAACAAAAGTGGATTGTATCAGAATGACACCTGAGGCTGTCATATGAACATATGAACAGATAGACAGGGACATGCATACACACACAAGGACATACTCATGCACGCATGTATGTAGGCTTGCCGGCATATGCAGGCATACACAAGCAGTTCACCTCCTTTCTCCATCTCCCTAGTGCCCAGGAGCCAACAGGGCCATGTCCTGGTAGGAGCCCACCCTGGCTCACCCACCTCGGCCTTACTTACTTACTTTTTAAAAAGATTTATTTATTTTATATATGTGAGTACACTGTTGCTGTCTTCAGACACATCAGAAGAGGGCATCAGATCCCATTACAGATGGTTGTGAGCCACCATGTGGTTGCTGGGAATTGAACTAAGGACCTCGGGAAGAGCAGTCGGTGCCCTTAACCACTGGGCCATCTCTCCAGCCCTACACTTTGAATTTCCTTGGCTTTCTTTCCTTGGACCTCTTTCTCTGACCTTCTTGTTCTTGTTTCTTTAACACCTGATGCTGCTCTCTGGCGCTGAAGCCCTCCAGGTTTTGGTGTGCAGGGATTCTCACCGACAGCTTTTCTCATGAGCCTGGCACTTCAGGGCTTGTGCTGACTTGTTCCCTGGAGTAATAGGTGCCTCCAGACTGTCTCTGGCACTGAGGAGAGGGGGGCAGACCCTTGTTCTTTTCCTGCTGCCTCCACTTCGAGTCAGAAGTAACTTTTTTTCCTATGACAACTAATTATCTCTGATACCTTCAAGTTGGATGGCACATTTACTTTAAGAAGACACACTGCATTTTAAAGCAGTGATAGGTTTTTTGCTTGTAGGAATTAATTTATTTTACATCACAAAACCAAACATTGCCTTAATTTATTCAGGCAGGTTTCATCAGTTTCAGAGTTTTTTGTCCTTTTTTTTTCTAAGAAAGACCAATTTTTATTAAATTGTTGCATTTAGAACAGTGGTTCTCAACCTTCCTAATGCTGCAACTCTTTGAAATTATTTTGTTGCTACTTCATAACTATAATTTTGCTACTGTGTTGAATTATAATGTGAATATACGATATCTCATATGCGACCCCTGTGGGGTCAAGATCCACTGGTTGAAAACCTCCCATTTAGAGGATGATTTCCCCCTCTCCAGTGTTCTTTACATTTTGTCTAAGATCTGCAACCTCCATATTCTCTGTCTAGGGTTTTCTAGACTTGTTTTCTCAAGCTTTTTCAGAGTAGGGCTTAGGCTCTTTCTTCCTAGGCACCGCAGGCTTTCTGTGTTACAGCTCTGGCTATGACTCTTTGTATCTCCTGCATTTTGAGGCAAGGTCTGGCTGTGCTGGCCTTGCATTGACCTTAAAATTGTCCCGCCTCCACCTCCCCAGTGCTGGGGTTACAGAGTCACCATGCAGGCACGCATGGCTTCTTTCACTAGGATCCATTTCCTGTGTGCCTTCCCGCTCACCTGCAAAGCCCTTGTTGTCAGGGCGCTGCCTTTCTTGTGGTAAGCTGTCAGCCCGTGGCACCTAGTAGGCAGCCTTGGAGTAGCTGAGGAACAAATGGACCAGCTGATGCTCAATGACAACTTGATTTCACTGTTTTGAAGTCCTTTTCTGTCTGTAGTCAATTTTCTTCTTAGATTTCAAGAAACAGGAACAGACGCCCAGAAGTTCACTGTAAAGGACAGGGCGAAAGCCACTCAGGATGTCTTATTTTTAATCACCAGATTTTCCCGTCTCAGTTCTGTACACCCCAGTCATTCAACCTGTGAGAAAGCGCCTTAGAAGGGGTGTGGGGTTGGGAGATGGATGGCTCAGCATTGAGTGTTTGTGGGGCGTACACAAGAGCACCCACATAGGCAGTTCACAACTGCTCCAATCAGATGCCCGGTCAGATCCAGGGAATCTGACATGCTCTTCTGGCCTCCATAGGCACCTGAACACCTGTGGTAGACATTCATACAGATACGTACACACATATGCACATATAACACAGTTGCTGTACACTCACACAGACATGCATACACACACATGTGCACATAGAAACACAGGAGGCATACACTCTCCCACACATGCGTGTATGCACACACACGAGGCACACTCTCCCACACGTGCGTATGCATACACAGGAGGCATACATTCCCACTTTTACATAGACACGAGGCATATACTACACACACACACACACACACACACACACACATACACACACAGACATACAAATATTAAAAATTGAAGAAGAAAAAGAGAGAACGGGGTGATAGGCTGTGAATGCAGATGTATATTTAGTATATGCAGAGTATATTTAGTGCATACTCAACAGTACTGAGCAAGAGGTTGGCCAGGTCTTTGTTTTAAAATATGCTATTGCTGGACCCAAAGGGATGAATGAAACACAGGTCTAAAAGCAAGCATGTCCCTGATTTCTAAGGAGGCCCTCAGACTTCCTGCAACCTCACCCAGGGTGTGCCTGTGTAATATTTTGTTAATGTTTTAGCCTTATTAGTTAACTGATATCAACTAATAAGCCAGTGAGGCCAAGCTAATTATGCAGCAACCAGCAGGTGTTATGCTAGAAGGTTTGGATCAATGAGTAATTGTAATTGAAGCAGAGTGTAATTAATTACGTGGTTTTTGAGGTGTTCAAGTGTAATGCTACTTAAGATCCATCTTTAAATGAGAGCAGCAGGAGGGATTGCTGACACCAGGAAGACATGGCGAAGATGCCCTTGCCTTGGCTTTGACTGGAGTCCACATGCCCACTCACTGTGGGAGAGCCAGCTCCGCTGCTTCACGAAGATGTGTCATCCCACTGACCCCTGGATCACTCAGTACATCCTCTGCTCACTCTTCCTGGGCACCATTCCCCACTGTCCTTTGCTGAGGTGATCTTGGCCCAGGACAGGACTTATTTTATTTTTGGTTTAGGACTACCTTGCTCTCTCCTGATGGAGCCAGCTCTTGTTAGTTTATTCATCGGCAGTCTCACTGTGTTGCCCAAGAGGCTGGTCTGGAACTTGTCACCCTCCTGCTCCTAAGTCAAGTTGGTGTTACAGATGTGAGCTACGTAGCCTCCCATGACATCTTTATGGTCGTGCTTTGCACTCAGTCTGATAATGCCAGTCCTTTGCTAGTTGCCCTAAGGGCAGAGATGGTCTAGAAGTGCTTTTCTGAGTGTACAAACTTTATTTGATTTTTTTTTGTCAATATTTTATAGAGATAGTCCAGGTGAGCCTTTGTAACACCTAATAATTTCTTGACTAGGGTGTAGTGATATATATCTATAACCCCAGCACTTGGGAAGCCAGAGCAGTGTCATTAAGAATTCAAGGCCAGCCTGGGCTATGTAGTGATTTTGATTTTAGCCTGGGCTATATAAGAGTTCAAGACCAGTTTGTTTTGTTCAAGCCTTAAGAAAATTTGTCATTACCCTGCTTAGGTGATTGTGTAATGGGAAGGAGGTGCTGGGTTTGAATATTGATGTCATTATTTGGGGTGGGGTGTGTAGGCAGGTTAGCCCTATATGTGTGGTGCTGAGGATAGACCCCTAGGTCTCATACATACTAGGGAGTCCTTCATCACTGAGCTACACCCCTACCCTGGGCTGTTCTCTTTTAACATTGGTTTCTCCAAGTGTTCATTTGGGGTGTCTAAATAATATGTACCTTGCTGACTGAAATGGGTCATGCAGGAGAAGGTCTTCCCCAGGCCTCCGCCCTCTTCATGCCGGCTTACTTGTGAGCCCCGCCATTCACGGAGTGCAGAGTGTTTTCATCCTCTGTGCTGATGGTAGACTTTGTCACTGTGCACCCGATCTGGAGGAATTTCAAATGAGTGTCTCCTTTAATGACTCTAACATAGGACCTTCCTGGTGCCTCACTCAATATCACGAGCCCTTAAGTCAGCGCCACCCACAAGCACGCTTCAGTCTAAATGGCACAGCAGGCTTGTCGGGAATTAGGCCACGGAACACTGTCATATCTGGAGTTGGGCTTCTCCTTTCCCTCACATTTTTTTTTTTTTTTTCTCAACTAAGGAGAGAAGGAGTGATGGTAGACTTCCCAGAAGGCTTTGATGTGAGTCCCCCAGGAACTAGTTCATAAACAAGTGAAAAACTGCAGGGGCCTGGCTAAGTTCCCAAGAACATGCTGCTTGTGAGCTGACAACAGGCTCTCCTTGAAGGAGAGAGGCAGAGGGACTGAGAGCAAAGTGTGTACCCTATACACACGTGAGCTCAGGGCTCGCATGTTTATGGATAGGAGGCATGCCTGTACCATGCGTGTCTCTGTCTTTCACAAGATGACTGCCTGCAAAATATTTGGGCTTTGAAACCTTCCTGCTAGTTCCAGAATAATTAACTGTCAGAAACTTATTAATTACCCCGAGAATGTAGTATCATGCAAGCAACCAAAAAGTGCTCACTACACATTTTAAAGGGAATTAAATTGGGTGTCTTAGAATTATAAGTGTAATTGTAGATTGAAGAATGTTTGCTGTAAAGTTACAAAATGCTTTTTAAGTTTTGTTAGTGGCAGTTCGGCCTCAAGGAGTAATACGTTTTATGTTGATCCAGTGGCCTAGGTTGTGGTTTTCATGCCCAAATGTTTTATAAGCAGCCAATGCTTGAATATAATGTTGTCTTTGTGTGGGGGACCCTGGGTCATTTCAAATATCTTCTCTAATTTGGCGGGAGGGGTGATTTTGGCTGTTTGCTTGTCTGCATCACCACGTCATACCACTGTGTGCGCTTGTGTTGACACTGTTCTTACTGAGCCGTCTCCTTGTGAGAGTCATTGCTAGTCTGCCTCCCTATCTGTAGGGTGAGAGGCCAGTGATGGAATGTGGGTAGATTTCTGTGACAAGGGCAGGCCGTGGCGTGGTGGGCCGTGGCGAGGTGGACCGTGGCGAGGTGGACCGTGGCGAGGTGGGCCTTTATTTAGCTTACGGTTTATGTGTCCTTATGTTTAGGCATCCTGTTAGAAGGGAAAGGATTTCCTTAAAGTAGACAAGACTTTAAAAAAATTTTTTTTTACAGCAACAGTTTCTCATAGAGCATTGAATACTTTTATTATTGGAGGCATTTACATTTTCCTTTTCTCCCTGGGAACAGTCAAAATCTGCTGTGTGACGTCACGATCGTGGCAGAAGACATGGAGATCCCCGCTCACCGAGTGGTGCTGGCGGCCTGCAGCCCTTACTTCCATGCCATGTTTACAGGTAGGAGAGATTTCCGTTCTTAGGTGTATTCACATCTGAGGCTTTTCCTTGTTAACCTTTGTTTTCAGCGTTTTGGTTTTTTGTCTTGAAGAACTGTCAGCTATCCCCAGCATTTTTCCCCAGAGTTTCTCGACATTAGGCCTGACTATCCTAGAACTTACATCAATGGGCTAGGTCTGTCAGCTGTCCCCTACATTTATGCATCTTTGCCTTGCTTTGTTGTCCTCAGTAAATGTGTTACACACTGTGGCCTTGGTGTCAGCTCAGCATTGCCACTGCAGGGTACAGTCCCATGTGTCCCCACTGTAGGGTACATTCAGTGTGTCCTCACTGCAGGGTACAGTGCCATGTGTCCCCACTGCAGGGTATAGTCCCGTGTGTCCCCACTGCAGGGTACAGTCCCGTGTGTCCCCACTACAGGGTACAGTCCCATGTGTCCCCACTGCAGGGTACAGTTCCAAGTGTCCCCACTGCAAGGTACAGTCCTGTGCATCCCCACTGCAGGGTACAGTCCCATGTGTCCCCACTGCAGGGTACAGTCCCATGTGTCCCCACTGCAGGGTACAGTCCCTTGTGTCCTCACTGCAGGGTACAGTGCCATGTGTCCCCACTGCAGGGTACAGTCCCAAGTGTCCCCACTGCAGGGTACAGTCCCGTATATCCTCTCAATTTGCAGCATTTTGGGTTCTTAAATTATCGTTGGTTCGTTTTTGTGTATGTGAAAGGAAAGACCACTTTTACTGATTTATATTTTTCTCTAAGTGGGTTTTCCCATTTGCCTTTTCCAGCATTTATAGTAAACCAAAGCGTTGTCTTAGATGATTTATTTTGGAAATCTGAGAAGGCTGATATATATATAAGCTTAGGTTTTACTTTGGCATATATGAGCGTGTGTGTGTGTGTGTGTGTGTGTGTGTGTGTAGTGTGCTGTTAGCACTTTTGGAAAAGAACTAATGCATGCCAGTGATTCCTAAAGCCTCACAAAAAATCCAATACAAAAACCAACTTAGAGCTGGGGGTGGAGCCCAGTGGTGCAGCACTCATTTAGTGTGCACAGGCGCTGGGTTGAGTCCTCAGAAGGTAAAGGACGAAGAGAAGAGAGGAAAGAAGAGAGAAGGAGAGGGGAGACCTCAACCTTGTGGGAACCGCTGGGTCGTAGGAGACTGACTTGAATATCTGGGCTTCACTTTCACCATATGGGAAGTAGGTAACCTAAAATGATACTATTGCTCACATTCTGAAGTTTTGTAAAGATTGGATGAGGTCATGGATGTGGATTTCTTAGCACTTCTCTAGGCTGTTAGAAAATGCTCAGTCTAGCTGGGTGTGGTGGTGCACACCTGGAAACCCAGCCACTGGAAGGTAGAGGTACTTAGTGAATTTGAGGCTAGCCTGGGATACAGGGCATCTTGGTTTTAAAGAACAAGACCTGGGAGTGTACATGAGTGTGTGCGTATGTGTGTGTGTGTGTGTGTGTGTGTGTGTTTACAGTAATTAGAGAAGTGGTCGTGGTTGAGAAGAAATGGGGGAACAGGAGGACGGAGAGTTCAGAGTAGGAGGGGGAGTCATGTATGAAATTCTCTAAAATAGTTTTTTTTAAAGTTAAAGGCAAACTAAAAACCAAGAGAAACTGCTCAGTTAGTGCAGCAGTAAGTATCGTGGCCATCTCAGCCTAAATTTCGTTATAGTGTATAAGAATAGGAGACTGAGCAAACCTTAGGCTAGACAGCTAAAAGCTGTCTAGTATATATTAAAAAGCTCTTAGTATATATTAATTTTACAAAGCAACTTGTCTCACTGTGACATTTCACACACTCGCGTGGCATTCCATGATCATATGCATCCTCTGATGCCTTCTCTTATCGTCCCTCCCCTGGCTCCCATGCCTTCTGTAACAACTCCCGTTCCACTTTCATAGCTCCCTTCCTCCCTCCGCTCCCCCCATCCTTTCCTCTCTTTTGAGACTTTGTCTCACATAGCACAATCTGGCTTTGAACTCACCGTGTAGCTGAGGATTCATAGATATTTTCTTTGCAACATTTTTTATTCCCCACAGAGTAACAAAAATGTAGTTGTTAACAACTTAGCTTTACCAGCAGTGCACAGTGGAACGGGCCTTTCGTCCCAGCTGCATGAAGCCTGTGCCTAGGAGCTGGACATAATATGGCCTGCTTACTATTTATTTAGTTTTGGTTTAGTCTGTGTGAGCCCCTGTGAGTTTCTGTGCACCGTATGTTTGTAGGAGTTGGCAGAGGCCCAGAGAGCAGCTTCTATCTTTTGGATCTAGAATTACAGGTTGCTGTGATCTACCTGACATGGGTCCTAGGCCCTGCATCTGACCCTGGGCAGGAGCAGCGAGCACTCTTTACCACTCCGCTGGCTCTCCAGTCCAGCCCCTTATTGTAGTCTCCCGTAAACTGCAGGTGAAAAATCCATTCAAGTTATTTGATGTAAAAAGGAATTCTGTTACTCCATGTAGTTTCAAGTATTGAATAGAGAAAGAAGGTGATAAATAATTCTACGATGTAGTTGCAGGTTTTCATCTTGTGAAATCTGGGACTATTTAGAGCCAGGCCAGGTGGTTAACTATGACTTGAGAAAGAGTAGAGCAAACTGGGTTCTTTGTTCTTAGACCGTTTGTTAAAACAGTTTTACTTAACAAAATCATTTAGTTGTGTTTGGTGGTACAGGCTAAAATTCTTTTTGAGTTTTATTTTTGTTTTTTAATTATGTGTATGTGTGTGTATGAGTGAAGGTACCCTTGGAGTCAGAGGTAAGGGGTGTTGGGCGCACCTAGAGCTAAAGTTATGGGCAATTTTAAACTGGGTGCTAGGTGTTACACTCGGGCCCTCTGGAAGAACAGCAAGTGTACCTATCCAGTGAGCCATCCCTCCAGCTCCACAGGTTAAAATTCTTAAACACTAGTCAGAACTACTGAGTACTATGTTCTCTCTTGGGAGTAAATACTTTTTGACAACTTCCTGTGCCATAGTAAATATAAAGCAGCAAGAAAAAACAAAGCCAACACATTATTAGTTGACGGATTAAAGAGTGTAAATGTTGAAAGTTATATGCATGGCTCTGTTTGCCTAAGGTTCATGCTTTCGTACATCAAGAACGGAGCATCTTCGATTTGCTGGATGTTATAGGCTTTGAGGACCATGGCAGTGACGAAGCTGACTTGTCCTTCCGATGGGGAGAGGAGGCTAGGTTCAGAAATGACTAACAGCACTGGCTGTTCATGGCTGCTGTGAAGATTGTGAAATAGGATGCTCCAGGCAATGAGCCTGCGTTAGGAGGCCCGGGTGATATAAAATGCCACTCGAGCTGGGCCGAGTAGCAAGGAGTAAGCACCAGGCACAGCTGATCTGCACCCTGAGAGCTGTATTAGAACCTGCTTCCTTCTGTCTCTTTGCCTCTTACCATCAGTAGATACCTCCAGGTTGGTCCTCTGGACGGAGCATGTCTACAAGGGTGGAAGCAGCTTCTGAGAGATGGAGGGACACTGTCTCCTTTAGGAACTAAGAAGTCTTTGCCACAAGTTAGCCAAATTGGACTAAAGCTACAAGCCTGTGAGTTTACCACGTTTGCCTTAAGGTGCTGAAGAACTAGGGTAGCGTGTTGGGCCGTGACTGCTATAGTGGGTGACAGGTGTGGCCTGTGGAGTCACTTTGCCAGACTGACATTGCTGACAGCTTTGTTGTAGCCCAAACTAATCAGGAACAGATGTCAGTGGTGAATATTGTCCATGACATGTAGAACTTGAAAAGCAGTTTTCAGCCTGAAATGAATGGGTTTTCTGTCATTGGTTTCTTAGGTTCTCTGTGTCATCAAAGCTTCGGTGTTAAGTTTTTGTTCTTTACGTACCCCTTGATTATAAATAAAATGGAAATTAGAATAATGGACTTTTTAATGGACTAGATTATCTAGAATTTAAACCTGTTCACCCTTTTAGATGTTCTTTTGCTTATTTTTCAAAGTATATTTTTAATTGAACTAGAGTTCTATCTCACTTACTCCCACCCTTTCCCTACCCAAGTTTCAGGGTGGATCACTGCATTGGATGACTGAAAAGGGGGCTCATCCCTGGGAGAGGCTAACTCTCCTTCTCTCAGTAGTCACTGGTTGCCTTTAGTTCTTTGTCTAGGGGTGGGATACCACAGAAAGTCCCCTTCCATATTAACATGTTCACTGATAATTTACATTGTTCTGGCCTTATTTGTGCAGCCATTTCTAGGAGAGACTCTTCCTGTCTCTTGCTATTCTGGCTCTTCTATGCTGTTCTCTGAGCCATAGATGCAGGAGCTATGATGTGAATGTATCTGCCGGGTCTGAACTCTTCATGAACCATTGCTTTCTGCATTGTGCTCCGTTGTGGTTTTCTGGGATGGTCTCCATTTGTTATAGCGAGGGGCTTTGATGAAGGGAGGTAGCTACACACAATCCAGGAAAGGTAGTTTTGCACATGAAGGTTTATCTCCTTTTTAGTTATGTGTACATATGTATTTATGTGTGCGTTTGTGCACATGAGTGCAGTACCCATGGAGGGAGGAATGGGGCATTTAGTCCCCTGAAACTGAGTGTCGTAAGCTGCCAGTGTGGGTGCTGGGAGCCGAATTCCAAGTCATTTGTAAAACTAGTAGGTGCTCTTAACCTCTGAGCCATCTCCCCAGGCCCCATTCACTTTTAATTTATCTCATTCAGATTGGACAAATGAAGCTGCCAGTTGGTGTAGGGCCTCAAGAGTCCTAGTTGAAGGTTCTTGATGGAAACATTTTTAGCCATAGGTATATCTTTGAGGTTTAAGATTTGGATGACTTATTTTTTTAACCCAGCTTGCAGTGTAGAGTGTATGCTCCGTAAGTGTCAGATGACTGAAATCCTTCATAGCATCCAGGATCAAGATAAACATAACATTATTGTGCTAAGTAAAGATGCTCCCTTTTAAGTCAGCCTGCCTTTTTATTTCTCACTTAATTATTAATTCATGCAACCAGTGTTCGGTTTCTATCAGGCATTTCGGGATATGGGACTTAAGAAAGCTGTCACCTGTGCCATTAGGAAAGCCAAAAGAACTAGGGAGAGAATTGATTATGATGGAGTGGCCATGCATGAGGCCCCAACTACATCTAAGGTGAGAGCCTGGTCCAGCTGTGGGCCTCCAGCAGATAATGCATCCTGGAGAGGTTCTAGCAAAATCCTGAAGAATGTGGGAGATTGGCCTGGGGAGTAGGTCTAGTAGGACAACATTTGACTCAGGTTAGCAAGGTAAGAGATTGTTCGGTCTGTGTGGGAAACTACGAAGCGTTTCCTACTGGTATATTTTATGTCTGGAAGTGAGAAGGAGCATGTATTAGGTTAGGTAGTGAATCAGAGGCAGGCCATGCATACTTGCATAGAGGTTTGCATACTTGGTCAAGGAGCAATGGACTGATTTAGGACATAGTCATCTCGTGTGTCAAGGCAGCACCCAAGAGAACATTGGCGGGTTGTTGAGTTTGGTTCCCAGTATCTATGTTTGGCGACACCCAACTACCCATAACTCCAGCTCTAGGAGATCCAAAGTCATCTAAGTACTTGTGTGCACATACCAATAATAGACACATGCCTATTCAATTGGGGAAAACATTGGGGGAATTGTTCCAAAGGTCTCCCAGAGATGAGAGGGCGAAGAGGTGGGAGGTTGAATTGTAACCAAGCCTTAGTTCATTCTTCAGGCTTTGGTGAGTGATGGACTGGTGGATAAGGAAAGAACAGTGCAAGGAGACTTCCTCAAGGCAGTAGCACAAGCATCTGTGTGGAGATTTTAATTCAGTTAATCTTACGTAACTTGGTTCCCTGAGCGAGTGATAGAGGAAGAGCCGCACAGTATCATGAGATAGCTCCCCTGCCTGTGCAGATTTGTTTGGTTTCTGTGCGAGTGCTTGCCTACACATCTGTAAGTGTATCGCATGCTTGCCTGCTGCTGGAGTTGTAGATGGATAAGAGCTACCGTGTGAGAGCCAGGAGCTGAAGGCAGGTCTCTGTACGAGCAGTGAGTGTACCGGCCTGTGAGTACATTAGCGCAGACCCAAGTGTGTCAAGCTGTGTGTGTGAAGTCCGGAACCATGTAGTTTCTAGGTATGCACCTAGGTCATCAGTAATCGATTTCACCAGTGAACCGTCTTGGCTGCCTGGGATAGCTTTTAAAAATTCGTTATCAAACACAAATCTCAGAAAGCCACACTGTTGGAACGTATGTTCTATAAATGTAGCAAAGGGCAGTAACTAAGATACCATGGAACACCTAGGATTGGATATAAATAGCTCTCCCTTCTCCTTCCCCATGCTTTGATTGCTGGAGTTTTTAATCTATTAATGCATTTGGTGGCAAGCTTTTGGGTTCTGCTACTGTTTTTTTTTTTTTTTTTTTTTTTTTTAAAGATGAAGAATAAAGATTAAATCATTTTAAGAACAGTATATAATTGAGATTGACTTTGTTGCAAGTAGATGAATTTTCTGGCAAGATAGTCCTTTAAAAAATGACATATAAGAAAGAGGTGTGATTTAGCAAAGTGCCTCTTTATAAAACATAATAGTGAAAATGGGACTATTTTTTTTTTTCCAGTCATATACATAGATTAAGAGACTTGGTTTTGTTTAAGGCTTTGTCTACACCAGCTCATGCTGAAATCTGGGAACTAGGTACATGGCTTTGCCCTTATATTGCCCTAAGCTCTGAAGGACATTGCAAATTCTAGGGGCACTGTGGCTGAAGCACGGTAAGATGTTTATTTAAAATCTAATTTGGAGGGGCAGTGGGGAGATTGCTTAGTTGGTATAGTGCTTACCCTATTACCCAGGTAAAAAGGCAAAGCGTAGGCTGTCAGTAAGAGGTTGGGAGGACCAGAGCTAAACTGTCTTCTGGACACCACAGGACCGATCTACTCAGGAACACACAGCACCTCTCATGGCTTACACTGAATTTGTAGTCACTTGCATTGAATCAAGGTAGTCAACATCCTATCATGAAATGGGAAGGGGTTCATGAGCCCTTACCCCTAACTGAGAAGCCGTGGATAGTCAGTGAATTCTGAGGGACAGTCAGTTTGGTTTTCTTATGGACATGGGTCCTGATAGGTCTACTTTCCCCACTGTGTAGACCCATACTTGGAAGTATATGCACAGCACAAATTGGAATCCGTGGGTTATTAAATGTAAGAAAAAAGGAGAAGAAGACAGTTGGGAGTAGGGAGGCCAGAGTAGATCTGGGAATGGTTAAAGAGAAGAGTTAGGCATGAGTGTAATCCAAATAAATGAGGGTTGGAGAGACGGTTCCCTGGTTAACTGGCTGTTCTTCTAGAGGACCCTGGTTCGCTTCCCAGCACCCACACGGCAGCTCACAACCAACTGCCTGACTGAACTCCAATATTATCAGGAATGCACTGGGTGCAAAGACTTGCATGCAGGCAAAACATCAATACTCATAAAATAAAGAAATAAAATAAAAAATTTAAAGTATATTATATGAAATTCTCCAAGAATTAATAAAAATTAATAATAATAATAATAATAACAACAACAACAACAACAACAAAACACCTCACTTGGTGATGCATGCTTACAGTCTCAGTACTGGAAAGACCTAGGCAGCTGGATATTTGGTGCTCACCAGCCAGCCAGCTTAGTCTAATGGGTGAGCTACAGGCCTGCGACATGCCCTGTTTACAAGATGATGACATTCATAAGACACCCAGGGATGATATTGGAGGTTGCCCTCCCCCCCACACACACAAAATAGGAATGAGTGTCTTAACTTTGACACTTTATTTGGTGTTTGTTTGTTTGTTTTTCGAGACAGGGTTTCTCTGTAGCCCAGGATGTCCTGGAACTCACTCTGTACACCAGGTTGGCCTCGAACTCAGAAATCCGCCTGCCTCTGCCTCCTAAGTGATGGGATTAAAGGTGTACGCCACCACTGCCTACCTTTGACACTTTAAAGGCCTTCAGATTGTACCGACC
The DNA here is from genome assembly GCA_019843965.1 of Rhynchomys soricoides. Lineage (NCBI taxonomy): Eukaryota > Metazoa > Chordata > Mammalia > Rodentia > Muridae > Rhynchomys > Rhynchomys soricoides. The sequence continues at coordinate 4,110,295 of JADRCH010000162.1, forward strand.
CCTGAGCCAGGGAGAGGAGGGGTGCATAGGGGAAGGCTCTGTACATGCAAGTGAGTTGATTTTCCATGTTCAGCACTAGATATGCAGGTGAATTGATTTTCCATATTCATCCATTCTTTTTAAAGGTGGGAGCGCAGAATCAATGGGGTTCCCTCCCTTCTCTCAGTATGTCCTCTTTTGTCCCCCAGATGGATGTTTTCTCCTTGGGCAATGACAGCGCACAGTTTGACATAGTTCAGTCCTCAGAACAGCTTCTGAGTGTTTGTCAGGCCCTTTCCGGGGGAACACACAGTGAAGTCTCTATTGCTGTGATTAGCATCCCCTAACCCCCACTCAAGGGCTTCTCTTTGCAAGGGAATCTTGTGAAATTGTAGATTCCTGTAGACCTTCTGATAGTTTATGGTGTGGGCACCATAGCACGGACAACCATACTATGTCTGAAACAGAAATCTTGGGTCCACTGGTATTTTGGGCCCACTGATATTTTTATTAATGCGAGTTTATAGGACTTGAGGGAAGATGAGTGGTTGTGGCAGTAGCTTGCCAAGCTTTCCAGAGTTTTATCCCTAAACCCTAGTGAATTCTAGAACTGAATCTTTTTGCTGAGGGTTGGTCCTTCTTGGAGTAGCCTCAGTTAGTTTATAACTGAGGATGTGTGTGTGTATATGTGTGTGTGTGTGTGTCTGTCTGTCTGTCTGTCTGTCTCTTTCAATACTGGAAACAGGCTGAAGCCTGACACTTGCCAGACAAGCACTCTACAGCTTTTCTCCAGACAGGGTATCACTAAATTACCCAGGCTGGCTTTGAACCCACCGTTATTCAGACAGGCCTTGGGCTTGTGATCTTCTGGCCTCAGTCCTCTAAGTGGCTGGTCACATGCCTGTACCACCAGGCCTGGCTAGGTAGTTAAGGGTTTTCCTCCTCACTATTTAACTGTGTCTCCTTGTACCCTAGGATGGTTTACCTTGTCCTGTTGCTCACACCTGCTTCCTGTCCTCACAAAGTTCCTGTGGTGGGGACATCATTGGTTTTCTTTTCTCCTTTTACCCCCGTTTCTGTCCATATGCGAGTCCTGGGAGGAAGGGCTTATACCAGTATTTCTCAGGCTGAGATGCAAAGGGCTCCAGACTGCAGCAGCTCATACTGGTGTTGAAATGACTTGAGAATTAGGAGACTGCCGATGGCAAGTAAGAGCTGAGCTTACATAGATGATCTCCGTAATAACCCTTTGCCTTTGGCTAACCTCAGCAGTTTGTGTACTTTGATATTTTACTATGTTCCACCGTGAGAATTGTGACTCCTCACTAAGAGCCAGAGTGCTTGTGTCTGGCCACGCCCTGGGTAGGTAACTATGTGCTTTTTGCAGGAATGATACTAAGTAAATAAGTCTTTTCAACACGTGGTCCTTGCCATCAGCTAATGATGGTGGCTTTGTGACTCCCACAGATGTGATTAAAATCTACAAAGAGGGCCTGGAGAGGTGGCAGAGCAGTAAAAGTTGCATGTGATTCTTCTAAAGGACCTGCATTCTAGTCATAATACCCACATTAGGTGACTCAAAACTGCCAGTAAAACTGTCTATCTGTGCCCTTTTCTCACACACACACATACACACACACACACACACTAAAAGTCATAGAAAAAAATTTACAAATCAAACCCCAGCCAGATTATGGTGGTGTACATACTCCTTTAATCCCAGTACTTGGGAGGTAGAGACAGACAGATCTCTGAGATGGAGGCTACCCTGGTCAACAAGTGAGTTCCAGGATAGCCAGGGCTACACAGAAGAACCCTGTCTTTAAAACAAGCAACCAACAAGAGGAATTCCTGAAGGAACCCTGCTCGGCACAAACAGCATCGGATGCAGTTCCTGCAGCTGGACGAACGGTGCCTTCATTCCTGCCATGTTATCATCAGGGCCAGATGCCTAACAGGAATACAGTTTGTAGTTTGCTTAAGACAGCTTTTAGGGGAGTGGCTGAGGCCTACAAAACACAGCAGATCCTGTTGCCTGTCTGATTGAGTGAGTAGCGGGAAGATGGATCAGCCTGTCTTGGTGTTGGCCTTTCTGCAGCAGCATCCTGTTGTAACTTCACCTCACTCCTCCGTGTTTTAGGTGAGATGAGCGAGAGCCGAGCTAAGAGAGTACGGATAAAAGAGGTGGACGGCTGGACCCTGCGGATGCTAATTGATTATGTTTACACGGCAGAGATTCAGGTCACAGAAGAGAACGTACAGGTAAGGGCCCACACTTGATGCCACTCAGCTCTTTCTGATCTAAAACTGCATTCACACACAACAGGCAGTTTGTGCCAAAGTAAAAAGATTCATTGTCGAAATTTTATTTCTGAGAGACACTTGGGATGATTACGTCTTTCTAACGGTGTTTCTGATTTCAGTGCCTTTTATATCTTTGCAGATCTGAGGCACATCCTTTCTCTGAGTAATGCTTTTTCCTTTGTGACAACACTGTCATTCTCTGTAATTCCTGCTTCGTGCAGCCCACAGTTTTTCTTTATTCCGTTGAAGGATAAAGTCTACAAAGGATGTTTTTGACTACTAACATTCTTTAATTCTTTATTATTTGGGTACTCTCTTTAAATAAGTCTGGACTTTAGTCAAAATTTGATGTAGCATCTTATTTTCTGTAGAGAACAAATGTTTTATAGACGCTTGTTAAATAAACGTTTAAATGTTTTAGGTGGCATAGAAGGGTGTTGCAGGCAAACAATAAAAGGAAAGTCTCTTCTTAAAGCGGCCTGTGCTGGCTGAAGGAGAATGGTCCTCATAGGCTCCCATGGGTGAATGCTTTGTTTTTGGTGGGTGGTGCTGTTTGAGAAGATTCCAAGGAGGTCTGGCCTTGTTGGAGGAAGTGTATCATTGGTGTTTCAAAACCCCAAGCCAGGCCCAGTGGCATTCTCTCAGCCCGAGGATCAGGATGTAGGTCTCAGCTACTTCTCCAGTACTGTGTCTGCCTTCATGTCATCCCCATGGTGATGATAATGGGCTAAACCGCGGAACCTGTGCACAAGCCCCAGTTAAATGCTTCCTTTTGTAATAGTTGGCATGCTGCGCATTGTCTTAGTCAGGGTTTACTGCTGTGAACAGACACCATGACCAAGGCGACTCTTATTAAAGGACAGCATTTAATTGGGGCTGGCTTATAGGTTCAGAGATTCAGTCCATTATCATCAAGGCAGAAACATGGCAGCATCCAGGCAGGCATGGTGCAGGAGGAGCTGAGAGTTCTACATCTTCATCTGAAGGCTACTAGCAGAATACCGACTTCCAGTCAGCTAGGAGGAGGGTCTTATAGCCCACGCCCACAGTGGCACATCTACTCCAACAAGGCCACCCCTCCCAATAGTGCCACTTCCTTGGGCAAGCATGTACAAACCTTCACACTCATGATGTCTCTTCACAGCAGTAGAACAGAGACTAGGACAGGCCCTCCCTTCTCTGTGATCCCCCCGTCCCCCATGTCCATCTTCTCCTTCCTGGGAAGGATAGTTACTGTTCTTTGATTGAGACAGGTCCTTTTAGCCCATCACCCATTCATCGATTCAAGTACATGAGCGCAGGACAGGCATGCACAGAATTGAAATTTTGAATATGTCTTTTCCGTATTTGTCCGGAAACATTGCTTTTTTCCCCCCTCCCTGAACAGAATGGCTTGTTCTTTTGTGTGGTGTCTCATATGGTAATGGGTATGCATAATGCTCCACTTTTATGTGAATTGCAGCAGTGAATAGGCATCTTAATCTTTGTGTGCAAGAATTTTACGGGCTGGACTCCTGAAAGTAGAATTGTTTGAGCAAAGAATACATGCATCTTTTAATTCTGGGTGGCGATGCCCTATCAACATTTAAATGTTGGTATTTATTTATAGTCCTTTCCGTAGGGGGACCGTGTTTTAAGGGCAACAAAGAGAACTTAGAGCCTTTTTATAAAAGATTTAATTGATCTGTCAGTGTTTGTGTGAGTCTGTGCCCCGAGTGTATGTCCAAGTGCTTGTGATTCCTGGAGCTGGACTTCTAGGTGCTTGTGAGGTACTCAGCATGGGTGTCAAGAGCCAAGCTTTGGTTTTCTGGAAGAATAAGCAAGCACTCTTAACTGCTGAGCCATCTCTTCAGCCCCTAGAACTAAACTCTTACGGAACAATTTCTAAATTCTACTTGTACAAATACGATGTGTGTTTCATGTTGTATGCCTCTGAGCAGCTGAAATGCTCCACCTCATGTTCAGTGGAGACTGAAGAACTGCTGTTGTAGCATGTCACATGCTGTCTGCTTACTGTGCAATGTCAGCTGGAGGACACAACCCTCCTGGGGGCTCTTTTAACTCTCCTTTCAAACTTTTCTGGAACTTTTCATTGATGAGGTAAAATGTTAGAAAAATCCACCTACAGTTTTGGAGTTATGACTAAGGGTGATTGGATCATATGCTTAATGAACATATTCTCTCTCTCTTTCTCTCTCTCTCCCTCCCTCCCTCCCTCCCTCCCTCCCTCCCTTTCTATCTGTGTGTGGGGAGCATACATGCTATAGCAAACACGTAGAGATCAGAGGACAACCTTGAGCATCATTTCTAGCCTTCCATTTTGTTGCTCAACATGATGTCAAGTTAGCTGGCCAGCAAGTTTCTAGGGAGTCTCCTGTCTCTACTGTAGGGACTCAGAGATTACAAAAGCATACTACTATACCTGGCTTTGTGTGGGTTCTGGGGATTTGAACCCAAGTCTTTATGCTTACATAGCCACGACTTCACCCAGTAAGTCAGATGAATGTTCATTTTAGTGTGAAGGAATGTGCTGGCATTATGTCAGGAAATGAGAGAATGCCGAAACATGTCATCTCCTTCTCGACTTTTCTGTATACTTAAACTATTGTTGGGCTCTGGGGGTATTGTTTTCAATAAGAAAGCACCTTATGTTGTTGTGCTTTTTTCTTTATTGATGTGCATGATGTCATTATACTCTATACCTACCCAGCAAATAGATTACAGATTTCTCTGACACATAATGGCCATGGGGGGGGAAACTGCTAAAGCTGTGCAGGCCCGAGAGTCTAAACGTGAGTCCAATCCTTTCTGCCATTTGTAGCAGTTCTCACCGTGGGGACACTGCCTGTTAGGAATGAGGACACTGCTAAGGTTCCTTTTAGTAACTGTCACATTCCAGCCTTAATACATTAGTCACAGACTTTGAGAGGAGCCACTTGTCAGGATGGCTCGCCTTTTGTGTGCGTTGCTCAGTTGCTACAGTACGCTCTAGGAGCTGCACTGGGAGACCTGGTGCCGTTCCATATAGCTTTTCTTTAGAGGGAAGGGGAATCTCTTTAGCTTAGGGGTACCCTGTTTATAAAATCCTTATAGCCCACTGAAAAGGCTGTGATTTGGAAGGACAGTTGGAAATAAAACTCATGAAAGCAAGCCTCCCTTTTCATAGCAAGTATTTTTCAGTGAACGCTGGAGTAAGGCTTTAGAGATGAATGTGTGTCAAGCTTCTCTTCACTGTGTTTTGATCATTTTTGTCTGCTTGCACTTTGTTTAAAGTTTCCTGCTTAGTCCAGTGTATTCTAAGGAAAGGGGCAGTGCAGTGGGGGTGTCTGGTGGCCTCAGAAGGGTTCCCGCCGAAGGAGTAAGTGGCTACTTGGTGAGACTGATCTGAGCACCGTGCCCTTCTAGTGAAGAGAATCCTAGTGTCTCTGGGATTGTGTGTCTCACTCAAGAATCTCAGTGCCTTAGGATGCTGCGGGCCAGCCTGCTTCCAGTCAGCTGGGGACAGGACAAGACTTTTTACCTTGTTTCTCCCTGACTTCTAGCGTGAGTTCTCTTCCCCACTGTCTCCTTATGGCACACACGTAAGACACCATGATAGCTCTCTGAGGTGAAGGGTGTTAACTGAGTCAGAATGAGGGAGGGAGTAATTCGAAGATTTCACTCCAAAGAAGGAAGTGTCTCTTCTGTGTTACATAAAGCAACAGAGCTATTTCAGGTTTCCTTGATTTTGAGGCACCCCCTCCCTTGGTATTACTGTTTTGGTTTGGTTTTTTTGTTAGATATTTTAAAACTTTAGTTTGGCTGTTTTGCTTCATATATTTCAAAGTTGGCGAATGATTTGAACTAAACGAACTTACAGTAATTTAGATTTTTAAAGAGAGAGAAAAGGGAAACAATATTTCACCTTGCTTCAGTTTCTGCCTTCCTTCTAACTGGCTGAAATGTGCTACCACACGTGCATTTGGGGATTCCTTCTTTAGCAGACTTCATAAATATTATAATATAGGGAATAGAGAAAACAAACCTGCAGCCTGCTGTTAGGCAGCTTTTAAACATCTGCGAGTCACAGACAGCTCAGCCTCCAAGCTTCTCCTAAGGGCAGGTGCAGAAGAACATGCGTGAACTTTTGTATACTTTCAGAAGATCCGTGCAGGCTTTCCTCCCTCCTCACTGCTGTAAGAACTCTTAGCAAGCCAGGCAGTGGTGGCGCACGCCTTTAATCCCAGCACTCGGGAGGCAGAGGCAGGTGGATTTCTAAGTTCGAGGCCAGCCTGCTGTACAGAGTGAGTTCCAGGACAGCTAGGGCTACACAGAGGAAATCCTGTCTCAAAAAAACAACAACAAAAAGAACTCTTAGCAAGCCGGGCATTGTGGTGCATGCCTGTGACGTGACGTGTGGTACATGGCTGCAGTACTAGTGCGGTGGTTCTCAACCTTCTTCATGCTAGGACCCTTTGATACAGTTCCTGATATTGTGGGGACCCCCAGCCATAAGATTAACTTGTTACTATTTTATAACTGCATTTTTGTCACTGTTATGAATTGTAATTGAAATATCTGATATGCAAGGTATCTGCAACCTACAGGTTGAGACCTGCTGTAGGAGGGAAGCCAAATGAGAGGGTCATGAGTTCAAGGCTTCCTAGGGGTAGAGGGACCCTGCCGGGGTCAGTGTGGCCAGTGATCCGAGAAGAAATGAGAAGGCACACCTTGTTCAGATTGCCTTTGTCAACTTGAATCAGACTTGAAGGAGTCTAATGTTCCTTGAAGCTCATTGTCAGCTTATTTAAAGCACAGTACACCACGAGAGAAAGATTCCAGGCAACACTCATTCCTACTCCAGGTGTCCTAAAGAGCCTAAGGTGTGACTACTTAGAAACTCCTTTACAGAGTGGTGTGACTATGAGCGGGGGTTCTATAGTTAAAAGGCATAGACTCTGATGTGGTCTCTGACCAGGATGTCAGAGAGGTCATCCGACCGTAAAGTACGCTACTGATAAGTTTGACTGGGAACTAAAGATAATGATCTAGGAAGTGTTGTGGTTCAGGAGTTGCCCACAAACCACACAAACACTGATCTCAGTCAGATAGGGATGCTTTAGTGAAGGCGTACACTAAGACTGATGATCATGGCCAAAGCTCAGGATTCAGGGGCTGAGGCTATGGCCCCAAACATTTCTCAGGGCTGACTTATAATGAGCCCACGTGCAGGTGCAGGAAGTGCTGCTGGGTGGTCAGCCCTGACTCAGCCTATTTTGCCTAGCTAGACAAAACAGCTCTAACTGGCCTTGATTCTGATTGGTCCTAGGTGGACCTTTTGGTTGTTGAATTTCTTAAGCATAACAAACTTCATAGCATATATAATATCAGAGGGTATGTAGTCAGCATGACCCTGCTCTGAGCCAAGTTATTTTTCTGTGTCAATGTCTGGCAGGCACATTACAGCAACAATATAAAATAGCTGGCGGGCATGGAACAAAATGGCTACAGCTGTACTAGGGGGGCAGGCCTCAACAGGGAGGAAGAGTCTGGGATAAGCATTCTGGGGAGCCGGGCAGTGGTGGCGCACGCCTTTAATCCCAGCACTTGGGAGGCAGAGGCAGGTGGATTTCTGAGTTTGAGAACAGCCTGGTCTACAGAATGAGTTCCAGGACAGCCAGGGCTACACAGAGAAACTCTGTCTCGAAAAAAAAACAACAACAACAACAAAACAAAACAAAACAAAAAAGCATCCTGGGGAATTTAGGTCTGCCTCCACAGATACCAGGTCCTAAATAATATCCACTCTGAGCCTTCTGTGTAAGAAAACAGGTTATTTCATCTCTACTGAAGAGAGCCACCCCCACCCCCTATCCCCCACCCTGGAGTGTTTATCATTGCTGGTTAGTTTCCCTAGTAATCTGTGGGCATAAGGGACCTTTGTGCCTTCAATTTGGGGGTGGGGGGACACAGTAAGACTCTGTCTCAAAAAATAGAAAAAAGTAAGTATATGATTGTGTGACTGAGTATTATTAATGCAGAAGTTTTAATCAGGTATATCTTCAACCATGTACTACACATTGTATATGGATGTTATGTTTTTAGTGTTATGTAAGATATATATTAATCTATTTTGCAATTGAAAAAATAGGCTCAGAAAGCTTGAATAATGTGTTCAACACCATCCTGCATATAAAGAGATTTTATATTTGTGTATACACATGTATATGTACACTTTTGTGTGTCTGTGCCAGTGGCTAATGTTGGTGTCTTTATTGGTCTTCACATTGTGTGTGTGTGTGTGTGTGTGTGCGTGTGTGTACTCACACACACCAGAGGCAGGCATTGAATATCTTTGGGTATCATTCTCTACCGTATTCTTTTGAGGCGTGGTCTCTCCCTGAACCTGGAACTTGCATTTATTGTTTAGTCGGGGATCCAGCAATCCACTTACCCATCCTTCTCAGTTACAGAAATCCACGGGGCATCCCTGGCTTCTACATGGGTCTTGGAATCTGAACTCTGGTCCTCATGCTTGCACGCTAAGGATTCTTAGCTGCCGACAGAACCTCTCATTGAACCTGGAGCTTGCTAAGTTCACTAGTTTGAGTGGCCAGCAAGCCCCAGAGGTCATTCTGGTATTGCTGGGATCATACATGGATTGTGCCATACCCCACATCCAGATGGCTCACCCTGTCTGTCTGTCTGTCTGTCTTCTCCTTTCTTCTTCCCTCCCTCTCTCCTTCCCTTCTTTTCCCATGGATACTAGGGATCAATCAAGTCCTTATGTCTGTGCAGCAAACATTTTCCTACTGAGTCATTTTCCCAGTTCCTATGAAATATTTTTATAAATTGAAAAAAAATATTGACTGGGGATAGTTCCATTGCAGAGCACTTGCCTAGAATGTGCAAGACCCCGGATTAGATCTAGGTGTCACCAAAGGGTAAAGAAAATACCTTTCTAACAGAAAAGAGAATTTCCAACATCCCGAAGTTACCAGAGATGGGGATTGACCTTTTTTGGAGACTAAGCATTGCAAGTTTTTTCGCCCTTTCTTCCTTTGTTAAATTTGTAGTTTTGTTCTATACATTATGACTTTTCAGCTTCAGGGTATGTTTGGCTTGCTAAAAGTGGTGGTTTTCACCTAATGTAAGTGTGAAAATCAAAAATAAATCTGAAGTGTGAAAAACAAAGGATGATGATAAATAGTGCTGGTATAAACAAGTGCTCATTCACACACTGATGCTGTGAGCATTCATCTACAGGCCCGTTCGTATTAGAATGCTCTCACTGGGGGCGGGGGGGATTTAAAGAGCTGTCTGACAGCTTCAAATGGATGAATCTTAAGCAATTCATGAAACTTACATGTTACATTAGCAGGAATTGTCTGGGATAAGAATATCTCATTTCTTTAAGAAATGGTACAAAATTAAAAATGAGCATTTTTCACGAGAGCTTTAAAATCAGTTCTTGGCAATAAACACACTAATGTTCAGTGGGATCGCAGTGCCGTGGAAAGTTCACCATGATGTGCCTACTTCATTGGCACAGAGTAGATTGTATTTGAAGTGCTACCAATGTGTTTTACAGGGGGCTGAGGGGACAGCAGAAGGACTCAGGTTCTACCAGGTCTGTTGGCAGCTGAAATACTGGAGGGATTGGAAAAATAATAGTTCAGCAGGTGAGAGCACTGCTGTCTGGTTTGCAGCACTGTCGTGGCAGCTCACAGCTTATGAATATTTATACACAACCCCAGTTCCAGGGCACCTAATAGTCTCTTCTGGTCTCTGTGGGCACTAGGTTGGCCTGTGATGCACACATACACATGCCAGCAAACATGCCAAATGAAAATGAATCTTTAAAAATATTTTTAAAAAATTTTAAGTAAGTTGCTTAAATCAATAAAAGGCCATTAAAGTGAAGGGATCGTTAAAACATACATTGGTCTGATATTTTTTATTTTGTTTTAAGCAAAGTGTGTAGATATAAGATTGTATATCAGTCTTTTATTTTTAAACCAAATGCACTCACTGGATGGGAGGCCTCCATGTTTCGCTGAATAGCCACAGCATAAACAGCATCGACTGTAATTTTCCAAGTTAAATATTTTCCTTCCTCTTGAGAATTCCGCTCATGTGTATAATGAAGTGTGATCATATCTGCTGCCTCTAAGTCATTCCCTGCCTCTAAGTCTGCTCCTGTCCCCTCAATGCAGTCCCCTCCTGACTTCATGTCTCTTGGGCACTTACAAAGAAGTCTCAGTGCAGTCTTTGAGTTATTCAGTTCCTGTTGCTCAGGCATCTGATTCCATTCTTTTCTTCATCCTCACACATCGATCTCATCACTCTGAGTCAATCAAGATTGTTTTCATAGAAACCGTGCTTTTTATGTTCACATGTCTCTTGATTATATGTATATATTTAAATTATGTTATTCCACTTGTTGTAAGCAGGGAAGCAAACTCAACAGGGATAAGCTGGCAATGTGCAGCTGAGCTGGAGGAATAGCAGCGTGTAACTATGTACAAGATAACTGTACTGAGGGCCCAGGAAATCTTGGTTAATTGGTGAATAGATCACTTGAAGTTTGGTAAGGGTGCTTTTGTTTTGTAAGTTTCTGTATGCATAGACATTGAAATAAAATTCTCTTTAGATGGATATTTGTTTTAGTAATTTTTTTGAGACAGAATCATGTTATGTAGTAGCCTTTGCTGTCCTGGAATCCCATGTAAATCAGGTAGGCCTTAAACACATAGAGATCCACCTGAGTCCCCTTTCTGAGTGCTAGAATTAAAGACATGCTTCACCATTTCCAATCATTAAAAATGAGCATTTGAGACACCTCTGTTAAAGGCTGGAGAGGTGGCTCAGAGGTTAGGGACACTGACTGTCCCTTCAGAGGACGGGATTCTCTTCCTGACATCCATATGGCAGCTCAAACCATCCGTAACTCCAGTCCTAGGGGATCCGACACTTTCTTCTGGCCTCCACGGCACTGCCCACACATGGTGCACAGGCGTATGTGCAGACCAAACACCCATGCACATGTTTTGTTTTGTTTTGTTTTAATCTTAAAAATTTTAAACAGGAACAAAACACCCAATCATTTCAGCAGACATTGATGGGTTATGCTAAGCGCACAGTCCTGGAGCTACGAAAAATGAACCAAGAACAAAACATGGCGGTGTTTAAATCCCATCCAGAGGCCGGATTTAACTGTCCTGTGGCTGGTTTTCTTAGCTTTCTGGCCTTATGTTTTGGGGGGTAATGCCACTCTTCTCACTGTGAGAGCTTGTGAAACTTGTTGGATGACTTGTGTATGTAGATGGATAGATGATCTGGTTGAGATCAGCTGAGACAGAAATGACTAGGGGAGGAGTAGGAACACTGACGTGGGCGACTTCTGTTTAAACTTATGACCACACGTCGTCAAAAGTTAAAATAGGGAGTAACTGGCAAATTCAGACTTCATGACGTCTTACAGGGGGCGTGGTATTAAGAGTCTGTGGTGATAATGATAGTAGTGTTAGGATTCTTGTAATGAAGGTAGAAGTGGTGGTGGTGATGATGGTGGT
>JADRCH010000162.1:4122141-4172219 GCA_019843965.1 Rhynchomys soricoides
GTATTGGTGATGATGATGAAGGTGGTACTGATAATGGTGTTGGTAGAGGAGGAGGTGCTGGTGGTGGTGGAGGAGGAGGTGGTGACGGAGGAGTGCATTGCTAACGGTGTTGGTGATGATGGGAGATACGGTATTGATAATGTGATGATGGTGCTGGTGGAGAAGACTGTGGTGAGGATGATGATGATGGTGCTGATGCTGCCGGTGATGGCGCTCTTGGTAGTAATGGGAGAAATGGAAGTGGTGGTTGAGGAGGTGACCGTGGAGGTAGTAAAGGTAGGGGTGGAGGCGGTGGTGATGGTAGAAACGATGGGGGAGAGGTGGTAGCGTGGATGTGGTCACATGATTATACCTCTCGGGCAGGTGGTGGCTCCTGGTCCATGATAGGGCACTGTTGTGTGACTGTGGCTTCAATCCTATAGTGTCCATATGCTAGTTTATCTATAAAGAGATTTGCTTAAGGGATAGATAGGTGATTTCCATGAAAAGCCAAGTATGTTTGGGATTGTGGAGTGCCTATTCCCATAGGGGGCATGGAGAGCAAGCCCAAGGTCTGGGACATAGCAGCATGTGAGGCTTTGGCGCAGTAAGCATAGTGTACTTAGGGGAGCACACTCATGTATAGGACAGCTGAGTCCCGGACAGACCAGATTGTAAACACCGATTTGGAGTCTAGTTAACTTGGCCATCTTGGGCAGGATTGCTTTCTGGCTAAATAGAACTTCAGTTCACTGGAGACGTGAGGGTTTTAGGGTTTGTATGTGGATGGGGCAGGTTATCAGTTGGGTTAGGGTTGGTAACTACTGCTGTTTCCTGCACATGGCTTGAACCTTGCCTTCCTGAAGTCTGAGCTCTTGACCTTGCTTATTTGTTTTTCCACTGCCAGTATTGATTTGATGAATCCCAGTTTTCAGTCAATCATTTATTAAACTTTTTTTGGAATATTTGTTATGTACTAAGCAGTTTTCTCTCCATGGACAGAGGGAGACAAGGTCTGGAAAGCCTTTATGTTGTTGTAGAGGAGAGGAAGGACAAGGCAAATAATAAGCTCTCAGATGAACCAGGTAATTTTACTGAGCTGAGGAGGGCCCGCTTGAGCCAAAAGCAGAATCAAGAGAAGTAAGGAATTAGGCAGAGGTGAGGGCAGAGGTTCTCTCAAGCAGAAGGAACGTCAGGTACAGCAATGCATGATGGGAGGAAGCTTGGCAGGTTTAAGGCTCAAGAAGTAAAAGGTGATTAATTTTCTGTTTGTTTGTTTGCTTGTTTGTTTTGTGTTTTGGGGACAGAGTCTCTCTGCATCGCTTTTGTGTGTCTCAGAGCTCTGTCTCTGAGTTTTGGGATTAAAAGTGTGTGCCACAATACCCAACATAAGGAGAATAAATTGTAGAAAGAATGGAGAAAGATGATACTGGAAAGGTAAATAGACCCATATGAAGCCATTCCACTTTAGTGAGGAGGGAGGATTTATTTCATCCGTCGGACATTAGGCTTTACTGCCTTCTTTCAGTTGCTGCATGGATTCTAGATGTAGTTGTGAAAGTTGGGAAGTATTTTTATTTTTAAAATATATTTATTCTTATTTATGTATTTGAGAGTTTGTGTGCATGTATGTCTGTGTACTTCTTGCATGCCTGGTGCCCAGGGAGGTCAGAAGAGAGTGCCTGACCCCCTGGGTCTAGAGTTACGGACAGTTGTAGTCCACCATGAGGGAAGAGTACCATCTCTAGCCCAGGAGATCAGTAGTTCGTTTTTGGTAATGTTCACTTTGACTGCTGACGTGTTGTTCAGTGATGCTGATCGGGGTTTGATTCTGTGCTGAGAAAGGACCGGATTTCACAGAGTTATCCCCTAGGTGCTCTGTAAGCTACTGCATAGAGAATGGAAGAACAGAAAAGAGTGAAAGGCAACCAGCGCCAGCTGTCGGGAGTATTCTATAGTTTGCATTAGCAGATGAGCAGCCAGGTATATAGAGAGGAGCTAGGTGCATGTTAGCTTTAGAGAAGTGAGTCCTGTGAAGAGGGACTCGTGTTTGTTAAGGCAGGAACATGGAGAGCGAATTGACGTTTTGAGTGGGGTAGCGTGCTCAGGGTGAGTGTTATTACTGGGCAGTTTAGCTCTCACAGTCTCAGTTTATGCTGATTATCTAGTGTCTCGTCTGATTAGTGCTTACTGTACTCAGAATGTTCTGCGGGGCAGGGATGGTGAATGACAGGGTCATATTAGTCGATAATGACCCTGAGAGGCTCTTTGGATGTGATGTTGAGAATGAGAACTTGATTGGAGTGGGTTGAGGAGCTTGCGGGGATCACAGACTGCTCATCTAAAGCATTTTGCTCCGAAATCCAAGAGAAATGTGCCAGTTGAGGGGATGAGAAAGGTAACAGAGGGATTGTTTCTCAACGTCAGTGTTGTAGTGCAAGTTTCTACGACAGTCAGAGTGACCCGTAGAGAAGCAGAGGATGGTGAAACCAGGAGAGAGAGCGAGAAAAGGGTGTGACAGGGAAGGCTTGACAAAGACAATAAAAGGCTAAGATCTGAAACAAAGTACAGGGGTTTACCTGGGATGGGGCAGGGAAGATTGTTCCACTGTTGAACCGGAGGGAATGCAGACACGCTTATAGATTTAAGTAGGTTAGTGGCTTGGATGCTGGTTAGATTCAAGGCTAGATGTCCTGTCACCCTGCTCATCTTTATGAAGATGACGGTGGTGGGAAGTTACTAACCCAGATGAAGACAAGGAAAGTGACAAAGAGACTGACAATGCTAAGTCATCATCTTGGAAAGGGCAAAGGTGAATTTGCTTAAGCACAGTAAGTAGAAATAGCATGTTGAGAGCCCACTGGATATTTGCAGTCATAATGATAAGTTGGAGTGGTGCTGTGATTTTTCCTGAGTCACACTCAGCTATTTCCATGTAGAGCTGCTGCATCTAGCTATTGCCATAAAATGCTGCAGAAGAAACCCCAGCAGATTGGCAGGTTTGAGTCACCTAGGCTGAGTGACTAGACGCACCCCACGTTTCTCTCATCCTTCGAGAAAATTGAGAGAAAATTGAAATAGGGGAGGGCTTGGTCGTGCGATCTCCAGTTGCAGTGGCCCACTTTAGAAAGGTTATTTGGTTGTGTTTTCGCTCTATCTGGAGCTGTATCCTTTCAAACCCCATCAGAAGCCATGTTGTAGAGGAGACTCGTGATTTAGACTTTATAACCCATTGGTGGATGAGTAGCAGTGACTTACGTCATCGGATAATCCCACAGGGAGCATGAGAGGATGTGAGAGTCAAGGAAACTGGGTTTAGGAGGAAGGAAATATCAATGAGGATTGACATCTGCCTGTTAGTGGGATAATTTCAGTAAATCATCATACAGAACTAGAAAGGTCTGTGCACCTCAGAAGACTATCTCAAGTCTATTAAGTTGATTGAGGAATAGGTTTTAGGAAGTTTCCATGTTCCGAGAAACTTTGGAGTTGTAAATCGTAATGTAAAAGTCTTATGTGGAGTGGGGTTTTCCTGGGGTATGGGAGGAAAAATTTAATAAATAGTAGGTCCATGACTGAATTTTTACTAACTCTGCATAAACACACTGTTCTTTGTGTGTATTTTCTGTTAACTTTTTGTATCCCAGATTGCATTATTGCATTATTGTTGATTGTGTGTATGTATGTATGTATGTATGAGTGTGCATGCCACAGTGTACATGTGGTCTGAGGACAGTTTTTGAGAGTCCATTTCCACCTTTCACCATGTGGGGCTCAGGGATTTAATCACTAGGCCTGGTGGCAATGTCTTCGAGTCTGTCTCTCCAGCTCCTCCAGACTGCATTCTTCTGGGTACATTTCTACTATGGAGATTCTCCATCTGCGGCTGCTTGACCATCAGCGCAGTGCGAGTACTCAGTAGTAATCCAGGGAGGATGTTTTCTTTCAGTGAACTGGCATGCAGGTGGACCTGCTTGAGATGGGTGGCACTGAAGATGACATCGGAGCAATGTCATCAGTCAGTTTCTTGGCTTTGTAGGTTAGAAAAGGTTTCATTAGCTCCTTTGGCGTCCATTGGGCTCTTGGAAAGTAGATCAGCTTAGTCAGAATTAAAAGATTAATTCATGAGCTTTAATGACCTCATTTTCAGTAGGCTCGCAGGTATTTCTATGAAGTGTAATATATGTTTGTGTTATGTAATGTGCGCGATTACAGTTAGTTTTGTGGTGGGATTTGAAATGAGAGCATCAGGTGGGGAGCATGGATCCCAGGGAGGAGAGAGATTTGTCAGAGATAAAGAGGTGGGCAGAGTCCTATTGATCTATCCGTCTACCCATCCATGTGCTTCGCACAATATTTGTACTGAGTGTTCGCCGCGAAGCCCAGTGCCTCTCTCTTTCCCAGGCTGACCGTGGAAGACCTTAACAAACATCTGCTCTTCACAAAACCTGCCTACTTGTTTACTGAGTTGGTAGTTATGCTCTTCCTCTCTGGGTGTTTGTGGATGTAGGTTGCTAACTCTACCAGCTATGGTGAATCACTAAGGTAATGATTTTTAACCAGGGGGCCCTGGAATTTCAAGTTCTTCTGCTATTCCTTGTGGAGATTTAATATTCTGGAGATTTAAACTATTAACTATGCCATACACTTGGTTATGGGCTGCCCTCCCCCTTAATCACTTATGCTGAGGATTGAACCCTTAACCTGGGAGCATTTTAGGCAAGCACTTAAGACTGAACTGTCTCCAGCCTCTTGGTCATGTTTCGTACTTACTGAAAAGTCCCTTTCCAGGTCTGCTCCCCTACAAAGACCCTTTGGCCATCTCAATAGGGTGACCTTTTCTTCACAGTGGGGTTATGTTTAGAAGTTGCTCAAGTACCACGGGAGTGGAAGTTCAGTAGGAGACTTAGCTTCTAGGTGAACAAGAGCATCTACTGAGTGCTTTTGTTAAGTGTCCTTAGTGGCCTCTTAGGGCAGCATCACCTAAGAGTATAATGCTGTGTGTTTAGATGACAGTTGAACAACTCAGACAATAATTATTAGCCCTTAGAGTGGCTCTCTATGAAAAAACTCCATGGGCCAATGGACCCTGGCTAATTATCATATGATCATTTACAGCTTAAGTCCTGAATTACCATTAGCTTCAAGAATAGATTTGAGTAGGGCATTAACCTTTCTGTCTTCTCAGCCATTAAGTGAAGCCAATAATGTCTTGCCACATCACGGAAATACTGTAAACTGCACTAGTTAAAGCTTGCGAACATATTAAAAAGCTTTATGAATGTCGAGCAGAAATAAGAAATGGCCATCAATAGAAAGACAAGACTAAGGAAGATGAAGAACTCATTGCGATTACCTGGTATCACGGGTGGCAAATGGCCTTTGTGACACATTATATTCTGAGTTCTTACTGTTTTTTATTGCATTTATTGTTGTTTTTGTTGTTGTTGTTGCTGTTAATTTGCTAAGAGGTCTGTCCAAACAGGGAGTCTTTCTGAGTTTGACTTAGTGTTTTGATAAAACTCTGAGTGGTTGTTGTACCAGGATGTATCTTTGATTTATAACAACCTAGTCCTTTGTTCTGATACATAATGACTTGGAAAAAGTACTATTTCGCCCAGCACAGCATGTGGAGGGCTATTGCCTTCTACTTGTGTTCTGTTTTACTCTGTGATAGAAAGTACATCCCTTGTTAGATGATGTGCCTAGAAAACATAATTGAAAGCTTGAAAAAAAAATCCCTTGGAACAAACCCTCAGAGCTAATGCTTGCTCATAGTCAACCATTTTAGCTGCTCATCAATGAGGCTATGTCATTGATATGGGTTACCTGATATTCCAATATTCAGTAATCCTCTAGCGTATTTTATCCATTGTATCAAGATGGCACACATGTAGATTTAGTATTATCCAAAGTCACAAAAGCTTAAATTGTTTATAATTAAGTAGTTTTGATATTGCGCCTTACTCTGTGGAAGTTTGATTTTGGTTGAACGTTTGTGCAGCTTGAACGCTTTTTTCGGTCAGGCCAGGTAAGCTGTGCTTTATTTCATATAAGTTAGAAGTATACAGCACATAAAAAGCGTGTTTGCCTTTGGTCTGGACAGGCTGTTGCCCTCTCAGCTAATGGAGGAAGGTGAAGCCTTCGAATCTTATAGAACTAGGTGGGTTGAAGCCTTGGTGTGTGCTAGGTGCTTCTCGGGGCACAGCTGGCTGCTTTGGAAGCTCTGCTAATTAACTTGCTTGTTGGGGCTCTGTGTCATTAAAGCACACAATCTTTCAAGATGTCCACATGGCTGAATCATTGTAAGAAGGATGTTTTCAATAGCTTCATGTGGTACATAAAAGGTATTTATCTCAGTGGACAAAAGAGGCTTTACCCTGATTAAGACATTGCCAATGATAACAGTCTCATAATCATTTGAACAATAATGAAAATATAGCAGTAAAAAGCTTCAGCAGACAGAGCCTTCCATGGTCTTTTGTTTCATGTCGTCTAGGTGTGGAGCATGTTTGCACTAATTTGCACTAATGTGGGTGCCCTTGCCCATAGTGTGTCTCTCTAAACAGGCCTGGTGGCTAAGAGGGCCTGAAATTCAATTATTTGTGGAACTGACATGTTACGTTTGAGATCAAACAAATTTTTGTAAAACCTGGCACTATTGCTGTACACATTTTAAAACTAGCCTGACCTTTTGAACCTTGATGTCTTAGACCCACCAGGAGGTTAAGAAAATTCCTATGTTTTAGATAATCTGTTTGATTCTGAAATCTGTATTGTGAAAACCTGAATACATCACTAACATGCATTCATGATGTTAGTGGTCTGATGTGTGTGTGGTATGTGTGTGTGGTATGTGTGTGTGCATGTGGCGTGTGTAGAGGCCAGAGGCTGACACTGAGGTCTTCCTTTATGGTTTTCCACCTTATATTATAGAACAGGGTTTCTTATTGAACCTTGTTCACCAATTGGCTAGACTGTCTGGATAACCCCTAAGATCTTTCTGACGCCACTTCCCAACGCTTAGATTGTAGGTGTGTGCCCACCTTCTTATTGTGGGTGCTGTGGATCTAAATTCAGCTCTTCATGTTTGCACAGCAAGCATTTTGCCCACTGAATCATTTTTCCAACTCCAATTAGTGTTTTAAAGGATGTTTATCAACACTAGGGTGAAAATTTTGTTACGTGAGTACATTTGATGTTTTTGTTTTGATTTAATTTAAATTTTGTATTCTACCAGACAGGGTCACTATTTTCCATTAAAAATAAATCAGGTAGTATGGGTTAGTCAGGGTTTCTATTCCTGCACAAAACATCATGACCAACAAGCAAGTTGGGGAGGAAAGGGTTTATTCAGCTTACACTTCCACGCTGCTGTTCATCACCAAAGGAGGTCAGGACTGAAACTCAAGCAGGTCAGGAAGCAGGAGCTGATGCAGAGGCCATGGAGGGATGTAACTTACTGGCTTGCTTCTCCTGGCTTGCTCAGCCTGCTTTCTTACAGAGCCCAAGACTACCAGCCCACAGATGGTACCACCCACAAGGGGCCCTCCCCCCTTGATCACAGCTGGATCTCATGGAGGCATTTTCTTTCTTTTTTTTTTTTTTTAATTTTTATTATTTTTTTATTTTTCCTACTTTATTTACATTTCAAATGTTTCCCCCTTTCCAGATCTCTCCTTTGGAACCTCCCCATTTCCTCCCCCTCCCCTGCCTCTATGGGGGTATTCCCTCACCCACTCTCCTTGGCATTCTCCTATACTGGGGGATCTAACACCCTCAGGCCCAAGGCCCTCTCCTCCTCCTGATGGCTAACAAGGCCCTCCTCTGCCACATATGTGGCATATGTGATCCCTCCATGTGTATTCTTTGGTTGGTGGATCAGTCTCCTCCAAGAGTATGGGGGGGAGGGTCAGGCCAGTTGCCACTGTTGCTGCCTCCCTGGGGATGCAAACTCCCTCAGCTCCTTCAGTCCCTTCTCCAAGTCCTCCATCTGGGACCTCACACTCCGCCCTACTATTGCTATGAAGTGACTCTTGGGTATTTCGAACTTTTGGGCTAATAACCACTTAACAGTGAGTACATACCATGTTCATTCTTTTGTGACTGCGTTACCTCGCTTAGGATGATATTTTTAAGATCCTGAAGCTCCTTTCTTTGTGATAACTCCAGCTTGTGTCGAGTTGACACGAAACCAGCCAGTACATATGGCTTATGAATGCCACCCATTAACATCTGGCTAATCTCCAGTGTGCACATTCTGTTTTGTTTTTTGATGGTGATGAGCGGCCATTTGTATGCAGCTACACCACTGAGCTACCTCCTCAAATCTTCGTGTGGATTTTAAGGGCTCATTGGCCTTTCCTCAGTGAGGTATGATTTAGAGTTTAGCTGTATAGTTTGCAGAGTTTTAAAGTGCAAATACTTATGACCCACGGTGACTTCCAGATATGGACATGCAGAACCTCGGGCATTTTTCCAATAAAGGCCCCACCCATTTCCAGTCTATAGATGTGATTTCTATGTGAACAGTCTTAGCTGTTTTGAACTTTGTATAAGCAGAAGCATCCAGGGTGTGGTTGGGGGTGGTGCCTTCTATCCCACACTGGAGCGTTTGTGAGCTTCCTGTAGGTGGGTTTTCTTCAGCCTGTTTCTTCTTTCCTGCTAAGTGAACCTTTCTATGTATTGATATGATGTGTTGATAAGCACACGTGTTAACAGTTTTGGTGTTATATAAAAAGGCCTAAAGAGCTTGGATGGGCCATGCTGGGCTTAACAAACATGCTTCAATTCATCGCTTGTTCGGGTCAGCCAAGCTTTCAGTACGATGGGTGGATTTAATTTCCTATAAAGTACAATCTTATCTGATTTTTTTTCCCCTCTTAGGTGCTTTGCTATGTGTCTTTCTATTTTTTTCTAGCAATAATTTAATCTTACTCTCTTTTTTATGTCCTACGTTAGCTTTGAGACACAAAGTTGGGAGGTGGTTGTATATTTAATGCAGACAGGGTTTGGAGGACAGACGTAATTCTTACGGACAAACAGCATGCAGCTGTCAAGTAGTGATTTCTCCTCCTTTTTTAAAAAAATGTGTGTGTGTGTGTGTGTGTGTGTGTGTGTGTGTGAGAGAGAGAGAGAGAGAGAGAGAGAGAGAGAGAGAGAGAGAGAGAGAGAGAGAGAGGACCAGTGGAAGCTCTGGAGCATGACTGGAGGCCAACACACTACCTCTTGTATCATCCCTAGGAATGCCATCCGTCTCCTGAGAGAGACAAGTTGTCTCATTGGCCTGGAGCTCGTCAGAAAAGCCAGGCCAGGAGAGCTGGCTGCTGAGTCCCAGGCATCCCCCTGTCTCAGCCTTCCCATCAGCTCCACAGCACTGAGATAATGAGAGCAGATACTAAGGCCTGGCATTTTTTGTTTTGCTTTTTTGAGACAGGATCTTTCTCTGTAGTTCTGGCTGTCCTGGAGCTCATGATGCAGACCTGCTGACCTATCACAGACTTGTCTCTGCCTCCTGAGCGCAGGCCTTACAAGCATGCAGCACCATTCCTGGCTCTGGCATTTTTATGTGGGTTCTGGGGGATGAACTCAGCCCTCATGTTTATAAGGCAAGGACTTTACCAACTGATTTATCTCACCAGCCTCTAAAATAGTTCTTCAAGGGTTAAGATTATATTGTTTGTGTATATCTATGTACCTGTTTGATTTCGTGTTGTTTCTAAGGATATCAAACAATAAAAAAAATTAGCCCTCTCTAAAACTTTCAAGATTCCCATTAGAAAAAATGTGTGTGATTTAGAAAGGAGATGAAGCCAGGCATGGTGGCGCATGTTCGCACCAGCACTTAGAGGGCATTGGCAGGCAGATCCCTGAGTATGAGGCCAGCCTGGTTTTGTACTCATTGAGTTCCAGGCTATCCAGGGCTACACTTGTTCCAGAAAAGGAAAAAGAGGAGGGGGGGGGGGAGAGAATGCAGGTGTAGGAAAAAGGTCAAGGAGAAGGAGAGGGGAAGAAAGATCAGGATGGGGAGAAGAGGGCAAATGTAATACAGTAATCAGTGCCACCAAGGAGCTCCCCGAATCACTTCCCCCAGTGTAGGGAGTGATTGCCACAGAGCGAGGCCACGGAGATAAATTATTCTGACAATTATATTTGGCATTTAATTTGGCGGCTGTTATCCACGGTTGTAAAGGTGCCCGTGCTCCATCTGTGAGAGGCAAGAGTTAGTTCTTCATCTGAAGTTACACCTTACCGGTGCCCTTTGAGTAACTTGAACATGCCTTTTAAGATTTTAATGTTTTAAAGGCAACTTTTGAGGTCTCCCGAGAGTACATATTGCTTTCTGTTTTCCTTTTTAGACATTGAAGTGGTTCTTCAGCTGGCCCATCAGTTGAACCAGTCGCATTTTGTTGGTTTATTTGTGCCAGGCTGGCTTTGAACTCACTATGTAGTTTAAGATAGCCGTTAAAGTCTTTCTCATCTGCCTGCTCCCTCGTCCAGTTTTATGTGGTGCTGGGGACCAATCTCAGAGCCTCCCGCGTGCCAGGCAAGCACTAACTGAGCAGCTACATTTTAAGCCCTAAATTTTGTTCTTGGAAGGTGGATAGAAACTTAGTGGTGGTCTATTATTTTAGTTATTTGAGAATTTTGAAGGATCTAATGTAGACACAGAAGGCCAGTTTGATGGTGGGAGTGGGCACACAGCTGTGTTCCCAGTGTGCCCAGTTTGGGCCAGAGAGCATGCCCCTGTCTCAAAACAAAAGCAATATAAACGAACAAGCCAAAGCAAAGCACATGTAACCTTAGAGGCTTTTTTGATGTTTGTTTTCAGGTAGGATCTTGGACTGTTACTCAGACTGACCTCAGACTTGTGATCCTCCTGCTTGAGCTCCTGAAAGCTAGGGTTGTGGGCATCTGCGTTTTCTCATCTGTAGTGACAATGTATGGAGATAGCACCAAGGACAGCAATTTCCGGAGGGGAAAATAGGGTAAAAGACTTGTTGTCCAGCAAGGGGCTGCCTGTGTGGCCGCACCTCAGCCAGCTCGCCACACATGGGCCCCACTGAGGTTTGCAACATCCTGGACCACGGAATGTTTTACAGATGCGAAAATTGTGGCACACGAGGACTCAGAGGTTTGCCAGGATCACACAGCTACCGTGGAATGAGTCTAGATTCAAGGCCAGAGTGCTCTGGGTAAACTGTGGCATGGTATCTATATTCTACATTCTTCTCAGTCCTTGTGTTCCTGAAGCTTTTAGGAACATAGTGACAGTCTGCTGTTAATATCTACAACCTCAGTCTGTCCATGGCTGTGGAGTCGGGAGTTCAAAGACCTCTTGGAAGACAGCAGTACTGGGATCCTGGTTAGGAGTCGTGGTGAGAGGAGCAGCCGGGCTGCACCTGGGTCTGGGGTATCATAAGCTAAGGCCACGTTAGCAGTGGCCTTAAGTCAGAACTCTGTCCTGATACAGACAAGATTGCACGCAGATGCAGGGTATTGGGACAGGAACCAAGCTATCGTTAGAAGACACCAGTAGATCCCTGTCTTTACTCATGCCCTCTGTACAGCAGGAGAGACTGTGTGAATGCCCAGCTTTCCCCTTCTTTACGTAACCTGCTGGCTATCGGGCTTTTCTAGTGTGGGTGCATGCCTGTGTACTTTATAATATATTATAAGTTGTAGGAAATACTTTATTACATTGATTTTAATTTTGTCATGCTGGAAATTGTGCTCAGGATCTGTCATATGCTAGGCAAATACTATACTGTTCAGCCACATCCACAGCCCAGAGAAATGGTCATTATTTTAAAAATCATATCCATCTTGATGCCTGGGATGTCAGCACATTCCTGTAATGCTGTGGTCTGGGGGGTTAAGCCAGGTCAAATGTGAGTTCAAGGCTTGCCTGGGCCCCATAGCAACTCAATCAGTCTTCATTAGCCCTGGTCATAAAACATTTTATCATGTTGCTTTGTAATAGTTGAGTCAAGCATTGCCACATGTTTTCCTTGTGCCTATGAAAAACCAACACTACAGTAAAATGTGTTGTCATAGCCTGCTTTTCTTTGGTTTTTTTCTCTTTCCTTTTTTCCTTTTTTCTCAGTTCATTCTCGGACATATACCTGTAGAGTCAAAGCTTCCGTGTGTGTGTGTGTGTGTGTGTGTGTGTGTGTGTGTGCGCGCGCGCGCTCGCGTGTAAATAACTCTGGCTTATTTACTTTCTGAGAGAGGCTAGGGCCCAGGCTTACTATTCCTTCATGTACATGCATGCACATTATGTATGTGTGTGCTTTAATTGTGCTAATAGATATAAGTTCCTTTCTCATTGCTTTAATTTGTACTTAATAACTAATAGAGCACAGAGTGCTCTTCTCATTTCGTATATGTATATGTATATGTATATGTATATGTATATGTATATGTAAATATTCCTCTGTGACCCCTGGTCACATCTCCTTTTCTTTGAGAAAGGGTATTACTCTGTAGCCTCTGCTGGCACATAGGCTAGCCCAGAACTAGAAATATAGCCCAGGCTAACCCGAAGCTTTGCAGTAATCCTGTCTTCCTCCTCCTGCCTCCTGGGTGCTGAGATTATAGGTTGGCATCTGATTGCATTTTTAAAGAATATTTTAAGTGTTTTATTAACATTTTTAATTAAAAATACTTCTTAATACAATATATTTTCATCACAGTTTCCCTTCTTCCAGATCTTCCCCACCTCCTCAGCCACCCAAGTCTATACTTTTCTTTCTCTCATTAGAAAACAGGCATCTAAAAAATAAGTAAATAAATTAAAATAAACAGAACAATAGGACAAAACAAACAAACAAGAAAAAAGGAGCCAAAGAAAAACACAAGAAGCACACACAGACATGTACATTCTCTCACACAAATGCTCATAAAAACAGAAAACTGGGAACCATCATATAAGCAAAAGACCTGTAAGGTTAAAAACAAGACAAAACAAAAACAAACTAACAAACAAACAAAAAACCCCAAAGCCCAGATAAAGCATTATGAGAAAAGTCCCTCCAAAAATACCAATGTGTTTGTTTTGTGTTGGCCATCTCCTGCTGGGTGTGGGGCCTGTCCCTTACTGTGGTTTTTATATCCAGTGAGATTCTCTTGGAGAAAACTGTTATTTCCTTTGTTAATTGGGCATAACCTCTGGGATAGAGGGATGGGGGGGTCTTACTAACATATATTAATTATGAGTAATGATGGGTTTCATTTAAGAATATTTGATCAGAAAAGAAAGTCTGAATGACATGAAACAATCTCATCTTGTGAATGCTTCTTTGTCATGGGATCCAGTCCCCTGTTCCAGAAAACAGAAACCTTGGATTAGAGACAGCATTAGTAATCACAGGCCAGGCTCTGTGTTAAGTGGTGGATACGTTTTCAGCAACGCTGCAAGCAAGGTAGGTGTTGTCCGCGCTGTGTGTTTGGGCCACTGTCAGAGAAGTCTTGGGTGGTAATGGCAGCTCTGAAAAGGACACGTGGGGTGGGGTGGGGCTTTCAGGCGGCCTAAAGACTATGCTGCTACCCCTCAGGCTTTCGTCCCAGCTCCTGACAATACCACTGGAAAGTCCATCAACCACTGGTATAGTCCGTTACAGAGTCTATCTCTCTTAAAACTTTCAATGTGTTTAGCAAAACTTGTTCTGGAGGTGTTTGTAGTACTAGCTATGATGTGAACTAATTGAAAAAGAGTTTTTGGACCCTGCTTCTGGTAAATAGCTCAAGTCACGGAGCTTGGGTAATGGCGTGTTGGGTGGAGGGAGTCAAGGTAGGGGTGAGTGCTTAGAGCAGAGGGCTGCTTCCTGGTTGCCAGGCTTCAGTTCTGAGAAGAAGAAGTGTGAGTAAGATGCTGGCACAGTGCCAGAGACAAACACTTCCTGTTTGTAAACTGTGGGGTGGGTGTAGTTCTACATTCTCCAAGAGAGGAAGCACAGGCGTCCTGTTCTTTCCTGTACCCACTGAGGTCTCAGCCGTCAGGTGGTAGTGCTGCTCAGTGGTGCTGCCGCTTAGGACCATGTTGAGTCTGTAAATGAGCAGCGAGCTGAGAAAACAGCCCTGAAGAGTATTACTGAAGAGTCTGGGAACAGGCTACAGATTTCAGAATGCTGTTGAAAAGCACTGATTTTTCACAATGAGTTTATGTGTGTGTGTTTGTGTGTGTCCATGTATGCACATCTATGATCATGTGTATAGAAATCAAAAGTCAACATGTTGGGTGTCTTTCTCAATCATTTTTCATCTTATTTATCTAGTTTTTTGTATATTTGAGACAAAGTCTTTCAGTGAACCTTGAGCTCACCAACTCAACTAAACTAGCCAACAAACTCTAGGAGCCTCCTGTCCCTGCCTCCCCAGTGCTGAGATGGGAGGTGTGTGCTGCTGCTCTTGGCTTTGGTGCGTTTGTTTGTCTTTTAAATTGTGGGTTCTAGGGGATTAAACTTACGTCCTCATGCTGAGCAAATTCTTTGTCCACTGAGTTATTTTTCCAAATCTTCGCAACGAGAGTCTTACGACATCCTCACGACATCCTCACATGTGGTGATAATGTCATCTCTCTGTTCATGCCCTTGGGCAGCTATTTCCTTGTTTGCTTCCAGGTCATTGTTTCTGAGATAAACATAAAAGTGTCGGCATGTTAATAAAAGCCTGCCCTTTGGTAGTACGTTTGTGAGTTTGCGGTGGCTGAGCTGTCAATTTCATGCCCATATTTTCTTAGGTATCACACTATCTATAGTCTCCATCTAAGACTACTATATCTGTATGTATGTAATATATAGATACTCTGTAAATATACTATATAAAAGCTACCCAGAACCTTTTGTAGTCTCTTCTTCATAATCAGACTGCTAATAGTTAAGGATCTAAAAGACATACTATATAAACTGTTTCCCCCATGGTGGAGTGAATGCTCAAGCCGAAAATACAGACTCTGATAGTCAGCCCGAAGTGTGCTTGTCTGAGCAAAGCGTTGCACGTGTAATTTGCCTTGTCAATGTGAGCTGGGCTGAAAGCATCTTACTTTAAAGTATGCAGCTGGTGAAAGAGGCAGAGGGATGCTAATTGTTCAGCTCGGGCTTCCTTGGCTAGCTTTCTACTTGTCTTTGCTAATCAGTGCTCCCCGGCCCCCAACCTTCTTTATTCATTATGAAATGCTTCTGAAGTATAGCCAACTATAGCCTTTAATTTGTCTTGATGCGTTTGGAATTAGCAAATCTAAGTGAAAAAAAAAATCATTTCTAAAATGATAGCATTTTAAGTTAGGCTTATTTAATTAGCTGCCATGATCTTCTACTTCATCTTTCCCCAAACATGTAAGATGCTGCTGATTGCAAGTGCACCATAGAGAGGATCCTCTACAGAACCATGCCTGTGCTGTTTTGAATAAAAATGCTTCCCACAAGCCCATAGGGAGTGGCACTATTAGGAGGTGTGGCCTTGGGGAAGGTGTAGCTTGGTTGGAGGAGGTGTGTGACTAGCTGGTGGACTTTGAAGGCTCAGAAGCTCAACTAGTTCACTTCCTGATGCCTACCAATCTCCATGTCTCTCAGCTCCTTCTCCAGAGCAACTTTTGCCTGCATACTGCCATCTTCCTGCCATGATGATAATTGACTAAACCTCTGAAACTGTAACCCAGTCCCAATTAAATGTTCTCTTTTACAAGAGTTGCCGTGGTCATAGTGTCTCATTACAGCAATAGAAAGCTAGCTAAGACACTGCCCTGTGATGGAAGGCCTTGACACCTGTGGTACTCAGAGGTCAGGCCAAAGTTGGGCCATCTGGTGAGGGTGTGGCCAAAGTTCACCCAGGGAAGTGCACTTCATCAATGCTCCTAGCATTCACTGCTTGTTGGCTAGAGTTCTTAAGGTTGAGAAGGTGTTCTTTCACTTGCTTCTGCCTTTTTAAACAGTAATAAGTGACCATTCAAATGCATACATAGCTTTTAGAACAGGACAGAAATGTTACAAATAAATAGAAAACTTCTATACTGACATTAACTGGAGATAGTCTCCAAAAAATTGTTGTGGTAATTCCTTCTAGACCTATCTTTGTGTTTAAACACACACACACACACACACACACACACATATGCACGCACGCACGCACGCACACAGAGGGAAAAGATAGGACCCAGAGAGATGGCTCAGTGTCTAAGCATTTGCTGCTTTTCCAGAGGACACAAGTTCAATTCCCAGTTCTGGTGTAATTTGGCTAACACCCTCTTATGGACTCCACAAACCTGCAGTTACATGTGTATACCCACACGTAGACATGCAGATACACATAATTAAAAAGAATTAAATTCTAGGCATATTGGCTCACTCAGGCAGTAAGCCAATACGTGTCCATTGGCTATTAGTTCAAGGCCAACCTGGTCTAAATCATGAGCTCCAGGCAGCCAGGGCTATACAGTAAAACCCTGTCTCAAAAATGAATAAAATAAAAATATTTTTTAAAAACAGGATACCATACTGTGTATTCTGCTTAGAAGTTAGTTTGCGGTAATATGTTAGATAGGTGTGTGGCCGAGGCTAGGGATAGGGTGCTTGGGATATCTTCATGAAGGCAATCGTCAGCTCCGGAGCTGGTCACTATGGTGGTGGCTTAAGTAGAGGTCAGGCTGAAAGGGGCTAGCGATAGGGTGCTTGGGATATCTTCATGAAGGCAATCGTCAGCTCCGGAGCTGGTCACTATGGTGGTGGCTTAAGTAGAGGTCAGGCTGAAAGGACTTTGAGGTAGGACCAAAAAAATGTCATATGCAAATATATTCCCCAAAATAGCGAGTGCAGTTCTGATTAAGAAGCATTCCCAATTGTGTCTGTTTTAAAATGCAGTAACACATTGATTTCCATTCCAGTCGAGTGAATTCTGGGGGACATGGGTAGTCATCGAGGACCCGAGAGTCCAGCATGCATAAAACCAATTTGATCTTACGACCATAGACTTTACACTCCCTAGGGAGATAGACAGCCAACACAGGGACCAATCCCTAAGAATAATTTGGTTCACACTGTATAAAAGCTCTTCGTAACTGTGAAGGACCGAGCTGGTGGTGACAATGCCAGGGCTCAAGTGCTGACAGAACCTAGCAGAAGGAGAAGCTGTAGGAAGGGACAGTGTTCGCTCACTCCACATTTCTCTCTGAGGTCCACACACCCAAGGGGGATGTCTCAACTTAGAGAGTGTGGCCTTTCTCCAGATACACACCCCATGAGATGTAGTCACTCTGTCCTGTCACTCAGATTGTCAGGAAGTCACCATTGCTCTCTTTGATGTTACAGAGTGTACAAAGGATCTTATGATGCTTTCAGGTTATTTTTCTCAGTCTTAGGGCTAATACCGCTGAAGCAGGAGTCAGTGGAAAATTTCTGTTAGATAAACGAGAGATGTCTGGGAGGTTATTGTATCAGTTTAATTCCACTTTTGTACGAGATACTACTGGGGCTGGCGTTCTGGTTCAGTAGAGCATTTCCTAGCGTGGATGAGGTTTTCCATTTGAGCCCAATTCACCCTCCCCAACCAAACCAAAAAACCTCCACATTGTTCCACCACTTCTTTAATCTAGGACGCTGGTTCTCAACTTGTGGGTCACGACCTCTTTGAGGGTCAAAT
This sequence comes from Rhynchomys soricoides, assembly GCA_019843965.1. Classification (NCBI taxonomy): domain Eukaryota; kingdom Metazoa; phylum Chordata; class Mammalia; order Rodentia; family Muridae; genus Rhynchomys; species Rhynchomys soricoides. Next base: position 4,139,755 of record JADRCH010000162.1, read on the forward strand.
ATCAGCTCTCATGCTTACCAGATATTTGTGTTACAATTCATAACCGTAGCGAAGTTATAGTTATGGAGTAGCAACAAGGTAATTTTCTGGTTCAGTGAGGGTCAGCACAGCATGAGGAACTGTATTAAAGGGTCTCGGCATTAGGAAGGTTGAGAAGCACTTATCTAGAAAGTCAAAAATAAATTTTAGAAACATTAATCTGTTTGTTGGATCTTTTAGTAAGTCTTGTGCATTTTCTTTCTGATAGTGTCTCACTATGTAGCTCTGGCTGGCCTGGAAATCAGATATCTGCCTGCTTCTGTCTCCCCAGTATTGGGATTAAATGTATCTGTACCACACCTGGCCATGACTCGATTTTTTTATGACTTATAGAACATCTGTGTACTGGCTGGTTTTGTGTTGTCAACTTGACACAAGCTGGAGTTATCACAGAGAAAGGAGCTTCAGTTGAGAAAAATGCCTCCATGAGATCCAGCTGTAAGGCATTTTCTCAATTAGTGATCAAGGGGGGAGGGTCCCTTGTGGGTGGTGCCATCCCTGGGCTGGTAGTCTTGGGTTCTATAAGAGAGCCAACTGAGCAAGCCAGGAGAAGCAAGCCAGTAAGGAACATCCCTCCTTGGCCTCGGCATCAGCTCCTGCTTCCTGACCTGCTTGAGTCGCAGTCCTGACTTCCTTTGGTGATGAACAGCAACGTGGAAGTGTAAGCTGAGTAAACCCTTTCCTCCCCAACTTGCTTCTTGACCGTGACGTTTCTGCAGGACTAGAAACCCTGACTAAGACAATCTGAAAATTACTTCTTAGGCGTTCAAGGTGCCACATGTTTGGAATTCCATCTCTAAGGACAGAAGGAAGGCAAGCTGGAGGTTGATGTGGTGTAGTGAGATCCTGCCCCAAAAGACCAAGAAAGAAGCTTCCTTTTTTATTTACGCATTTCCTGTCTTGAAACTGATAGTACAGTTCACCGGGTACACAAGATAAGCCCTTGTCAGGTAGCCCGAGTGTAGCCTTATTGACATGTAAAATCACAGGGAGTACTGAAAAAGGAGCCTTTTCAAAAGATAACTCTTTGCGTGCCATCTTCAGGATTCTGCCATGTTCAGAATTATGAATCCTAATAAATTTTTAAATTTCCTTTTCTATAATGGCTTAATCTTTGCTTACGTGGATTTATGTAAGAGTGCTTATATAATTTAAATAAATGGAAGGTAATCTTTAGATGCACTCCTCTTAGTTTATATTTTGAATATAATACCTTACTGATTCTTTGAGAATTTCATACATTGTATCTTTATTTTTTTTTATTTTTCATATTTTATTTACATTTCAAATGTTTCCCCCTTTCCAGATCTCCCCTTTGGAACCTCCCTATTCCCTCCCCCCTCCCCTGCCTCTATGGGGGTATTCCCCCACCCACTCACCCACCCACCCACCCACCCACTCTCGTCTTCCCTCCTTGGCATTCTCCTTGGCATCTAACACCCTCAGGCCCAGGGGCCTCTCCTCCCCCTGACAGCTAACACGATACCATATCCCCCATTGCCCCTAACTACTCCTAGGTCCTTCCCCACCTCCTAGGCCCTCCCAACTTTGTATCCATTTTCTCCATTCAGTAACCCATTGAGCCACAGCGGTGCACAACATTGTTTTAATTTTTAAGGAGTGTGTGTGTGTGTGTGTGTTTGCATATGTGGGTGTCCACAGAGGCCAGAAGAATATTGAATCCCTGGAACTGCTGTGAACTACCCACCCCAGGTGTTGGAGACGGAATTCCAGCCCTCCAGAAGAGCAAGCATTTTTAAGTACCGAGCCATCTCTCCAGCCCCGGATTTGCATTGTGAACCATGAACACAGAATGTCTATGTGCTATCTGAAATAGTCACCCCATTTTGCTTAATACTACTCACATAGCAGGCCTGTCTTGTCTCCATATCGTATATATGGCCTTAAGTGAGTTACACAGTGTCCGAGGCTCTGCATTAACCTCTCTAAGGAGGAGGATGAGGTGTTATTGGCTGCCAGCTCTCTGCCTGTCCTGATACTCCAGTTAAATGGAAGCTACTCTGAGAATGATCTTGTTGACGTGCTTGTGTTCAGCACTGTAATAGAAAGAATAGGGTGGGGTATTTAGAAATGATGCAAACACCTCAATTCCGTACCTAGAGATGGGGCTGAAAGTCTTGGAATGGGAAATCAAAAGGTTGGCCAGCTGCATTTTATGTCCAGCTTCCCAAGGCGTGACCATGACTTACACATTTTCTTTAACCCCTCTTGAGTTTGGATCTTTGTGAAGCAGATTGGAAGCTTGGTTGATTAGAGTCTAAGGTACATGGTCCCAGGCTCTCTGCTAACTGAGTGGTTCTGGTAATGGGGTGTGGTTCATTTAATATCTTATATTTTGTTTCGTTTTAACCAGCAGTTTAATTGATGCAAAGGTAGGTCATTGATGTGGCCATAGCTACTTTTACTGTTGATATGACGAGTGACTAGTCGTCACCAAATGTCATGTTGACAAACTGGGATAGTAATTTTTTGTTTGTTTTGAGGCTGCATGTAATTAATTACATAATTATGAGTTCTTTCAGTTTGGTCATAGTAAAGTTACATCACAAAACTAAGGATTTACTAGCAAGATAAAAATAGTAATAAATGTTTTATACCATTGACTCACATGTTCAACATATGTTTTTCAAGCCTATAGAAAGAGTGAACTCATTGCTCCATCTATAAAAAAAATCCAGGTAGTCTCTCCTCAAAACAATCCTTCTCTGTTTTCAAACACTTGTGTAGACTTACACTTTTATAATTGTAATGATTTTTCCATCCTCTAATAGACTAGCTCTGCATGTCTTAGTGAATTACATTAAAACCAGTCAAGCAGATTAATCAAAATTAAGGGGGTGGAGAGAGGGCTCAGCAGTTGCGAAAGGTTTGTTGAGCTGGGAGAACAGATTCCAGTACCCACATAGCAAGCTGCAAGCTGACATCTGGTGTCTGACCGTAACCCTGGCCCAAAGGACGGTGGCAGAGAGAGTGTTGAGACGTGATAGCTTCCAGACTAGCCAAGAAAGTGAGAGCCTGAGATTTAGGAAGAGACCCCCTCCCCCAAAGTAACAGGCTGAGAAATATAAAGGAGAATACCTGCACCCTCTTGTGGCCACCGTGCATATGCACAAGTGCACGTATGTGTGTGTGTGTGTGTGTGTGTGTGTGTGTGTGTGTGATGCCTGTTAAAATAGATACACTGCTTACTGATTTTTTTTTTCCACTTGAGAATATATTGTAAACACTGTCCATTTGTCTAGTTTTTTTTTTTTTTTTGTGGAAGGTGTTCCACCAAAGGGTGGTAACAGTTATTTTTTAAGCAGTCTCTGGGTGATTCAGGCCCCCACCTCCAACTTCCACTTTTACCCACTATCACACTGAAGTGCGCCTCTTCTACAGAGGAGCCTGGGAACATGTTAGTGAGTCAGTGGACTCAGTTCCTGAGTCAGAGGATATGTGCTCTGGCAGTTTTGGTTGAAGTAAACTTTTTCTAGTCAGTTCTCCGGGTCTGTACCACCACCCGTGTGTAAGCAAGCTGGCTTCTTTCTTCTCGGCCACTTTTTCCTCCTGTCTGCCGTGTTATCAGTACCGTGGAACGTACTGAAAAGTATCATCGTGTCATTGCTGGGGAAAAGCCGATTAGATGGGTGATCGGTACAGTTTATTTGTATAAATTTCAAGGAATGAATATTACACCGAAGACCACTTTCTAAACTACGTATGTTTGCTAAATTAAATAGCTGTGCTGTTAAGTGTCTTGGAAGGTATTATACGTTGCTTCAGAGCACAATTATACCAAGCATAGAAAAATCCTTTCAATGTGAACGTGATCAACCAATTAAAGCCTTCCATGGAGAGTCATTCTTTTAAGGTAGTGAACTACACTCTGCACACACTGCAGAAGGTTTGGCTGTCACCACCTCATCTATGTGGTTTTCTTCTGTTATCTTTAGGTGTTCTTTCTGTGTTTCCAGAGAAAATGGTAGTTAATTGACTGGGGCTCAATTGTGATTAAACATCTAGTGTTTAGTTTTGATAGGTGCTCCTGCTGGTGTATAGCATCAGTGTACATGTACACACACACACACACACACACACACACACAAACGGCCTCCACATCCTGGAGTGAAACCCTCAATGCTTCATGTAGGAAAGTCAGGGTAGCTTGTGATCCCCCCAAAAGAAACATGTTCTTTTCTCCACATTTGTCTTATTACCTAGACATGGAAAATCGCAAGAGATATCATAAATTGTTTCTGTCTTGGGCTGCAGTGTAATGCATATTAAAGTAATACTGTTTTTATCATCCCACACATTCTACACTGAGCTGTGTCCCAGCCTTTCCAAAGCCCCTGAAGGAACTTAGAAGGCTGGTTTTCATGCTAATGTACTCTCTTCTAAAATGTTTCTTCTATTGGTTGACTTGGGGGACAGGGGAGGTGGCCTTCGCAAGAACAGCAGGAATTTCATGACTTTTTAAATAAGTTTTTTCTCCTTATTTTGACTTTCAAATGTGATGTTTAAAATGACAGCATCCTGATTAGTTCACAGAGCTAACTGTTTGCATTTTTGACCTATTTGAAAGGTAGAGAGGTGATGGTGGTCATATTACGGTTGTAGTTAACTTGTGATTGATAGTAAATTGCTTGCAGTTACTTACACACATACACATTTAAACATTATTAGGCAGTTACCTTTTATATAGTACTTCTTAACGTACATGTTACAGGCTAGAGAAACTGTCTGCTTGTAGCTTGAGACATACGTTGAATTGGAAATTGTTTGATGTGTGCCCACCCCCTCCTCTGTCTCCCAGGCAAAGTAGGTTGTTCTGTTAGTCAAGCAGGAGAACTCTGAGCCTTCTATGAAATGTAGTTCTCTTGTGTTACGTATCTCTGGGCCCATCCCTTTGCCAATCCTGGAAGTCAGTGACTCCTTACACTAATGGAACAATGCCTTTTAGTTGAGCCATAGCACCCTCTAGCATCCTGATAATTTGTGTTTTAAAAATTAAAAGTGGGTTGGAGAGATGGGTCAGCATGTAAAGATGCTTGCCTAGCAAGCCATGCTGCCAAAATTCAATTCCTGGAATCCATGTAACGGTGGACGAGGGAAGTGACAAACGCACACACAAAGGCTGCGGCACACATGATCCTTACACACATCACACACACACACACACACTACCAAGTAAAAACTTAAAAAATTCAAGAGAATGTTTTATGTTTATGAACCTGAAGGGAATCCTGTGTGACATATGTACATGACTGGGGAGCCCCGTGAAATGTTCTGTGGAAATTATGGAGAATGGGAAGAATCATCACCATTCTCACAATGATTAACTTCATTCATTTGTGTGGAGTATGCAGCTGTAGATACGAGCTGTCGTCTGTGCTGCACCTACCGCGTGTAGGAATGGCAAGGGGAGAGTGACTGCCCACTGATGCCTGAGTGTTTCACTTGTGTGTTGCAGGTCCTCCTCCCAGCAGCTGGCCTGCTACAGTTACAGGATGTGAAGAGGACATGCTGTGAATTTTTAGAATCCCAGCTTCACCCTGTCAACTGCTTAGGAATCCGGGCTTTTGCTGATATGCACGCATGCACAGACCTCCTGAATAAGGCCAACACGTATGCAGGCAAGTGTAACAGATGGGAACAGAATTTGAGACTGCTGGGAATCAAGCCCCTTAGACCTCTGTGGCTCCGTAGTGGACTGTGGGAAGTCACATCGGGCTTCTGGATCTGGGTATTTTATAATTATGTTTAAAATTTCAGAATGATAGAACTGCAAAATTGAAACATGGTTTTTTTTTTTCCCCATACTTTATTTACATTTCAAGTGTTTCCCCCTTTCCAGATCTCCCCTTTGGAACCTCCCCATTCCCTCCCCCCTCCCCCCGCCACTATGGGGGTATTCTCCCACCCACCCACCCACTCCCATCTTCCCTCTTTGGCATTTTCCTATACTGGGGGATCTAACACCCCCAGGCCCAAGGGCCTCTGCTCCCCCTGATGGCTAACAAGACCTTCCTCTGCCGCATATGTGGCCAGCACCATGGGTCCCTCCATGTGTATTCCTTGGTTAGTGATTCAGTCTCCAGGAGTATGGGGGGATCAGGCCAGTTGCCACTGTTGCTCCCTCCCTGGGGCTACACACTCCCTCAGCTCCTCAGTCCATTCTCCAAGCCCTCCATCTGGGACCTCACAGTCAGCCCTACTGTTGCTTCGAAGTGATTCTTGGGTATTTCGAACTTTTGGGCTAATAACCACTTATCAGTAAGTACATACCTTGTTCATTCTTTTGTGACTGCGTTACCTCACTCAGGATGATATTTTCAAGTTCCATCCATTTGTCTGCGAATTTCATGAAGTCATTGTTTTTAACAGCTGAGTAGTATTCCATTGTGTAAATGTACCACATTTTCTGTATCCATTCCTCTGTGGAGGGACATCTGGGTTGTTTCCAGCTTCTGGCTATTATAAATATGGCTGCTATGAACATAGTGGAACATGTATCTTTATTACATGTTGGAGCATCTTCTGGGTATGTGCCCAGGAGTGGAATAGCTGGGTCCTCAGGTAGTATTATGTTCATTTTTCTGAGGGTCTGCCAAACTGATTTCCAGAGAGATTGTATCAGCTTGCATTCCCACCAGCAATGGAGGAGTGTTCCTCTTTCTCCACACTCTCGCCAACATCTGCTGTCACCTAAGTTTTTGATCTTAGCCATTCTGACTGGTGTGAGGAGGAATCTCAGGGTTGTTTTGATTTGCATATCCCTGATGACTAAGGATGTCTTTAGGTGCTTCTCGGCCATTCGAGTTTCCTCAGTTGAGAATTCTCTGTTTAGCTCTGTTCCCCATTTTTTGATAGGGTTATTTGGATCTCTGGAGTTTAACTTCTTGAGTTCTTTGTATACCTTGGATATTAGCCCTCTATCGGACATAGGATTGGTAAAGATCTTTAACATACTGAATTCAGAAGCAACTATAGGGCTGGAGATGTAGGTAGTAGAATGCTTTCTTGCCTAGTAGGTGTGGGGCCTTGGGTTTGATTCTCTAGGATCACATAAACTGGAACTGGGTGAGGATGGACATCTGTAACCCCAGCCCTTAGGAAGCGGTGGATGGAGGATCAAGAGTTTAAGGCCATCTTGTATGTATAGTTCAGGACCAGCTTGACATATGTGAGACCTAGTCTCAAAAAATCAAACAAAATACAAGTAATTGGGACTGAATGATAAGATAGCTTCTTTATATAAATATTGGATCCCTAAGTATTCTTTGAAATGTATAGGTGTATGAGCGAATGTATGTATGTATAATTAAATTAGTTTGCCTTTGTGATGTTTTATACCTTTTCCACTGTATCCATGGAAACAATTTTATGGCCTAAAAATCTTCAAAGTAATGAAATCTTGATGTGTGGGGATAGACTGGAAAGGTGGGACCCAATTATGTCCTCTCTGCTTGTAGATGCCGGTGCCATGACTGCCTTCGGTACCAGCAGAGGGACACCTGTGGCTGCTGTGTGGCCTTTGTATTAAGCCAGGGGCCACACAGGGAGCTTGTATTCTCTCTTTGAGTTGATAAACATTTAAAAATGCATGTTAAAATGATTTCTGAGTTCGAGGCTAGCCTGGTCTACAGAGTTGAGTTCCAGGACAGCCAGGACTATGCAGAGAAACCCTGTCTCGAAAAACCAAAAAAAAAAAAAAAATCATCGGGAAGCATCATACTGTTTTAAACCATCTTTCTGGAAACACACCTGGTAGAAACTGTAATTCACTCTGCTCGATGGGCGGCATCCCCACAGCTTCTGCAGACTCGTTCCTTCTTGTTTGTTTGAGGCTGGGTCTGCCCTCAAACTGCAGCCATTTTCCTGCTCCAGCTTCCAGAGCGCTGGGCTTGTGAGTATTTGGCACCACTCCTAGGAGACAAGTGCCTTGCATTTATTTTTTTGATGTGTGTACCACATGTGTGCAGTGCCAGTGAAGGCCGGCAGAAGACATCAGACGCCCTGAAACTGGAGTTTCAATAGGTTATGAGTGCCGTGTGCTGCAGTGTAAGTGCTGGGAATTGAACCTGAGTCCTGGAAGAACAGCAAGCGCTTTGCCTGCTGATCCACCTCTCCAGGCCCGCCTCCTCTTCTTCTCCCAGTACTGGGAATTGAACCCAGGACCTTGTGCTGGGCAAGTTGTCTCCCTAAGCCACATCCCTTTATTTTCACTCTTATTGAGACAGAGTCTCACTAAGTTGGCTAGGGATGCCTTGTGTTCATGTAGCTCAAACCTGCGATTGATCTCCTGCTTAGGATGCTCCTGCTTCAGCTCCCTCAGGAGCGGAGGTTGCAGGCATAAATGGTCACTGCTGCTGTAGTGACACCCCCCACCACCCCCTAATTTAATGTAGCCAGACCGACCTTGAGCTTCTGATCCCTACCCCTGGGTCCTAGGATTTCACACCACTGCTTTCCAAAGTAGGCCTGATAGAGTCGAGCCATAAGGGTTTCTTCGGGAGCCACCTGCTGGCCTAACTGCCCGTTATAACGTCAGAGTTCCAGGAAGCTGATTTGGGGATGAGCTTTTAAAACCTTAAATAAATGGAGAGTGGTCCCTTACAGACTGATGGCCGGAAAACCTTTTCCATAATGTGCTGCTTTGAATTCACCGAGGTGTCCCTCGTGTCAATAGTGTTCTTCTCCAGCCAGATAGAGAATACGTCTTAGAAATGCAGTCTCCCTTAGCTAGGTGTATGTTTTAAAGGATTTACATTAGGACTTCTGGGGTAGGCGTGGTTTTTTTGTGTTTTTTGTTTTGTTTTGTTTTTTAATGTGTATACAGCAATTATTTAGCATGTCTCCCCAGAGTTGCTTCTTGTTGACACTGCACTTGATAAATGTTGGTTCTAGGTGAGTAAAGCAAGATGAATGCAAAAGATAAAAAATAAAGTGGAGACAGGGCCTGAGCAGCTGTGCTTGCTCTGAGGGTAAAGACCACTGCACCATTTAGCTGGGCTCTTAGGAGACTCGTGCATTTTATTACATTTTTCTTTTATTTAAAGTCATAGATTTCTTTTTGGCATACTACAGACTCTGGAAAAAAATTCAGAGTTGAAACATCTATTTCTTTACTCTGTAGAGTCCTTCATGATCATATAGTTTTGTTTTGTTTTTTTTTTTTGTTTTGGAGAAGAAAAAACATGACATTTTCTGTAAAAGTACATAGAAACATGGGATTTTCATTTTTAGAGTGCTATATTTTAATTCAGAGCATTGTCTTAAAGATTATGTTGCTTTTATTTTTGTTTGTTAGGTTTACAGGTAACATTTTAAAACATCTTTTCCTATGAAAAGATACAAATACACACACACACACACACACACATATAAACCAAAGCAAAACCAGTGCTTATAATCCAACCAGAAGAGCTGTCAACTGATAGAGAATCTTTCTGCTGTAATCTTCTTTTCTTCCATTTTATGCAAAGTCTGGAGAGAGGTGTACACATAGAACACCAGGTTGTTTTGAAATAGTTATCATAGTTTATCCTTAACTACATAGGGAGTTCAAGGCCAACCTTAACTCCACAAAATCCTGACTCAAACGAAAAGGAAAAGAATAGATAAATGGTGAGATGCTCAGTGGGTAAGGGCACTTACCATCATGGCTGATGGGATCTAAGCCCCACGTGCTAGTAGAGAACTGACTTCCCCAAGCTGTCCTCTGACACCCCCATACAATAAATAAACAAATTAAATATTTTTAAGAAAGGTCACAGTAAAATCCACTAATTGATATACTAAGGATTAATCATAATAGTACAATTTTTAAGTGAAGAATTTACCATGACCTCTGCCTACTGACGAATTGTGCTGGCTAGGAGCAGTCTTCTCATGTTTTTCTTAGGTGATATGTAGATTTTAAACATTTCCCAAATCAATGAGACCTTTGCCTTAAAGTCGCTTTTGAAAGCAAGCCAGAGATACAAAGAAGCTGGAAATGCAGCTCGTCTGCCTAGGTGCTTTTTAATAATTTTAGTGAAAAAGATTCTTTGCAAATTGGATTTCAATTACAAATTGCAATGTGAACTTTTTAAAGCCTTCTTTCCTTGCCAGTAGTTGACTTTCATGATTTCACACAAAAACAAGGGGGGGGGGTTGGAGCCCTCATCACATGTACACCCCGCCTGAGTCGCCACTCTGAAGATAGAAAGGTACTTGGTTCCCCTTAAACTGACCTCGGTCGGGGAACTGAGAGTATGTATCACTGTAGGTCTCCGGCCACCGCTGCCGCCATTCCCGGGTTGGTGGACACTCAGCCTTGTACTGTTGTCTATGTGTGCTCCTCAGCCAGGGGGCCAGTGCTCACCCGCCCCCAGGCATTGCACCATCCCCTCCCTGTGCCTCCACTAGGCCTGTCCAGTGGCTATTGTTTGAGATGTCTCGATATTTTATATGTGCTTTCCTTTATCTTAATGCGGCATTGCTCTATGACAGCATGTCACAGGCAGAGATCCGTGAGGACACTCTCTTCAGCTCATTGGGAAGTTATTCAGCCTCTTGACCATTGCTCTGTCACCAGCCTTGGTTCTGCACCCTGTCAGAAGGAGAAGGGTGAGCACTGGCCCCAGGGCTGAGGAGCACGCACAGACAACTCTGCAAGGCCAAGTGCTCACCAGCCCAGGAATGTTGGCTGTGGCCCTAGTGTCTGCATTTCTCTGTAGCCCATCTTCCCTTGTGCCTCTAGGCAGCCTTGTCTGTGCACCTGGATGATGATCTTTTTCTTCCTTACTGTGCCGTTGGCACAACTGAGGCCGCTCTTCATCGTTCCTGCAGTGCCATCTTTCCTGCATGAATTGGCTTGTTTCCTCAGATTACGGTTTCTGCACATTACAAACCTTGTGATATTCAGGGCATTGGTGCTGACCATCTTCCTCCTCTTTTTCCGCTCGTGTTTCTTAAGAAGTCTGTCATCTCTGATTCCACTTCTCCTGTAAAACTCATGAATGCTCAGCTTATTCTCACTGATGATTTATTTCAGAATCAGCATCTGTTCTGGGTCTGGTACTGCCCAAGTGGCTGTGGGTGGGAAATACACAATAGGTTACATGTCTTTTTCCCCTGCTCAGAGCTTTCAGAAGGTTTGGAGTATGCCTTGCTCACTATAAAAGTGCTTCGCCCGATGCCCTTTTTGTTTTCTTTCTTCAAGACAAGGTAGCTCTATGTAGATGAACATGGGCCTCAAACTTGCACTTGACCTCCCTGCCTCAGCTTCCCGAGAGCTGGAATTACAAGTATGTACCATCATACCTGACCAAAAGCAGTTCTACAAGATTTTATTCTGCAAAAAAGTTTAACTTAGTTTAATTTTTGTGTCAACCCTCCCGTAGTTAGGCAGGTGGTATCCCTGCTTGGTGTAAATGTCTGTCAGAATAAACTATGATTCAAATGCTTCTGTCTCAAATATGTGTTGAGTGTGTGGTTTAAGTAATGGTGTCCGGCTCAACTGTGTCATGTTCATGAAGCCGAGCATTCGAGGGTCTGTGCAGTGTTCGTTTATTGATACAGAAGTCTTCTGGAAAACAGGCGAGCGCTCAGCTTACACTTCTTAACCAAGTTCATTTGACTGGGAATGGTGCCTCTTAAGAGAATTAGTCATTTTCAGCGTCCTTGCACCCATTATGACCCTCGCTTCTGTCTTACTAAACTACACACAAGCCCTGCTTTGCTGGCAGTTTTTCTAGTGGAGATGAGTTAGCTGTTTTCAACTCCCTGTGTTAATGGAACTGGCAGCAGTAAATGTGTGAGGGTTTTTTTTTTTTTCTCCTAGAGACTGAGAATCAAAGCCTCAGTGTTACCATGCGTAGGGACTGTGGCAGCTATGCAGTTATTTTATGAATTAGGAGTATGAAGATGAAGTAGGTACTTTCCCCAGAATGCTCTGGCTAATGGACTGGGCTGTTTCTAGATCCAGCTGCTAGCAAATACTCACATACTTGCTGTGTCTTGCCTGCCTTTCTTCCACTTAATGATAAGCTCATGTCCTTCTCTGGAGAGACACAGAGGACACTTCAACCACTTTAGTAAGGGCAAGCTCTTTGGCATGCATACACTGAAGAAGAAACTTGCATATGCATGCTGTGTAATGTATAGTGCATTATGTATATCTAATATGTGTACTAATGGCATAATCCAAATGGTTGGGAAGTATTCTCTATGGCCGTTATGTTATTGGCTCAGAGAGGGGGAAAAAATCAACTTTGTTATTAGATGCCCATGGGCTTTATTCAGTGGCCAGTGATAAACTACTCCAGGCAGAGTACCTACTAATGTCACAGTAAAACTGTGTTGTGACTGGGTAGTATGTGACTAAAAGGATCCGAAGTGTTACGTGATAGCTTATGTTGGTAACAGTTACAAAGGAGGGCCAAAAAAATAAATAAATAAACAAACAACAACAAAATCCCAGAGCTTTAAGAAAAATAAGACATAATTTATTCTTTTTAAAAATTATATGTAGGTGCATGTCTGCATGTGGGTGTGTGCACATGATCGCACGTGCCTCTGGAGGCCCTGAGGGCAGAAGTTTTTGGATCCCAAGGAGCTAGAATTATAGACAGTTAGGAGCCACCTGAAATGGTTCCCTGGAAGGGCAGCATGCGGTCTTAACCACTGAGCTTTCTCTTCAGCTGTAAAGCAAGCAGTGTCTGAATGAAGCAAGATCGTGCGTATGAGTACAGGACAGCTCAAACCGAGATGATCCATTTCCCTTTGCCCTGCATTTCTGGTGGCTGCTTTGAGTGTGCAGTTACTGCTGTCGTGCAGTAGCTGCCAGTTTGTCCTCTTCCCTAGTGAGAAATGGGAAGAATGTCTTCCCTTTGTGAGCTTGCATTACTCACATTAATCCAGCCATGTTTGGCCCTTAGTTGATAGTGTGTTCGGTAAGAGTCAGTAGTTTAATCATGTCTGCAGATGTGTTAAGTGGTTATCCCATTCTGTACTGCCCACATCTGATCATAGCCATTGTGTTACATCAGTTCTTCATTGCTATGACAAAATACTTGAGAAGCTTTAAAAGAATGCCTTTTTATTGGCTCAGCTTCAGAGGGTTCAAGCCCACTGTCACCAGGCACGTATGTGGTGTGGTAGGACATGTTGGTAAAAGGGTAGGGAAAAGGAAAGCTGCTCTCTTTATTTTAGACAAAAGCTGAGAGTCAAATAGAAAGGGCCTCTGGACAAGATCACACCCTTTGGTGGCTGGAGAAATGTCTCAGTGTTGAGAACACTGTTCTCTCAGAGAATCCATGTTTAATTTCCAGAATAAACATGGCGGTTTGCACCCATCTGTATCCCCCTCTTCTGCCTTTTCTGGGCACCAGGATACATGTACACAGACATACATGTAGACAGAACAGCCAGCCCCCTCCGCATGACCCCTTTCCTCCAGCTAAACCCTGCTTCCTAAGGGTACTTTGCACTAATACAAATAATCCATTTATGATGTTAGCACTCTCGTGGTCTATCCCCTCTCGATAGCATAGTCAGAAGCAGAAACTTGATCACATGAGCTTTTAAGAACAGGTTTAGATAGAAACTGTAACAGTTGTAAAATCCAAGTTTCATGTTCCAGGAAAGGCTGGTAATTGAGGCCTAACTTCATAGCCGTTGTAGCAATGAGGGTCTCAGTCTACTGTACAAGGAGATCCCAAAAATTGGGAGTCCTTAGCCCAAGGAAAGAACATTTGGGAAAACGCAGTGCTCTCTGTGAACTTTTGGGGAGGGTCATAAGAGATGCATTAATCTATTCTGTTGCTCATGGCAGGCAGAAGTAATGCTGGCATCATAAGAGGCAGAAGTGTAAAGTATCAAGAAGTAATGGTTAAGGTTAGAGAAATCACTCAGCAGTTAAGAATGCTTGCTGTGCCCTTCCAAAGGACCCAAGCTCAGTTCTTAGCACCCATGTGGCTCAGCTTATAACTGCTTGTGTGTATAGCTCCATGGTTTCTGACCACCGCTGTGGGCCTCCACAGACGCATTTGAGCATATTCACACACATGCACATAAATAAAGATATGCTCGGCCGAGCATAGTAGTGCACACTTTTCATCCCAACATTTTGGAAGAAGAGGTAGGTGGATCTCTGTGAGTTTGAGGCCATCCTACTCTACAATGAGAATTCTTTAGGCCAGCCAGGGCTAGTTTTTAATATCATCAGAGAGTACAGAGTCTCAATTGAGAAAATGCCTCCATGAGATCAGGCTGTAGGTAAATCTGTAGGTCGGTTTTTAAATTAGTAACTGATTGCGGAAGCCCAGGCCATTGTAGGTTATACCATCTCTAGGTTGATGGTCCGGGTTTTATAAGAAAGCAGGCTGAGCAAGCCATGTTGAACAAGCCAGTAAGCAGCACCCCTCCATGGCCTCTGCACCAGCTCCTGCCTCCAAGTTTTTCGTCCTGTTTGAGTTCCTGACCTGACTGCCTTAGATGGTGAAATGGCAGTGAAAACAAACCACACCCTCTTCCCTCCAGAGTTGCATTTGGTCATGGTGCTTCATCACCGCATTAGTAGTCCTAAGACACCACGTCAGGGGAGAGGGGTTAATTTGAAGGAACTCCCAGTAGTAAGGACTCAGAGGTGACATGCCTGTCTTACATTTGTTTACAGCCTAATACTGGTTTATTATGAAAAACTTGGAGATTATTCATATGTGTTAATGCAGCTTGTTTCTGATGGCTTTTTAAAGATTCCTTATACCAGTCAATGTTATGTTTCCAATAGCACTGCTGAGGAAAAGATAATGAAGAAGATTTGTAAATCCAGGCTAGGAATTGGAGAAGGGGGGATGGGAGAGGCACGCAGGATCATTCAGATAGCTGCGGGATGAGGAAGTTCTAGGATACATTGTGCATCGATGTGATCTTGTGACATTACTGACCAGTACCTAAAAGATAGTTAAAGTGGTACATTTCATCACAATTAATCATAAGAGGGAGAGGTGGAGAAGTGGCCCACCAGATAAAGCACTTGCTGGGCAAGCTTCACTACTTGAGTTGATCTCTGGGACACATGTAAAGGCTGTAGGCTCCATAAAGTTGTGTGCTCAGTGCGCGCGCGCGCACACATCCACACACACACACACACACACGGGGTGGGGGGAGAGAGAGAATAATTTCTTTTAAAGGAGAAAGAGAAGAATAGTAAACTAATTTAGACATGCCATCAGTGGAACCTCAAGACATGAAGGGAACACAGGATACTGGACTGCTGTCTGTGGTTTGATTCCCATTTCTCTGCTGATGAGTTACGCTCATGTCTTTTGTAATTTTATTGAGCATTTGTGTATGGTCTTTGAAGTTGGAGGATCATGACTGTGATACTAGCAAATGCTACTCGGATGAGTACACCATTCAGACATGTTTTCCATCAGCCATTAATTAGGAATATTTTGTCAGGTGTCAAGTGTCATGGTACATGCCTGCAATCCCAGAACATAGAGGGATATAGAAAACGGAGGGTCAGGAGATCAAGGTCATCCTTGGCTGCATAGTGAGTCTGAGGTGAGACCCTGCCTCAAACAAACACAAAGCAAAGAGACGTTCCATTACCAAGCAGTCATGGATGGGCTCCTTTATTCCAGTTTCCAGCAGTGCTTGGCAGAAGGCCACACCAAGAACTTGTTGTTCACCAAGCAGTTTTTCTTTTTAATTTGTTTTATGAGGGGGGAAAAAGAGACAGAGCCAGGCCTAGTGGCTAGTCCAGGTCCCAGCACCCAGGAGGCTGAGGCTGGTGGTTCCTCTTAATTCAAGGCCAGCCTGGGCTACAAACTGAGACAGTCTCAGTTGCGACAGTCTCTCAAAAAATAAAACAATGAAAGTTGAAGGAAGGAGGAAGAGAAGAAGGAAGGGAAGAGGCTAGACCCAAGTGCCATGAGCACTTAGCTAGCCAAGCAGAAAGCCACTCTGGGCTGGGTCAAGGATGGTGGCCCTAGGATATGCAGGAGCCACATTGCTTTGTGTGGTCGAGTCAGCTCACATAAACTGGCTTGTAGATCAGTGTGTAGAACCATGTTGTGCTGACAACCATCAGAAAATATGATCAATAACATTGTCAAGATATTTTTGTGGCTTAAGGTCTAATAGCAGTAGTGTTTAACTCCATGTATGCTTTCCAGGGACTCAACCAGTCAGTTGGTGCCACCTGGCTGAATGGGGGTACCTGGTCCGGGGAAATGTGTCACATGAAACGGTCAGGACAGTTGCCAGTTAGTGAATGCAGCAAGACATGTCAGAAATCTGGGCAGAAGAAAGGCAGGCCCTAAAAAAGCAGACGTAGCTGCCACCCCGTGCCCTTGTTTTTGGTGATGCACATTTACTGCTTGTGTTTCAAAGAAAGCTTAAACATGGGGAATAGTGACGGCATTGCTGAATAAAGATTGTTATGATGCGAAGAATGTATGGATTAGAAATCATTTTAAAGTATGTCCACGTCTGCAGTTGGACACTTTAAACTTGAATATGTCTTCTTCCATTTTCCTTTAGACTTGTTTTTGAGACAGGGTCTCAAGCAGCCCAGGCTGGCCTCGAACTTGCTGTGGTTGCCATGGTTGAGCTCATAACCCTCCTGTCTGTTTTTCCCAACTGCTGGGGTCAAGTACGCACTGCTGTACCAGCTACTAGCTTTCTTAGTGCTTGGTAAGTCCTGTTTCAGTGCATCACTGCCCATGATGTTTCTGTCAGTATGTCTGTAATAGCTGACTGTTTTCTGTGTCCTCTTGACTGTCTTGAGACACCAGTAAAGAGTGTACCAGGAATTTAGATCCCCAGTTTGACTTGGGATTGAGTTTACTAATGTCCTAACTTCTAATTTATATAATTGCTGAGGTGGTGTTTGTTCTTTTTAATTCACCAAAATTGTTTTTGAGTGAGTATATTTTTTTTCCTGCTCATGAAGCAGAGATGAGGAATATATTATTTTGCATGGAGTGAAGACCTGTTACAGCAAGAATGTGGGATCAGAGGACAGCTTGTGGGAAGTGAGCTCTCAAGTACTACGTGTGCACGCACACACACACACTTGGGGATTGAGCAGACTGCTCTTAAACACTGATCCATCTCTCTAGCCCAAGTCTTTTATTTTTTTATGGTTTGCTAGCTGAGTCATATTCTTTGAATAAGCCAGGCCTGGTGATGCATGCTATATGGGAATTGCAATTGCAAGATCAGCCTGGGCTACAAAGTGAATTCAAGGCCATTCTGGGCAACTTAGTGAGAGGCTATCTCAAAATAAAAATGGAAAGAGGGTTGGGAGTATGGCTCAGTAGTGCTTGCCTGGTATGTGCCAGGCCCTTAGTTCAGTACCCACCCCCATCACACCCATGCCCTGGTTCTGTTATACAATTTTACTGTAGTTAGTGTACCCAAGGTGTCCCTGCTTACCTCAGAGGGCTTTTTTCCAGTTGTAAATAAGTGTCCACACAAAATTTGTAAGAATGAAACTCCAGCTGAGTTCACTCGGAATATACAATAATAATAACAACAACAGCAACAGCAGCAGCAGTAACAACAACAACAATCTGGGACATACGGTGTAGATCAGGATGGTCCGATATGACTGCTGAAGAAAGAAAAAGGTTGGAGGGATGATCACTCCGTGCGTGTGTATGCACGTGTGCGTGTGTGCATGCGTGCGTGCACATCTGCGTGTCTATGTACACGATCGTGAGTGCATGTGTGCGGAGCCTCATGTGTTATTCTTCAGGAGCCCTGGATATCCTCTTTGTCTCCATTTCTCTAATATGGAGAATCACAACCCACAGCACGCCTGACTTTCCGTTTCTCCCCACGGCTTGTGGGGATTGAACTCATGTCTAAGCGCTTTATCAATTGAGCGCTCTCTCCAACTCCCAGCCTGCGGTTTTACTAGGAAAGCCAAACGTTATGTAAGTAGTTTGGCAGGAGCAAGTTCTGTCCTGTTCCGACTGTCTGTTCTACCTGGTCGGCTGCCATGGTTTGTAGATAATTCTTAGGATCTTGTAGTGCAGTCTGGGTGTTGTCGTTTTGAGTTGGGCTTGATTTAGAGAGGACATTGTAGCTCCAGTGGCTTTTCCCTGTGCCACCTTGGCTTTATTTTGGCTAACTATGATAGAAATGACTGTTTTCTATGATACACTTTTTATAACTGCCATAAAATCTATTTTCCCCCCCGTTTTAATTAATTAGTGTACAAAGTAGCCCATTCCTTTGTCATTTTCATCGTCCTCCTCGCTTTGCCTGACTCCCCCCACTACCAGCGCCTTTGCCCATTTCTGTCCCTAACTCTGCTATATTCTCCTACCTGCAGGCCACCCATCCCTTCCAATTTCATAGCTCACACACTTAACCCCTTCTGCCTCTCTCCCCCATCTCCTGGCCCCTTGCAGTGTCTTGGTGTTTATTCCTCTGTGTGTGTGTGTTATAATTTCAGCGAGTGTGCGTATGAGAGAGGACACACACTTGTGTCTTTGTGATCCTGGGTTATTGCACTTAATAGAATGCAATCATTTCACTTTTCTTTATGGCTAAATACAAATATGTGGGGGGAAAGGAGCCCCCATTCACTGTTAGTGGGCGTGTATACTAGCAGCCGCTGTGCAGATCGGTATAGAGGCTTCTTAAGAAGCTAAAAATAGATCTAGCACATGACCTGCGATCCCTCTCCTAGGCATCTTCTGAGAGGACTCCATGCCTTATCAGAGCTCATCTGTGCTCAATGCTGCTCTTTTCATAACAGCCAGGAACGGAATCAGCCTGGATACCCATCAGCAGATGAATAATGAATATTGAAAATGTGGCTCACATACACAGTGGAGGTCTATTCAACTGCCATAAATCACTGTGTGTGGCCTTTACATACACTACTATTGGGGCACACCGTGCCATGGTACCTGCGTATGGGGGTCAGAGGACAATTTGGAGAGTTCTTTCCTTCTACCTTGTTTGTTTTGTTTCTGCTGGATGCCTACTCCAGCTAACTGGCCCGGGAGCCTTTGGGTGACTCTCCTGTCTCCACCTCCCATCTTGCCTCACAGATGTGGGTTCTGGAGACCAATGTCTGACCTTAGACTTCAGTGGCCACGGGTTTGTTTTTCGTTTCTCCTTTTCCCTTTCTGAAGGCAAAGTAGCGAGCGTCTGTCACCTGCTTTTGACGTTGTCAGTGTTTTCGGGTTTGGTTTGGAGACCAAGTCTAGCTATGTAGCCTCTGTGGCCTGGATTTCAGTTGTTCTAACAGATGTGTGGATCTGTAGGATGCTGTAGTTGGTGATGGGACAAGATGATCAGTGTCTTTTGATGTGCTTGTTTTCCACCTTTTGTAATCTTTGAGGAATTATCTACACAAATCTCTTGCCCATTTGAAAAATGGGGCTATTTTCTTCTTGTTGAGTTTTTAAGAGTTCCATGGTCTTTTGTAAGATAAATGTTTTATAGAATTTTCTCTTAAAAGTTATGACTTGCCAGGCATTGGTGGCACATGCCTTTAATCCTAGCACTTGGGAGGCAGAGACAGGCGGATTTCTGGGTTGGAGGCCAGCCTGGTCTACAGAGTGAGTTCCAGGACAGCCAGGGCTACACAGAGAAACCCTGTCTTGAAAAACCAAAAAAAAAAAAAAGTTATGACTTATCCTTTATTTCATAACACAGTTGTTCAGGGTCAAAGATTTTGTGTTAATGTTTTGCGTACTAATTGTTTCCTTCATCCTCCTCGCTTCCTGAGCTGTGTAAGGGAAGTCATCACAGGGCTGGCACCCACTAGGTTTTCTCCTGACATTTTACATTTTGTGCTTCTAAGGCAGTTGTCTGATCCATTTTGGGTCTTTATCAAGATTGGTTTTCATGTGTGGATGGCCACTTTTGTCTTAGCATCTTTCTGGGAAAAGTTTACCCTTCCTCTACTGAATCACATGGCTTCTTTGCCAGAACAGTTTATGTAGAACAATTTCTGGATCCGTGGGTTTTGTTTGGTTGGGTTTTTTTTTTTTTTCCATTTACAAAAGAAATTCAGTCTTCATTTTCATGTTTATTTCAGTGTGATATCTTGCTCGCCTAACCCAGACACTGACTTTGTAAAGAGCTGCGTTTGTTGGATTTTTGTAAATCCAACCGTTTTGTAATTGCCCCAAGAGTTGCTCATTATGAAGTCATCCGGTGAACAACTTTATAAGTGAATTGATATTCAGGAGGTTGTGAGAGCGCACATTTTATTTTTTAAATATTCTAAAGAAGAAGCTAATAATTTCCTTTAGGGTACCTTAAAATGCGTACTGAAGGGAAACCTTTTCTTTCACCATAGCAGAGTCTTTCACACATACTGTTGGAGTGTAGGCCAGCCAGGAGCTAATGTAGACTTTCTAGATAATGCAGAGTGGAGCGTTTGGAGGTCACAGGGCTAACAGGCCCGGTTAGCGCTCTCAGCCTCCTCCACTCATAGTTCCTTATGCTTTAAAAGCCAAGAGTGTACTCATACCCATTCCTACCATTATTATGTTAGGGATCTTCCGGAGCCGCTACAGGTGTGGAAGCCATGGTTTAGGGGACTAGATACTCACCCCACCCATATCATGCAAGCCAGCACATGGTAGAGCTGAGATTCAAACTTGGGGTGCCTAAGTGCCAAACCCAGGCCACAGTCTTCTATTCCCAGCTCATTCTTTGTGAGTGTGAAGTTGGCTTGCAGAAAAAGCTGATTCGTACCAGATCCATCCTTGATAAGCTTTTAAATCATTAATTATGTTAATAAAGCCATGCCATCATATTGCTCCCTACCACTTCAAAAATAAGCATCATCAAGGAGAGGATTCGAGTATTTTAAGAATTACCAATTTTACCAGTTTCTGGGAAGGACTTGAGGTATAAAATTAATCATTTTGTTCCCAAATAAATTACTTATATGGAATTTAGATGTATTGCAAACCTTTACTGTTTCATTGTAATAAACTGTTTTTTAAAATGTTGCCCATGTGTTTATACTGAGCAGCATTTAAGGCCTTTTGTTTAGTTTTCAACCAGTTTTCTCCCATCGTAATGTTCTCATGCTGCATATTACACTCAAGGATGTGGATTTACACCACCATGTGCTTTGTGTGACCCGAGGTTGTATTTAAATATAGAATGCGCCGTGCTTCAGCACAGCAGCTTGATGTGCACCCTTGATGTGCACCCTTGATGTGCACCTAATGCGGTTCTGTCCAGTGAGTGACCGTGAAGGCAGCCTTGCTATTGGCTCTTGCCCAGAAGAGATGCCATTGGCTTCCTTCCTCTTGGGTTAATTCAAAGATGTTTCCTGTTGGCTTGTGTGACGATGGAATGATTGCTGACGTCTCTCTCTGGCTCTCCAACAGAACAACATTTTGCAGATGTCGTACTTAGTGAAGAGTTTCTCAACCTCGGCATCGAGCAGGTGTGCAGCTTAATCTCAAGCGATAAACTCACCATTTCCTCAGAGGAGAAGGCAAGTGACACCTTTTCTCTTCCCCTTTGCCTCTTCTCCTTTTCTTCTTCTCCTCTTCTCTCTACTTCCTTCTGTGGTGCTGGGTAGTTTCCTGTCTTTATTTTTCTTTGGGGAGAGGGAAGTCAGGAAACGTGTAGAACAGAGGACAAGGTATTGTCCATGTTGAGTTAGACTCTTTCACTGATCTGGAATTCTCCAGTAGGCTGGGCTGGCCCTCCAGGCATCTCCCACTGCTGAGATTACAATGACATGCCACCATGTTTGACTGTTTTGACTTGGGTTCCAAAGATCCAAGTCTGGTCCTGATGCTTGCAAAGATATGACTGATGTGTTTCCCCAACTCAGTGTTTCCTCACTTTATTTCAGTTTTTTCATAAGTTGTGCTCCTGTGTGAATAGAAGCTTCAGGGGCCTCTAAGGAACGTACTTGACCTCTACAGCAAAAGCTTGCACGATCAAAGGATTTGAACCAAATACCTTTGGGTGAATGGATTCTTTCTACAGCTAGATGCCCATAAGTATTTAACACGACCATAAATGACAAAAACTTGTTAGTTTTACTGTCTTGTGACTTGAAAGTCCTTTCTTTAAATTTTTAAAAATTATTATTTTTATTTCTAGATGTGTATGTCTATGTGAGTGAATGCTATGTGTGTGTTTGTGTGTATGTGTGTGTGTGTGTGTGTGTGTACAGAGGGAGACCAGAAGTGGGAGTTGGATCCCATGGAGCTGAAATTATAGACAGTTGTCCACCCAAATTGGGTGCTAGGAACTGGTCTTAGATTCCCTGTGACAGAAAGTGCTCCTAACTGCCTAGCCATTTCTCCAGTCCCTAAAAGAACTGTCTCACTGCATCAAGGTTTCAGTAGTTCTAGATTGAACATCATTAAATGTTATCATCCTTTTAAGTTGCTTTTTGAAATGTATATGTGAACCCTACGGTCAGCCTGCCTCCCTCCCTCCCTCTCTCCCTCCCTCCCATGCGGTTGCTTTATCTGACGCCACATTCCTGAACCTTTCCATGATTGGAGACAAAAGCTTCTCTCAGCTGTTTTCTCTGGGCAGTTTGTAGCTCGTGGGAATGGGGAGACAAAAGCTTACAGAGCTAGGCATGATGGTGTACAGCTATTCCCAGCATTTGGGAGGTAGAGACAGGAGGATCTTTGTGGGTTCAAAGCCAGCCTGGTCTACATAGCCCTAGCACAGTCAAGGCCACCTGGCTGTCAACAAACAACAACAATGAATTGACTCTCATAGAGATGGTACATGTAGTTCACATTTAAAGTTGTAGATGCTCTGGTTCTGTTTCTCGGGGCATCCATCTCATGTGAGGATAGAAAGAAGCATTCTCTGTAGGATTTACAATGTGACAAAAATATGCAGAACTGTTACATGTACAATCTTAGCTGTTTATAGACGGGTGACACTCTTGCCGATGTAATAGATGACGACTGAGCTTACCCCAGTCACTGTCTCGGGGCCCTGGATTTGATTGAGACTGACCAAGTAGACTCCTGTAGTCATAGACAAGTGGGAGACCAGCAGAGTGATTATGGGGTTACAGAGCTCGGTGTGGGGCGCTGTAGGAGCGGTTTGTTTTGGGGTGAGGGGTGGTACTTCAGCTTGGTTTAGATGGGGATGGGGAACGCACTTCAGGGCACGGGAACAAACTACACAGATGTAAAGACCATGAAGGTGAGATTGCTCGGAGATGTCTGGGGCTAGGGTATGTTGGCGAGCGTAGTAGGGAGCGAAGTAAAGAGAAAGGCACGGATGTCTTCAGCTGAGTACCTCGACCTTTAGTACGCTGTTGAAGAGCTGCTTCCAGGCATTAGTCAGAAGATGGATTCCATTACAGAAAGATCGTGAGGACTGCTTTGGTTTTGTACCGATACCTAATGAGCCACCTTGGAATATAGTGGGATGCTCAGCGCCAACTTTATCATGTATACAACTCAGTGGTTGAACTTCACGGAGGATGTTGCGGGGGCAGCCTATTTCGGTGCCATAGTATCCAAGGCTTCAGTCAGACTGGTCCAAAGAACTGACAGTGTCCAGCCTGATTCTATTGGAGCAGAGATGTAGGGCTTCCCTTCTTTATCATCCTGTGAGGCTGGAATGTCCGGAGTAACTCCTTCATGACCTGTCAGGCTTGGGATCTGTCCTCTTCCTCTTTTGTCGCTTGCAGGAGGTTTTCACGGTGCAGTAATCACTGCAGGTCACTACTTTTATGTGGCATATGTGGCTGTGACAACAAGCAATTCAAGGGGCCAAGGCGAAAGTCGCTGGCCTCTTCAGATCCCCCACCTTCAGATGTCACAGAGTAGCTTCTGTACACGCTCTGTCGTTGGCACAGGGAATGTTCAGATTAATGGTGGAACGTCACTGCACAGTGGTGTGAGTCCTGGGAGATAGGCCTTATCGGAGGAGCAGCTGTAGAGCTAGCTTTCATGGGGATGGTGAGCTGGAGCCCCCTGTGGCACAAAGGCCAAATCGGAAAAGGTTGAGGTCATAGCAGCGCGCAGGAGAATCAGGTGTAGGGCCATAGAAGCAGGGCCATGGAGCTGACAGAACGGAGCTGCGGAGCTGCGGTGGATAGAGCCGACAGACTGCCGGCTCTTCACTCCTTTATCATTGGCACCTGGCATACGGCAGCGTTTAGTAAGTCCTGGTTGCCAGGACAAATTAAAGGGGATACTTAGAATGCACACTATTTTTAGCTTCATGCTGTATCAAAATAACCTGGTTTTGTTTTCAGTAACCATTTGCATATTGCCATACGTCCCCTCAAC
This sequence comes from Rhynchomys soricoides, assembly GCA_019843965.1. NCBI lineage: Eukaryota > Metazoa > Chordata > Mammalia > Rodentia > Muridae > Rhynchomys > Rhynchomys soricoides. Next base: position 4,164,072 of record JADRCH010000162.1, read on the forward strand.
CTTTTAAAGCTTATCAGGATATGTATCCATCAGTCTGGGAGGAGGCCGTGTAGAAAGATACTGCCCCTTTCTTAGCATATTAGCTTTCTCAGAGGAACATGTTGTACAGTGATGCTCTTTCTGTTAAATTTGTAAAGATGTTCAAAATACAACATTCAAATGTGTTCTGCTGGGATAAAGGATTAACCCATTTTGTAACCATTGATTTATAAGTGGATGATCCAAAATGTGTTGATAGGGGTAAAGAGAATGTCAAAGATGAGTTATTTATAAGGGTGCGTTTGTTAGTTCTGTGTTGCTCTGAGCACAGCACTTGACAGAAGCAACATAAAGGAGAAAAGGGTTGTAGATGTGCACAAGCAGACATGTGGACCACGTTGATTTGGCATACAGCTCATTTTCTGTCTCCCTTTAAGGTATTTGAAGCAGTAATCGCCTGGGTAAACCATGATAAGGACGTCAGGCAGGAGTTCATGGCTCGGCTCATGGAGCATGTCCGGTTACCCCTGCTTCCTCGGGAGTACTTGGTGCAGGTAAGTGCACATACAAGTCCTAGGGATGTGCGCAGCATCTGCTTGCTGGCCTGCCAGCACATACAAACCCATCCCACGGTGGGAAGGGCTGCAGGCTAAGTTCTCTGGAGTGTAGGAAAGAGGCCAGTTAGGGCACCTGACACCGTGACAGCTGCCCATCCCCAACCCCTGAGCCCATCGCCTGCTCCTAGAAGTTGGCTTCCACCCCCTTTCTGATTCAGCAAAGTACTAGAGCCTCCTGAGGTAGCATGTGTGCCCCTCTGAGTGTATGTAAATAAATGTGTCTGAGGTTACCCCGTACTAACGGCTTCCTTCCTTCCTTGAGAGCTGACCCAATTGCTATTTAGTTCTGCCTCATAATTTCACAGGGACATATATAGGATTACTTTATTTCTAAGGTGAAGAAAAGCAGTGTATTTGAAGTAAACAGAAATGAATGATTCTTAGTCATCCTTACAGTGGTTTTTTTTTTTTTTTGGTTTTTCGAGACAGGGTTTCTCCATATGGCCCTGACTGTCCTGGAACTCACTCTGTAGACCAGGCTGGCCTCGAACTCAGAAATCCCTGCCTCCCGAGTGCTGGGATTAAAGGTGTGCGCCACCACTGCCCAGCATCCTTAGAGTATTTTCAATCTACTCTTTGTTGTTTATTAACAATCTTTCAGGAACAGGTCAGCATTGGTTGAAACATTTGTAAAGAGACGTTTTTGATGAGCAGATTAGGTTTCAGCGTTTTAAGGTTTACCGGAACCTCGTTATTTAGCATGGCCTGTGCACTCTCTGGATATTATAGTATTTAAAAATGAAAAAAAAGAAAAGAAAAGAAGAAGAAGAACAGAAAGCTCACTACCAAGGTCAGACATTGCCAGGGCAAAAAAACAAAACAAAACAACAACAAACAAAACAACAACAAAAGCCCCATAGGTATGTTTTAAAGTGTTTTGCGTCTCTTTTCATTTGCCCTCCTGTGTTGGAAGAGAGTATCATGAACTAATAGCCTTGCTTAGTTCATCACCAAGTCCATCGACCTGGTTAAAGACCCTGTTATCAGCACCTACAGGTAGCCCAGATCTTAGTCTCTGCATCTTCATAATCACTTAGGTTTGTGGGGACATCGCGGGGGGGGGGGGGGGGGGACCCAAGGTAAAGTCCCCAAACCCCCGTGCCCCGACTTCCCATAAGTCCCCTTTTTTGTTTTTCTTTCCTTTCTTGCCAACTGTTTGGCTTCTTTAAAGCTAAGGATGCGTGGGCGTGACTGTTGTCCACGGAGTTCGTTTTTCCCTGGCTGAGGTTGGAGCTCATCGCTTTCATTGCTGTTTTCCTCCGTAGCCGAAGGCGTGAGCGGAAGTCAGATGGGCAGGGCGGTTACCGCTGTATTTCTTCCCCCTGATCCATAGCTGTCTTCTCCTACACTAGCTGCTAGCCCTCACGGGGCTTGTCTACTCTCTTCCCACAGAGGGTTGAAGAGGAAGCACTGGTGAAGAACAGCAGTGCGTGCAAAGATTACCTCATTGAAGCCATGAAGTACCACCTGCTGCCCACAGAGCAGCGCATGTTAATGAAGAGTGTGCGGACCCGGCTGAGGACACCCATGAACCTTCCCAAAGTAGGACCTATTGTTCACAGTTGTGCTTGCCCCGTCTGAAGGCCCACAGTGAGCTGTGAATGTGTTTGATCATCTGAATTTCTCTGCCTGTTGATTTGGTTTTTCTGCAAGGGAAATATGTCTAAGAATGCATTGTAGAATATGTGATCTGGTCTCCATTGGCTACATGTTACAGATAGTGCCCAAGAAAGCATCATAGAATATATGATTTAATTTCTGTTGCCTTCATGTTAAGATATGGATTGTTCATTTAACCTTTTATAAAACATTTTCTAATTATTTTTAAGATTTATTTTATTATTTTGTTTGTGTGATATATGTGCACACATGGAAGTCAGAAGGAGGTATTAGATTCCTTGGATCTAGACTTACAGGCCTTTGTGGGCCACACAATGTGGGGGCTGGGATCCGAACTGTGTACCTTTTGAAGAGCAGTAAGTGCTCTTAATCACTGAGCTACCTTTCTAGCCCAATGTATTTAATCTTGTGTGTGGGTCTGTGTGTGTGTGTGTCTGTCTGTCTGTCTGTCCCCTGGAACTGGTGTTACAGATGGTTGCAAACTGCCATGTGGGTGCTGAGAACCTTGCTTGGGGTTTCTAGAAGAGCATCTAGCATTCTTACCCACTGAGCCATCTTTTGAGCCCCACGTTATCATTTCATTCATGCCTGTTGGATTGAGGTATGTGTGTGTGTGTGTGTGCGTGTGTGTGTGTGTGTGCAGCTGTGTGAGCCCCACGTTATCATTTCATTCATGCCTGTTGGATTAAGGTGTGTGTGTGTGTGTGTGTGTGTGTGTGCGAGCACATGTGCAGCTGTGTGCACATGTGGATACCAGGGGATGACTTGGCAGTCCATCCTCTCCTTCCCCTATGTGGTTTCTGAAGGTTGAACCCACACCATCAGGCTTGGTGGCAAGCAGCTCTCCTTGCTCAGCCACCTCAACACCCCTGCTTAATTTAAATACTTCATAAATATTTCATGTCTGTGAGGGGAAAAATAACAGCCTTCTTAGCTCACGCTCTATCTTCTGGCATTTTTAGCCATCCTGCAGAGAAGCCTTTCCAATAAAGATGAATCCAACCTAATTTCACCTAATTTCCAGGCACTTCTGCAGCACTAAGGAACTCCTGGTAAAATCCTGTCGAGTGTTTTCTTTTCTCTTTGCACGGCGTAAGCCATCTGTCCAGTGAAGTTGTCTCCTGGGCCTCTTTGGTATGGTCTAGCTTTTCCACTGTTACATACTTCCAGAGTTTTCCATGCTTCCGCTCTTGTGTGTGGTCTGTGTATGGATCCATGGAGGTTCTCTGGTATTTAGCTTCCTTGGGATTTCCCTTGTGAAAGAGGCCCAAATATGGCCAACAGTTTGAGCACCACCGCAGCTTTGAGTATGCACCTTGTGTATGCACATCCCTTCTTGGGTGTTTGCTTGTGCACATAAGTTTTAGAAAAGGTGCTTGCGGGAAGTTTTCCTATGATACCATTTATCATTTGCAGTGGTTATATTCAGGATTTGTTCTGAGGAAGTAGATTAGAATGAAGCAGGATTAAAGTTGTGTGCATATGTGTCTCATAGTCATGCTATCTTTATCATCATCTCTAAGGGCCGAATAGAATAATGCACAGCCACAATGCTGAGGAAATTACCGTAAGTTCACATATTCCCACCGTAAATGGGTTTTCTTTTGTTACTGACTGCACTCACTAATTGCACATTGGCATTTTAGCCTCACACAGGACTTTTGTATTCTAGGTAAACTATGCAGAGATTCTGTGAGGCATCTTTACATTTGGATACCATAACAAGAAACCATATGCTTTTTAGTTAGTTTGGTTTTTTTTTAAAGATTTATTTACTTTATTTATATGAGTACAGTGCCACTGTCTTCAGTCACACCAGCAGAGGACATCGGATCCCATTACAGATGGTTGTGAGCCACTGTGGTTGCTGGGAATTGAACTCAGGACCTCTGGGAGAACAGACAGTGCTCTTAACCACTGAGCCATCTCTCCGGCCCTTTAGGTTTATTTTTTTTATTTTTATCTGTGTGTCTGTACGAATATGCATGTGCATTCAGGTACACAGGAAATCCAGGGGAGGGCAGTGGGTTCTCTGGAGCTAGAGTCACAGGTACGTGTGAGCCACCCATCCTGGGTGCAGGAAACTGAACTAGAGCAGAGCATACTCATTAAACACTGTGCTATCTCTCCAACCCCACCATGTATGTTCTGCTACTGTGCTTTGTTATCTCTCTTAACCCCTCCCTTTTGGTAAATAAATATTGATGTATTTCTGGGTAAAGGAAGTCTAAGCAACGTGCATTTAGGATGATAAATTTACTTCTCTCTCTGCCTCTGGGTGTCCCCCAATGTTACCATTCACTGCAGTCTATGACATGACAGTCCCATTGCTGATTGCAACACGCATGTTTCTCAGTGTCTTCCGCTCTCTCCCTGCTGCCAGCCTCTCGTGCATCCTTCCTGCTTGTACTCTGTCAGATTACACATTTCTGTCCTACTTTGTCTTTCCCAGAGAAGTAAAATGGGGATGCTTCCCTCTCCTCTGTGGTGACATGCCTTCTCCTCTGTTCTCATTTCAGTGTGGGAATAGTAAGTTTCAGTTTGAGAATTGGTGAAATCTATATCAATCAGCATGCGGGCTGAGGATTCTAAACTATTCTGGGTAGATGGCTGAGCAGGCAAGCGTGTGTACTGCACTGGCAGAGTTGGCTCCCAGGAGTCCTGTCCTTTGGCTTCTGCAGGCACTGTACTCAACGTGCACAAACCCACACTTAAACACACACACACACGCACATAATTGGAGTTGAAAACACAATTGTTAAGGTATCTACATTCCATTCTGAGGTTTGGTGTTTGAATTGATCTTCGCTAGATACATCACTAAGGACCCTTTCCACACTGTGTCATTGTTGGGCCGAGCTTTGAGATGTGAGAACAGATCTGTATGTGCAGGACTGAGCTTGATGGACCCTGCAAGACTGCTTTCCCAGTCTTCCTCCTACTGTTCTTACTGTTTGTTTGACCGTTTCATAATCAGGTGTAATGATCTTCTTTAATTCTTCATATTTATCTGAAGTCAGAGGAATACCCTGCAATATTAACACTGTTGGTTTATGCTTAGCCTTAACGTGTCTAAGAGTTTTGGCTTTACTTAGTAACTAATATGGGCTACACTTTTTTGAGACTTGGGGTTTGCTGTGAATCACACTCCATGTGCACACCTTCCTGTAATTTTAAGTGTAGGTAGGTGATCATGCTGCCAGAACCACAGACCACACATGTGGAAACATTGGGTTTGTTTTGAGTTTTTATCTTCAATATTTATTTTCCTTGTCATGGTCTCATCTTCCCCTGAAAGCCCTGCATGTTCTTTACAGGTTTCCATTCAAGACCTCAATAACTGTGTCACATCACCATTTCTAGTCCCCATTGGCAGAAAGTGCCCACGTGTATGGTAAAAGACAAACACACGAGCTTCTAAGTCCTCTCCATCTTACAAGGTCTTTGCTCCAGCTCCTTAGGAAGCCTTCTCGGAATTGTGGTCACTGTCCTTTTTCTGGTCTCCAATAGCAGTTACTGTCATACAGGAATTCAACTGTATATAACTGCATATTGGTCTTGAATTCCATCCTGGGAGTTATTTCCTTAGGGAGGTTTGTAAGCTCTTGGTGGGTAGAAACTGTGCCCTGTGTAGTCCCTAGCATACTTCTCGGCAGATGTGGAGGTACTTGGCTAATCAGCTGACCGGAGGATACTCCATAGCCCTCGTTTGTTTCCAGCAGTAGACTGATACTCATGTGGTCATTATGAGCTTGATGTCTCCCTTATGTTCTGACGATGGTTTATTTATGGAGCCTCAAGTCTGTGATTCTGTGTTCTCATCTACTCCAGGTACTCTTTTTAAAATGGTTTCTCCATCTGCAGATCCTTTACTGACCTTTCACTCGCTGCCTGGTAACGCACTTTACTTCTGTCTCCTATGCCCTGGCAGCCTTGCCTCTGATCACTGCAGAACCACAGTCTGGTTTACAGCAAGCCCCATGACACTCTGCAGCCCTGCCAGGGCTGGCTCCCTCCTGTTGGGCCTTAAATACTGCTTTTGCTTGAGTGGCCAGAAGCCTCTTTACCTGTCTGAAAGCCATATTTTTAAACCGAATGTGCTAGGTGATAGAATTGCCGTTCTAACACGTGCCCATTGCTGGTGTCACTGATGTGTTGGTTAGGTGGGCATTTCTTTCCAGCTTGCGGTGCCCAGCACGACTCTGTTCCGTGTCTCTGTAGGATATGGCCAATCTCTTGAGAAGGTGATATCATTGGTTCAAGCACTTACGTTTGTTCCCTTTTAGTTGATGGTGGTGGTCGGGGGCCAGGCACCAAAGGCTATCCGAAGTGTGGAATGCTATGACTTCAAAGAGGAACGATGGCACCAGGTGGCGGAGCTGCCTTCCAGGAGGTGCAGGGCAGGTGAGCATGGGGCCGCTCGCTCTCTGTGACAGACAAGACAGCTCTCTGTTGCTGGGTCTTTAGGAGCTCTCTAGTCTTATTTCAGTCGTTGGGAAAAAATGTCTGTTAGAAAGCCAGGCATGGTAATGTGTATGCTTTTAATCCCAACTGTCTAGATGTGGAGACAGGAGGATGAGGAGCTCAAGGTCATCCTTAACTACATAGTGAGTTCAAGGCCAGCCTGAACTACATGAGACCCTGTTTTAAAAAAAAAAGGAGGAGAAGGATGTTGTTTAGAAGCCTAACTGAACCCACTCTGTGGAAAGGCTAGCAGCTCTTTTTATTTTTATTGCATTTTATTTTTTGGAAGGCAGGATCTCTGTGTCTCTGCAGCCCAGGCAGGCCTTGAGTTTCCTGTTCCTTCTGCCTGTGCCTCCCGAGCGCTAGGATGCCGTGTGTCTTCCATTATGCCTGGCTGCCGGCCTGTCCACACCTTCAGGCATTGTTCTGATTTTGTAGGATAAACTGGCAGAGCTGGCGAGTTGCTGCCTGACTTCCTAGTTACCTTAATGAAATATCAAGAAAGAGAACTCTTTAACAGCGGGCCTTTAGTTCTAGGAAATGTCGAACTAAGCTTTAAGCAACAGTTGCTTCTGTTCTGACACTTGATTTACAGGTTGAAGCAGATGCTATGTAGCCAAAACTACTCAAAAGAAGCAGTTGCAAATCTTGCATCCCCCTTGGAGCTGACTATGGACTTTGTTCTCATCTCCCGTCATAGAAGGAGCGCTAAGTGTACTGTCCTTCCATGATGGCCGCATCCCAGCAGCACATCCTGGGGACTGTTACCTGCCAACACACCCGGACTTACCTCATCCTGTGAGAGTGAAGGGCTGGCAGTGAAAGCCTGTTACAAAGCACCTGCCCAGCGTTTATGAGGGGCAGGATTCAGTATCTAGGAAAGTGTGCCTGCATACACACATTCTCTCTCTCTCTCTCTCTCTCTCTCTCTCTCTCTCTCTCTCTGTGTCTCTCTCTCTCACACACACACACACTCACACACACACTCTCTCTCTCATACACACACACACTCTTACACAGTCTCACACATACTCTCTCACACACACTCACACACACACTCTTTCTTACAGTCTCACACATACTCACACACACGCGCACACACACACACTTTCTTACACAGTCTCACACATACACACACACTCTTTCTTACACAGTCTCACACATATTCTCACACACACGCGCACACACACACTGTTACACAGTCTAATACATATTCTCACACACACATTCTTTCTTACACAGTCTCACACATACTCACACACACGCACACGCACACACACACACTCTTTCTTACACAGTCTCACACATACTCTCTCACACACTCACACACACACTCTTTCTTACAGTCTCACACATACACACACGCGCACACACACACTCTTTCTTACACAGTCTTACACATATTCTCACACACACACGTGCATACACACACACTGTTATACAGTCTCATACATATTCTCACACACAC
>JADRCH010000162.1:4181808-4192627 GCA_019843965.1 Rhynchomys soricoides
GAGTGCTGGGATTACAGCATCCTGTGCCTGTGGAGTGCTGGGATTACGGCATCCACCATTAGTGCTCAGCGAGTGCGCTGTTACCAAACTGCAACCCCAGCCCCTTTAACAAAAACAAAACAGCTTAACCATCCAGTATAAAACTTGAAATTAGGAGTAGGTTTTTCACCTTCTAAGCAATGGCTCTACGCTGTGCTCTATAGCTCCAGCCAGCTGGAGCTATATTTCAACCTTCTGTTAATACATGTTTTCTCAGAGTTCCCTAAAAAGCTAACATGGAAGATATTACCACTTAGACCTTTTTTCTTTTCTCTTCTATCCTTCCCACCTTCCTTTTTAAAAATGAAAGTGGAAGTACTCTCTAATCCATATGTAAAGTTGTTGTGGTGACTAAGTGAAATAGTCATCTCTAAAGCAGCTACTGCAGTCATGGCACACAGTAGGAGCATTGCGCGTGTTCTGCTGTTTACAGAGGAGGTCTTACATACATACCATCATCCCCTCCTCTGCCTCTGTTGAGGCCTGACCCCCTAGCACAGCTGTAGCCATTTTGTTCCATGCCTGCCAGCTATTTCATATTGTTGCTGTAATGTGCCTGCCAGTCATTGCCACAGAAAAATAACTTGGCGCAGAGCCCGGTCATGCTGACCTTACACCCTGTTGTGTTCTGTATGTTGTTAATCTTAAGAACCTCCACAACCATAAGCTTCACTTAGGACCCATCAAATTAAAGGTCAATATGAACTGTTAAATGTTAAATTAAAATGACTTGAGTCAGGGCTGACCACTGGGTAGCACTTCCAGCGCCTGTGTATGAGCTCGTTGCGGTTTTTGCCTTTGTAAGCTGGCCCTGAGAAATGTCCAGCTCAAGCTTTCAGCAGTTGCCCAGGTCAGTCAGTTTTTAGGTTTGTGATCCATGAGCCATCCCTGTCTGACTGAAGTCAGCTTTCGTGTGATCTGTGGAGCGACCCCAACAGTCTCCTTTTATGGAGCATCTCTTGTGTCAACTGAGCAAGCGCGTGTGGGTTGTTTTGCACTCACCTGGAGGGTGTAAGTAATTGTTTTCTCTCTGCATAACTTTTTAAGGTGTCTGTGCAGTTAACGGTCTGTTGTATGTGGTCGGAGGAGATGACGGTTCCTGTAACTTGGCGTCAGTAGAGTATTATAACCCCACCACAGATAAATGGACAGTTGTGTCCTCTTGTATGAGCACGGGAAGAAGCTATGCAGGTAAGGCTACTTCTTTCTCTGTCTCCTGGCGTACAGCTGACATCAATTTTCCTGTAAGAAGAAAGTCTTCTATGTCGTATGCTTAAACGGTGTGCCTTGAATGTGTGTATTCACACGAATTCACTGGCATTTTCACTGTGTAATGCCTAAAATCCCTAATCTGCAGCTCACATGTAGACTAGGCTAGCTGTTCTCTTATGTCAAATGTAGACTAGGCTAGCTGTTCTCTTAAGTCATAAGACTTTAATCCCTAAACTAGAAAGTATAGCTCAGGGGCTCATGAGGGCTCAGCGGGCAAAGGCTCTTGCCAAGCTTCATGACCTGAGTTCAATCCCTGGGACCTACATAATGAAAGGAGCAAAATTACTTCAGTGGGTGGTTTTATTACCTCTAGATGTGTGTTGTGACACATATGCCTTCTTCTTCTTTTTTTTTTTTCCATATTTTATTTACATTTCAAATGTTTCCCCCTTTGGAACCTCCCCATTCCCTCTGCCCTCCCCCTGCCTCTATGGGGATATTCTCCAACCCACCCTCCCACCCACCCACCCACTCACTCTTGTCTTCCTTCCTTGACATTCTCCTATACTGGGGGATATAACACCCTCAGGCCCAAGGGCCTCTCTTCCCTCTGACGGATAACAAGACCCTCCTCTGCGGTCTTTGTGGCCAGCACTATGGGTCCCTCCATGTGTATTCTTTAGTTGGTGGATCAGTCTCTGGAAGTATGGGGGTCAGGCCAGTTGCCAGTGTTGCTCCCTCCCTGGGGCTGCACACTCCCTCAGCTCCTTCAGTCCTTTCTCCAAGCCCTCCATCTGGGACCTCATACTCAGTACTACTGTTCCTGCAAAGTGACTCTTGGGTATTTCAAACTTTTAGGCTAATAACCACTTAACAGTGAGTACATACCATGTTCATTCTTTTGTGACTACGTTACCTGGCTCAGAATGATGTTTTCAAGATCCATCCATTTGTGTACGAATTTCATGAAGTCATTGTTTTTAATAGCTGAGTAGTATTCCATTGTGTAAATGTACCACATTTTCTGTATCCATTCCTCCGTGAAGGGACATCTGCCTTCTTTACCCCAATAAAAGCAAGTGTGACCAGCTCCATGCATTGCCCTTGACGCACAGTGGAATGCCTTACTAAGTACGTCATTGGTTGAATTATGTGATTTCTGGCCCATTCTCTCAATAAGAGAAAGTATAATAGTCTTTGATATAATGATGTCTTTAAGATGGCTTATAGGCTGGGTGTGGTGGTACATACATTTAATCCTAGTACTCAGACAGGCATATCTCCATGAGTTCAAGGCCCGACTGGTCTACAGAAAGTCCAAGAGAACCAGAGCTACACAGAGAAACCCTGTCTCGAAAAGCCAAAACCCAAAACAAAACCAAAAAACAAGCAATAAAAACCCTACGTTTTATATGTTAACTAATTCTGATGATGTTTTTGTTTTATATGTTAACTAATTCTGATAATGTTTTAAGTATTAAAATGTTAGTACAGTTAATATCATATTGGGGGGAAAGTTAATTTTTACTAATTAATCATCACCACTGTTTATCTTCCAAAATGACACTTCCAGAAAACTATGTAGCAGGATCACAGAATAAAATTGTGTAGGTTTCGGAAAGAATTTTCCAACAACTCCATTGTGTCATAACTGACGTGGAACAGCTACTGTGTATCTTAGTGTATCTTTCTATTGATGCTCATTCATGCCCACAAAATGGTCACTGCGACCAAGATGATGGACATATCCTCCCCCCAGCGTGTTTGCTGACCCTTCAAGTATCGGGTGCAGTGTTTTATCTTCTGACTAAAGCAAATTCTCTCCAATAATAACTTCATAAGGAAAAAAGAAAGTTCTAGGCCAGGTAATCTGATGTAGAATTTATTCAGACCAAAGTGGAACTTTCACTGTCCTGTATGTTAAAATGGCAGTGGTAGGGGCTGAGAGATGGCTCATCACAGCTGTATGTGTTAAAATGGCAGTGGTAGGGGCTGAGAGATGGCTCAGGGTTAAGGGTGCTTACCACTTTTACAGAGACCGTCTAGCTCCAGGAATTTGGGTATCTGCCTGTACACGTGCACAGACCCATACTCAGGCATACTCGTATACACAGAATTAAATGACGGAAATAAGGTTGTTTTGTTTGTTTGGTTGGTTTTTTGTTTTGCTTTTGTTTAAGAAAAGGTTTTTTTTTTTTTTTTTTTTTTAAAAAGAAAGAAAACAGTGAAAGCTGGAAGATGGCACAGCTGTTGAGTGCGCTTGTTGATCTTGCGTGGGACCCAGGTTCTGTCCCCAGCAACCATATTGTGGTTCACAATCATCTCTAGCCCAGTACCTGGAGATCCATGCCCTTCTCTGACTTCTGAGTTCAGTAGGCACACATATGGTGCACATGCATACATGCAGGCAAAACACTCACATAAAATAAAATAATCTAAGTTTTAAAACATGGTGCTGCTCAGTTGTTGGAAAGGCACTCGGATGCTGCCTGTGACGTGTCTTATCTCTTCATTCCTCCATGCAGGGGTCACAGTTATTGATAAACCATTATGAGCCTGAAGGACATTTTCAGCGTGTCATTCCATGAGACCCAGGCGTCAACAAGTATTTCTGAAGGGACTGAGAGCCTAGGGTCTCTCCACTTGTAGCCGCACTTTACGTCTCAGCAGGAGATGAGACCATCTGCCTTCAGAGGCCTCGGATACTGAAGATTATTTTTGGTAGAAGCACTGTGTAGGCTTTCTCTGCTCCGAGCAGCAGCTGACTGACTTTACAAGAGACCTAGACTGCAGTCACTCCACTGGGTCTTTAGGCAACCGTCGCTTTCATAAAAACTAGTTCTCATCAGCCTCGGGTGACTACGGATTATTTTGTGGAAGAGAATAGAGTTAACGTGTGTTCTTGTAAAATTAAGTTTTACCTTTATTCTTTCTCCTGAACAATCTCCTGGGAACTGAGAATCTTTGGGACAGATTAAAATCTATGTAAGTATACGACACTGTTGAAGGGGGAAACTGTTTGCTTTTATAAATATCTTTGATTACATGACTATAATAAATTGTGTGCATATAAATGTGTGTCTATATGCTTTCCTTTAAATATGTTTGAAAAGATGTTTGATTATCTATTTATAATTGGCACAGTACTTTGAATTATGCCAGTACTACATTGTAAAACAGAGTTGTATTTTTTGATATTTAACAATGCTTAACACTTTAAAACGCCACTTCTGAGGAATGAATGAACATGGCGTAACACACTTTAATATGTGTGAGGCCAAACTTTTTTAAATAAAATATAAATTATGCTTATTTATTATTTTCTTTAGTTTAATCTTGATCATGTTTTGGTGTGTGTTTTTAATTTTTTTTCTTAAAGTAACACTTTTGGCATGAACATACCTGCAGGTTTTTTGATGAATATAATGAATGTGTGGAATTCAACTGAATTTGCATGGTCTTAAGACTTTTTTCTGTGTGTATAAATTTAGCTGCTACTAATGGAAGAGAAAGCTTTCTGTGACTAATCATGTGAATTGAGCAGATAGTTTTTCTGAGATCTTCGATTAATCTCTTTAAAGATGACCAACATGTGTCTTTCTTGAATTATCTTTGAATAAAAGTTTGTATATTATTTGTTTCACAGTATCCTTGGTTTTATCGGTGACTTTTTGCCTGTTCCTTTTGCAGACCTTGGGTTCTCCGATTTCATAAGTTGATACAGTTCTTTTTCATGTTTGGAACAAATCTGTGGGGTTTTGGGGGGTTTTTTTGGGTTTTTTTTGTTTGGCTTTGTTTTGCTAAAGTAACTTGTACGCTAAATCTATTAAAGCAATAACCAATAGCTCTGGGAGTTGTTCTTTGGGAAAAAAATTGACCTCAGCCATCAAAGTAATGGATTGACTAAAGTTAAACTTTTTTATATTTTGTTACACTTTATGATCAATAGCACACAGATTTTTTTTTTTTAAAAAAAAAAGGCTTGATAGAAGGGGGGAAACAGTTGTGAAGCAACTGAGGATCTATGGCTTTGATAATAAATACAAAGCTGGAAGACGGGAGATAGGAGGGGGGAGTGCTAGGCACAGCAGAAAGGGCGCTGAAGGGAAGGAATCAGCTCGCGATTGTCTGTCAGCAGAGGAATCTGAAGGGTTAGCTCACACGGCCAGCGAAAGTTATAATCGTCAGGAAAGACACACATGCTAAAATGTCTCTGGAGTTGACACAAATTATTCACATTTAACCAGAACCATATTACACAGTTGAGTCTCCATTACAAATGAAGATAGAATTTAATCAGAAAGGGCCTGGGTTCACTTGATGAGACATGAGTTTCCACATTAGTGCAGCCTTCCAGCGTAGCCATTATTAACAAACATGTCAGGGGTCTAATGAATCTGGAACTCAGCCATGTCTAACAGCAGTGCCAAGAGAAGGCAGACGTTCTCTTTCCCAGTCAGTTCCTAGAATGAAGAAGGAGCAGTTCTTTCTCGTATCACCACAGAATATTCCTGAGACTACATGTGTGGAGGGCCCTCACACACAGCAGTTCTCCAAAGACTATTTCCTGGGTAGCCAGTAGTTCAGTTTTACCCAATCAGGAGACAGGGTCAGATCCCACAAGACTGAGGGCTTGGCCCCACCTGCCTCCCCACCCCAACTTCAGATGCCAATCATTGGTAGTGCTTCCCAACTGACTAGAAGTAGACAGCAGTGACACACCCCTATTTGCTAAGATAGCTCACAACTTGGAAAGACACATTCTAGTTCGCTTCATGTTTGTTTTGTTTTGTTTTTTCATCAGACAGGGTCTCAAATGTAGCCCTGGCTGTCCTATGTAGACCAAGGTGGTCTTAAACTTAAGAGATCCACCTACCTCCATCTCCTGAGTGCTGGGACTGAAAGTTTGCACCAGTACCCACAGCTTTAGATATTGCAAAGCATACAGATTGAGATGTTTCTGAGGTAAGGCAGGGAGCTGTCATATCCTCAGAGCCAGCACTGCCTCAACCTCTCTAACCAGGCTTGCCTAATAGTCTCCTTTCCTGTATGGGTGGGACAGGGATCTTTTTTTTCAATTTGCAAGAGGTTTAGGTTTATTAACCAGGGCTCTGAGGCCACCCTGCACCGTGAGGAGAGGCGGCCCTGTGGGCTTTTACACAAGTATTTTTATACATTTTAGAGGGCAGAATACAAGCACAGTAACCTGGCTCATTTTCATTGGATAGCGCTCTTAACCTTTAAACTCATTGGTTCGGGCCTGTGAGAGGGTTATCTTGTTCTTGAAGCTCCTTTGTGGTCTGGTGAGTTGGGGTCTGGCACAGTTACCAGAAGGGGGGTTGGGCGCGTTTCTGGAGGAGGGGAAGGGCGTTGGAGCTTGGGTCCCTCTATCTGATCTCTTTCCCATTCCCCCCTTTCCTTTGGAACTATTTCAAGCTTGAAATTAAAGATCATCTTGTTTAATGCGCTGATACTGCTGCCTGATCATCATAATTTGCGCTGCATTAATGTGCTCTCTAATAAAGGCAACTAATTTATTAAAAAGAATAGGTCCAAGTGAGAGTATAATCAGCAAGCTAATTACTGGACCAAGGAAAGGGAGAAGGTAAGGCAAGATTCCATTCCAGGCGCTCCACATGGGGCTACCAAAAAGCTCCTGGCTCCTCTTATCTAACTCTTCTTGGTGTTTTTGGATCCTATCTCACACAATCCCGGACTTGTTCACATAAAACCAACATTTTTCTTGCAAGATCACACATATACCTCCCTTGTCTGCAGTAAGTAGATCTAGACCGCGTCTGTTTTGGAGAACCACTTCGGCCAGAGAATCTACCTGATCCTGTAGGTCTTTAACAGACTAGTATACCATATTTACAGCATCTATCAGCCTCTGGGATAGCTTAGTACATGTGTCTATTGCTACCCCCATATCAGCCGAGCCAGTGGCGAGGGGTCCCGATATTCTGAGCCCGATTAGAAGGGAGATGGACCGCACTGCCCTCTTATGCCTGGGGAAAAAGGTATCAAAGCTGAGCAATGGAACAGGCTGGTCCCCTGGGAGGATCTTGATGTCTGGCAAGAGCATTGCAGGGACACAGGACCCAGTCCAGTAGATGGAGAGAAAAGGATAGGCCATGTCTTCTCCACACACAAAGACCTTTCCTCTGCCCAGACAAACGGCCTCAGCAATGTGAAAATAACGACTGCAGGAGGCGAACACTGCTAGGCCAAGATCTACATCAAAAGAGTTCTTTTTAAAAGGGCTGAAGAAGCAGGTAGTCACATTAAATCCGTTTGGTTGTACCTTGAAGGGTCTTAAGAGACTACACCTTCCAAGTGGGAGACTCCTTGTATGTGAGACGACATCAGACACAGTCCCCGGAGCCTCAGTGGAAGGGCCCCTACCTGGTCCTGCTCACCACGCCTACTGCTGTGAAAGTAGACAGATCACCACCTAGATCCATGCATCCTGTGTGAAGCTGGCTTCCCTGGAGAACCCAGACCAGTGGAGGGTGCAGAGGACGGAGAACCCCTTAACGTTAAGCTCTCCAAAAGAAATCAGAAATGTTGGTGACGTGGACTACTCCTAATCATGGTAATGAAGCGAGCTGAGAGCAGACTTGACCTGACCCATCGATAAACACCAGCTCCTGGCTTCAGTATGTGGTAATCCCTGTGACTGTTGAGGTAATCGAGCCTCTACCCCGAGCTATTACCAATCCACTGATTGTGGGGATAAGACTGTCTATTTGGGTGTCTATGACTCCTCTACATGGGGCCTATATCAAACTTGGGTTTGTGTTTCAAAACTAAAACCTCTGCCTAAACCATTGGACGGTAAATGTCCTGCCAACTGTACCTTTGTAGATCAAATGGATGCCATTTGTTATACAACCTTCACAGAATGTTACAGAGAGGGGTACCCTACTTTACTGCTATACCTCATACAAATTATTTAGGTTCCTTCGGCGGAGATTGGGCCGTCATTCCTCGGGTGTTATTGCTGAGTTATAAGTATGCACAGACCTCTTGCCTTGCCCCAGTAGGCAGACAAGCTTGTTGGCCCCAATCCGCCCCAGTACATATGTCGGCCGGGGGCCCGAGTGACCAAGTTAGAGATCTGAGAGTGCAGGAATGGATCCAAGCCCAGATCAATGGCCTCTTACCCCGTCTTCAGTATCACCCACCCACTTTTGTTGCCTAAAGCAAGAGATGTCGAGATAGATCCCCACATCTCTGAGATCCTTGCGGTTACACATGCTGCCCTAAATCTCTCCAATCCCTCTCTGGCTGATGACTGTTGGTTGTGCCTCCCATTGGGTGCCTCCTGGCCCTTGGTGGTGCCTCGGCTCAATATCTCTAACCCTGTCTTTAAAAAAAGAGAAAATTGTAGTCTCTGAAGACCCTTCAAGGGACAGAGATCTTTTAATCATCCAATCAATCTGGTGACTGGTGTCTTCCTGGGGATCGAAGATGCCACACCCTAAGTAGCCTCCTTAGCATAAACTGAGGAGAGCAAACTTTGCTCCCTGGGTATCAGACTTTATGGAGAATGGCTTTAGGAAAAGTAACAGGGATGGGACCAAGACCAAGCACATTTCATGTGCTATGCTTCTACACTCTGAGTCTATCAAGGTTACACCTATAATTTTTAATGTGTTTCTTAATTTAATCTCAGTCTATTAGGATCACAGGTTAACTACTTGGCTTGCCAAACAGCCTTTGTCTTGGCTTTCTAGTTCTAGTTGACTTGGTTTTCTGGTTCCAGCTTGCTTGCCAAGGTGTGTAAGTCAACAGATTCCTAACTGACAGTAGGTGTCTTTGGACATGCCTCCCTCCCCATTCCAACAAATATCTGATAGTGAGAGGCCTTGAGAGGCAAAAGGTGGCTGATGAGCCGGAGTGGGAAACATTCCAGATAGTCAAAAGGGCCAAAGATAACCATTAGAAAAATGAAAAAGCAGAGCCAGGAACAGATATGCCTTAGGCCCCACACAACGGACAGAATTCTCTGTTGTCAAAGACAGGCTGAAGCCACAGGTGGATGGTAACAGGCTGATGTCACCACCACGGGCCTCCAGTCATAAAAAAGTAAAAATTAACCACCAATGCGAGCCTACCCTTTCATGCTGTTGCCAAGCTCTGCCTCAGAAAAGTGTATAAAAAGTGTGTACCTTACTAACCCGGGGTTGCCATTGCCCTGTTGGCATGGTGGCCAACACTAGAGTGCACTAGACTCAATAAACCTCATGCTTATTGCATTGTTCTCAGTCTCTGTATCTTTGTGGGGTGGGCTGCACAGACATGTGGACTTTTGAGTCCAACAATCCATCTGCGGCAGTATTCCTGCAGCTGAGGCTCAGGGATCATGGCAGAATCGGGTGGAAAGATTGTATGAGCTTTAAGAACAGGAAGCTTGCTGTGAGATTATGTCTCTTAAAGAGGCAGAAAAGACCCGTGAAGTCTCATCTCCGTGGCTGCCTATACAAGACCTGAACAATAAAGACAACACCAACAGACATGCTGACACAACACAGGGAAAGCTTAGGAGGCCTCAGTTTAAGACAGAACTGTAGGCAATTGTGGAGATCAAGAGAAAGCCTTCCTCAAAGAGTCCCCACCCCCACCCTATTGGGTTATAAATACCAGATGCTCATTGCTAATGACACACATACAAACAACATTATACAGACTGAGTGGGTTGTATTTTTATATTTATGAATATCTGACAGCAATCTTCTTTTTAAAGGCTACGAGCTTGAGAGAAGACAAGAGGGAGTGTGTGGGAGGGGTTGGAAGAAGGAAAGAGCAGGGGATATGAGGTAATTCCAGAAAATTATTTAAAAGGAAAAGGAAGCAGTCTGGGCTTGAGTAAAGTGCAAGGCCAGATCTGCATACTTGTTTCTCGAGGGAATTGTACTGCCTGCTTCTCTTGAATCTACTTGGTGGCTAAAAGCAGAGAGGTCTAAGGTTGAAGGCAATAGTGTATATGCTTCCAGACAACTTGGTTCTTTATTGTAAGACCCTGCCCCTCTGCTGTGTGTTGTATATCACAGAACTACCCAGTTATGTGCAAAGAATACCTTATTTTAATTTGTCTTAAGCACTTGGTCTTCTACAGACTTCCATGGCTGCTGGTACTTTATTTTGGAACAAAAGTCACATGGATGAATAGAAACATACT
Source organism: Rhynchomys soricoides (assembly GCA_019843965.1). Lineage (NCBI taxonomy): Eukaryota > Metazoa > Chordata > Mammalia > Rodentia > Muridae > Rhynchomys > Rhynchomys soricoides. The sequence goes on from JADRCH010000162.1 coordinate 4,192,244, forward strand.
TTGGAATTGGGTTTCTTAGACTCTAAGCCTAGGCTTCTCCACTGTGTAAAGGAAAGTCTCCAGTATATTGAACCTATAGACACAGAAACCAGGTCTGTGTCCCAAACTATGTGTGCCAGTTGTGAGTTTTAAGAAATGTCTTAGGCTTTGACTCTCACTTTATTATGACAAAAATTAAGAAAGTAGTGTTATGTCACAGAATTTCATAGGATTTGAAAAAAAGCACATATGTTTGTGCCTGAACCCCTAAATAGACTGTGTTTCACTGTGTCCACCCTTTGCTGCAGAGAATAATCCAATTGGACTACCAGATCTCTACTTCTGTCCAGCCACACATTTCCAAGGTTAGGAACAGTCCACAGGGATACGTATGGTTGGTTCTTC
>JADRCH010000162.1:4192637-4216039 GCA_019843965.1 Rhynchomys soricoides
TTCCAAGGTTAGGAACAGTCCACAGGGATACGTATGGTTGGTTCTTCTGGGATTTAAGGCTAAATGTGAATACATAGCCAATGTTTCCTGAGCACTTTGACCTGTAGCTTGATCCTCAACATCTCACATGTGCTAGGAAAGGGTTCTACCTCCAAGCCTCCTGACTGAGTTAAGGGAACATACTTGCCGAAGTGTCTACTGTTAAAAAATGGCAAACCTGCTCAATCTGACCCCACAGTGTGTGACCTGCACAGTCACATCCGCAGCCTCAGACAATAGGAGGCAGGGGATCTGGAGCTGGGATAGCCAAGCAAAGCAGCCCTGAACTGAGGTTAAGAGTTACAGACTTAATACCCCTGGAGCAGCCAATCACCAGTCTCAGACTGCCCAGTAGAAAGAGCTGGTTCTGGGAGAGCAGCTCTGGTGACACTTAATAACTGGAGGAAGAATTGCTTAGGATGCCCCACTTTCTCTATGAGACACAATTCACCTGACTCATGCCTAACAACAGAGCTGCGACCTTAAGCTCAAGAGACACCTTCTATTTCTTTTCCTTTGAGGTGACCTGCCTGCCTCCACACTTTACAAAGAATATGTGTGCTAAGGGTATGGGATACTTAGCCATGAGTACCAGGTACCCTGGATTCATCAGAAACACCTACCAAAGGAACTTGTTCAGAAGACGAGACCAGAGTTGAAGGGAAGGGAAGACTGTGAGTTCCAGGCAGGAAGGGGAGAAACAGTGACACTCTTTCTTTAGAACCTCTAGGCTGGCCTTCACACCGTGTGCACTTCAATGAAAAGGTATACTTTTCAAGTAGATGGGGGCAGGGCTAGCCTAAATGATGCCCTTGTACAATTTTTTATTAAATGATTGTGGTAGTGTGTGCCTTTAATTCCAGCACTTGGGTGGCAGAGGCAGATGGATCTCTGTTCAAGGCTGGCTAGAGCTACATGAAACCCAGTCCTCCCCCCCCCCCGAAAAAAAGAGGCTGTTTTTATATACCTCAGGCTGGCCTCATACTCAGAACAATCCTCCTGCTTCAGCATCCTAAACACTGGAATTGCAGGCATATGCCACCGTTTCTGTTTTATCCGTTAGTTTTGTTTGAGGAGTAGTTTTGTTTTGAGATAGGGCCTCCTCACGTGGTCTGATTGGCCTTGAACATGTTATGTAGACAAAGCTCATCGTGAAGTTCTGATCCTCCTGGCTGGCTCTCTCTGCCAAGTGCCTGAGTTACACCACCACAGTGGATGTGGCCTTAGTTTGTTGTTTGTTTTTTCCAGGCTGAAACAGTATTTTATTTCAGCATACTTAGGAATAATAACCACATCTCTTTAAGCAGAAAGCCCCTTTATCTTCTTAGATTATTTTTCTTATATTATCTTTAGTAGAAAAAAAAAAAAAACCACCCATATTCTTGGTGTAGAAATCATACTGATTCTTTATTTAAAAAAAAAAGTGAAGACTATACTTTTTACTATCTGTGGAATTCAGAAGTCTAAAAGCACAGGACACAGTTTTCAGAAGAGCAATTCCACCTATTTATGGTAATATTTCCATATTAGAATTTAATTAGATCATGTATAGTCAGAGTACAAAAGAAACTGATCTTCAGTAAAGCACACACACCATGGAAACTGAAAGGAGAACACACTTGCACTAAGAACCGTGCAAAGTTCCATTGAAGAAGATGTGATGAGTATTTGTTAAGGACTTTAAACGCATGCTCTGTTCAAATACAGTTTTTTTCTTACATGTAACAAGATGCATCTACACCCGCTGAATGAAGCACTTAAAACCTGCATAGACATATGATTTTAAATCTGCACTCTTGTATCCTTGCAGGAGAGAAAACAAGACATTAAATACATTGCAATATTTAAGAGCTAAATGGGACAAATGAATCTTTCACCAAATATAAACAACGTAGACTCTTCCAAGTACAAAGATGTACACTTCACATAAACTCTAATATTGCAATTGTTTCTCAGTTTCATAAGCATACCTAAAACCAAAGGGAATCCTTCCTTCCAATGACTTTTGATATGGTAGGAGTTCACAAGGGTGAAAGTTTAATATTTAAACAAGCAACCTCTTGGCCAAGTAAGATACCAGCTATTAGAGGTATGACCCTACAATTACATATGTATTATATATGAAACTAAACTAGCAATGAATCTGCTTCCACAATTATGCTCTGAATGACAGAAGTGATGATGTTACTGAAAAGACTACCTTTAGCCCAAGAAGATTCAGAGGATGACAAGCAGACAGGGGTACTTTCTAATAGGAAAGGTAATTTTTTACAAAAACAGAAAACACTTTTTTTTCTGTATGTGGGAACGCTATGGAACATTTATTTGAAACAACGGACAACAGCAGAGCTACATAATCTAACTACAATGTAACACTTTAAAAAAAAAAAAAAAAAAAAAGACACCAAAGCAGTTTTAAAGATTTAAATGCAGCCTACACAGGCCAAACGAAACCTAGGACTGCTGCAGCTCTGCCCAACACTTCAGTCCTACCAAGGTCAGATCCAAATACTGGTGGTCGCAAGAGATTTACTGAAATAGATCATTGTGAAATAAAACATTAAAAAAGGCAAATCAAGATGCTTCAGTAACCGTATGTCCAACTCAATCAACTTAAATGTGTTTTATTTGCTTCCCACTAACAAATCTTTATTTCATTCACGAAAGCAGTGAATCATCCACATTCACCTTCCTTGCCCAGTAATTCAAAAGGAAAAAACCCAAAAAGATTAGTAAAGAAAATGGTAGGAATTGACATCCCCTAAATTTTTAAAAAATATGTTTAAGGTTGAAAAATGTTTTAAGTTTGTAATCCAGTTTACAGGCAAGGGCAAGAGCATGAGCGGCTTCTTCCCAGTGACCCAGAAGTTTGTGTGCTTTCCCTCGCCATTTGTATGGCTGAGCTGAATCAGGGTTTATTTCAATAGCTCTGTCACAGTCTCAGATGGCAGCATTTGGCTTCTGTAATTTGACAAAGACACTGGCTCTCTTGGCATACAGAATAGCCAGGCGAGGTTTAGCTTGATGGCGTCTGTGAGCAAGTCAATGGCTCTCTGGAGCTCACCATCACTGAGAGCTTCAATGGCAGCCTCCTTCTTTTCATTTGCTTCATCTGTCATCACCTCAGTTATCTCTGCATTTTCATCTCCTATTTCCTGAGGGGCATCAGTGTCTGGTTCAATTACACCTTCATTGTCAATTTCTAGATCGCTCTCCTCATTCGATGGCTTCTGTCGTCTAATCTCTTTTTTCTTCCTTGGTATTTTCTTCTGACTTACTTTACCCCCCATGTTCTCCACCCACTCCCTCAGGAAGCGCATTTCCTCAGTGTGCAGGACCCTTGGGTCCTGCCTACACATCTTCACGAAGGCCCGAAGCTAGCTCACTTTGCGGGAATCCATGGTGGGGAGTCTGGAAGCTGCAGGCGTGGGCTGCTGCAGGGGCCCGATCCTTTGTGTGTGTGTGTTTTTCTTTTAAAGACACCTTCTTTAAAGGAAAAGATTGCCTTCTTGTTATCATCTCTCCACAGGCTTTCACAAGTGGTGTAAAAGGAGCCCAGATCTGTTAGTCTAAGTTTTCCTGTCTTTGAGCACTCACACAGCAACTAGAGTTATACAGGCTTGGGGTATTCTTAGCTCATTTGCTGGTTAGGTCCGGGTCTTGACACTCCAGGGAGCAGATAACTCCCTTGACTTAGAATCAATTTCTGCCTGTGGAACCCAAGCCCCAGAGAATGCTAAGCAAGGCCTCAGCAGAATCACACCCCTCCCCCAAGCCTCTCTGAGCTTTGTTCTCTCACTTGCAACATGGGAATGCTGACAAGTAACACTCAGAGATATTGCAGGATTTACATTGTACTAGTACTCTATGGTCCATGTGCAGAGATTTATTAAAAGATAGTTACCAGACTCAGTGAGCATAAGCCTGAGCATCTGAGGTTCAACCTCAGAACCACAAAGAAGGGGAGAACCAACTTCCCTTGTGAACACACACACAAAGAATAAAACCTTAAAAAAGAGTCACTGATTAAAGGACGTGGGAAGCAAGATGGATGATTCAAGGCAGGAGAATTAGAGATTAAGGGCCATCCTTAGGTTTCATTATCTAGTTCAAAGGCCAGACTATACATGAGACCTGTCTCAAGAAAGATCGAAATCCAGAATAAACCACAGGAAAGCAAGACCAAAAACTCAAATCAGTCTTTAAAACATTTATACTACTTTTTTCCCCGGGTTCTGGATGAAACCAAGCCAATGTGGATAGCAAGATGCTACCCACAGCACCGGGCAGCCTAGAAAACCCACAGTTTGGTTGCCAAGGCGACACCGGGTGCGCTGCTGCCCCGCCCCGTCACGCCGTCACGCGCTCCCGTGACGCCCCGCCTCCAGCTGCGCTGTTGCGCGGACGACTGGCTGGCCGCGCAAGTCTCACTATCCTCACTCCATCCGTGCAGCCAATGGCCGGCGCCGCCAGGGGTTAGTTGACGTGAGTCACACGCTGCCCGGACTCAGCACGGACCAATCGCTGCGCGGCGAGGGCAGAGAGGGCGGGAGGGACCGGGCACGGCCTCCGGGCCCCGCCCCTGAGCTTGCATAGGTAGTGAGAAGGCCGCTGCTCCTGACGGGTCTTGCACGGAGCCCGCTGTCAATCGCGGGACTCCAGGTAAGGAGTTCTCTAGCCCGAGCGGGGTGGAGGGCGGCTGAGACGGGAACCGGCGGGGTGGGGTCCGGCTGAGGCCGGTAAGAATGCGGTGGGAAGGAGCCGGGCGGGCTGTGCGAGACTCCGGGCAAGGAGGCTAGGTTCTCAAGTGATGGAACTGGAATGCCAGCACTTCTGTCCTTTAAAGTGCTTGCAGTCATCTGGAGTTTGGATCATGACTTAAGTCTTAAGAACTTTTTACAAAAACACCATCACCTCGTGGGGGACGTAAGGTGTGCTCTGTGTTTGTGGATCTGGGAAGGTGTCCCAGAGGTGCTGAAGGATGTGGTTCCATGCGATGTGGTGCATGGACGAGAAGTCTCTAGTCTTCACCTACACTTGAATGTTTAACTTATGTTTAGATGGATCCTGACACTGCCTAAGGCTTATCTAAGCTGCAGTGCTAAAAGAGGGACTGGTGTTGTCTGCCAGGCGTTAAGTTAACCTACAATACATTTCTTTCATCCTTTTTTTTTTTTTTTTTTAAATCCGAGGATCTAGTCTACCTGATTCAGATGTGATTTTCCAGGCGAGCAGGCTGCTGAAAGCTGAAGAGGCAGGATATTCATTTCAACAAAGCCTGTTTCCCCAGTCCTGTCTGATCGTTCTCTGCGTGATGCTTTGTTTAACTCCGTATCACCTTCTTTGTGTAACGATTTGTTTAACTCCATGCCCGTTTTTCCTCTCCTGGTTACAGAGCGTGAAGTCGGGGTAACTGAACTTTGTCTCAACATTGTTCGGAAGTTTCGAGACTTACTCGAGTGGGCTGAGTTAGAGACTAGATCACTTCTTTTGGAGGTGATGGAGTCCTCAAGTTAGGCATGAAAGCGTGTTTGGGAGGGGTACCTTATGCACTTTAGGATGCATTGAAGTTTGACCCAAACTTCTATGAGTAGAGATGGTCCGAAGCCTTTTGGATAATCAGAACCTAGATCAGGATAGGGCAACTGTGTTGGAATCTGGTCTCTTCATTGTCATGTCCAGGTCTCAGTGTAGAAAGTGCTTCTGCCAGGAAACTCTGTGCCCCTCTGTCCTCGTAGCGCTGTAATCTCCCTTGTACCCTACATGTCAGTTTGGGACCTTCAGGAGTGGGGGCAGGGGCAGCTCACTGACAATACATTATAGGCAGATATTTGTTAGTGGGGATCTATGTGAATTCCATGAGACATGTCAAGTGGAGAAATGTCGACTCTTGATTGTTGCTGGGTATGTGGGTGAACATGGGTAATCTCAGCCCTCAGTGAAAGCAGGGAGATCAGGATAGAGAGAGAGAGGGAGAGAGAGAGAGAGGAAGAGAAGAGAATAGAGATCATCATCATCATCCAGATTGTTCAAATGAAATAAGTTCCAAAGAATATTGGATTTGAAGCCAGGGGCCCTTTTGTGATTTTTCTTTTTTCTGTTTTTTTTTTTTTTTTTTTTTTTTTTAAGAAGAAGTTGAGCATACTGATGGGAGTAGAAAACAATGGGAGGTGAGAACATGTCGCCAGTGAGAGTAGAGCCTCCTCAGGAGGCCTGGGTAAGCTGTACTCCTCCACTTTGGACAGGTTACTTATTCATCCTAAACCTCAGTTCATCATTTGAAAACCAAGGATCATAGAAGTTCCTTTTTTTCACAATGGTGAGGCAAGGGGTTAGCTTAAAGTGACAGCATATACCAGGTATGTAGAAGGTGCTCAATAATTGTTAGCTTCTTTTAGGTGATGTGTGCCAGGTCTTATGTTCAGTGTGTGACATGTGCTATTTTCTTGACGAATTATTGTTGAGGGTTTTTTTTTTTTTTTTTTGATAAAATTATGTCTCAGGATTTTATCATTTCACAGGATCTGGGGCCTGGAGGTAGGAAGTGGGTGTTCGTTTGGTCATTGTCAACTTTGGTAATGACCCTCAGGAAAACTGGAGAGTGGAATGATGGTCTTGCATTTTGTAACTTCATAGTAGACAGCTGACAAAATCTTCCTATGGGTGGGGAGCTCAGTGGTCGACCCCTGTGGGTAGAGGAGGGAGGTATTGTTAATCTGGACTTTCACTGTAAGGAGGGCGGTAGTGGCCTGGGAAAGATGCCGGGGACCAGGAGTTCTCCTCTGCCCCCTCGTCTCCTCTTCCTCCCCCCTCCTCTTCCACTCCCTTTCTTTACTACTTCCTCCCCTGTCTTTCCCCTCTCTTATCTCCCTTGAGCTCACATTTATTAAATAGGTACCATATATTCTCCTTTAAGAGATTAAAATTATTAAAATTAAGCTGGGTGTGGTACCTTTAATCCAAGAACTCAGAAGACAGAGACAGGTGGATCTCTGCGTTCGAGGGCCAGCCTGTTCTGCAAAGTGAGTCCAGGACAGCCAGGGCTACACAGAGAAACCGTGTCTCAAAACAAAATGAAAAGAAAGGAAAAGAAAGAGGAAGAAAGAAAGAGAAATTAAAATTACATAGAAAGTATATCGGGAAGTTTTCTTTCTGTCACTGCACAGACCACCACTAAGGTTTTGTCCAGTACATTTTCTGTATACTGTGTACACATGCATGAGATGAGAGTATACACAGGAAGTACATGATTTATAAAGAAACCAGGGGCTTCCATGTGGCATAGTCGTATTTGGCTCTTGCTATACATGCTATTCTGTGAGTGTGTCTTGGGTTTCAATTTCACTTTTATGACTTGTATATAGGGTGGGCTGTTGGGAGGACTGGCATCATACCTGTAACAAGGTCCAGAAGAGCTGATCCCTTGGAGCTGGAGTTAGAGGCAGTTGTGAGCCGCGCAACCTGGGTGCTCGGAACCAAACTCAGGTCCAGTCAGATCCTATGTTTTACTCACCACCAATCCATCTTTCCAGCCCCACCTCCTTTTCTTCTTCTCCTTCCTCTTCCTCTTCCTCCTCTTCCTCCTCCTCCTCCTCCTCTTCTTCTTCTCTTCCTCCTCCTCCTCTCCCTCCTCTTCCTCTTCCTCCTCTCCCTCCTCTTCCTCCTCCCCCTCTTCCTCCTCCTCCTCCTCCTCCTCTTCCTTCTCCTCTTCCTCCTCTTCCTCCTTCTTTTCAGAATAAGAGTATGGGGCTAGAGAGATGGGTCAGTGGTTAAGAGCATTGACTACTCTTCCAGAGGGCCTGGGTTCAGTACCCAACAATCACATGGTTGGTCACAAAGATCTACTCAGATAAACCTGCCAGCGGAACACATAAAATAGAATAAATAATTTTTTAAAAAAGAATAAAAGCATAGCTGCTTGCCTTTTAGAATGCAGAGGATGAGGTATCTGTGACAGATGGTATGTACAGATGGCTGCTGAAGCACTGGTGAGGCAGGGATGGGCTTTAACAGTTTCTCACGTGCTCGAGGCTTTCACCTTTTTTGTTTGTTTGTTTGTTTGGGGCATCTTGAGGATGTCTTCGTATGTGGTTCAGGCTCACCATGAACTCTCAGCAATCCTTCTGTCTCAGGCTCTCAACACTGGCATTACAGATGTGAGCCCTCATGCTTAGCTCCCTCATTCTTATAAACAGCCGTATTATTGCCTGTGGAAGGATTTAATGAAATGTATTTCATTCATCTCTTGCTTATGCTCTTGACTATTCTTCTTACTCTGTTGCCAGTTAGAAGCTGTTCTTCCTTCTAGCTTGGTGTGTTTGTTTTCCACACGTGAGTTAAAAGATAGAGTTATTTCTGGATCATATTGACACTGCTGGGTTTTGTCTTTTGTTTTTTTTTTCAAATGGTAAACTGGTTTGTCCCAAGCCAACAGTGTAGATCATGCCCCTTTGCACAGCAGGCCTGAGCAATGAGTATTGTTGAATATTAAAAGCTTTGCCATTTGGCAAAAGTATCTCTTTGGGGTACATTTCCTCCTTTGAGGGAAGAAAGTATCTTGGTTTGTGTGGACTTGCCTGCCTGTGAGTGCCCAGTTGCTCTGTACCTTATTTTTTCCAGATAGCTCTCTCACTGAATCTGGAGCTCCTCAGTTTGGGTGCTGGGGTAACAGATGCCGCTGCTATTCCTAACTTGTGTGGGGGCAGGGAGCCTGAAGCAGTCCTTGTGCTTTTACAACCAACACTCTGTGGGCGCCATCTCCCCCAGCCCCTAACCTAAGTCCGTGGGCTCTGGGGGACCACTTAGCTTTATTGTTCTATGAACTGCCTGCCTATGAATGGCTTTTGATATTTTTTCCACTAGGTTTTTCTAAAGCACACTGTGTCCCTTTTTTCTCATGTATTGGAATGCTTTTAGTAGTTTCAAATTTGATCTCCGGTCTTGTTTATGAGTACCATTTTGTTCGTGCTAAAACTTTTACATAGTCACTTTGGGCAAACTTCTTGGTTTCTTTTTGGTTTTAAGTTGTGTTCATATGTGTGTGTGTGTGTGTGTGTGTGTGTGTGTGTGTGTGTGTGTATCAGAGGACAGTTTTGTGGACTGAGTTTTCTCTTTCTTTGGGTTCCAGGGATTAGACTCAGTAACTTGAGTGGCAAGTGCCCACTGAACTTTGACAGGCCAAACCTACTGCTTGCTTGATGAAATTTAACTTTTGCCACAGAGATCGCATACTGAAAATCTCTTTAAAGTTAAGTTTTGCCACAGAGATCGCATACTGAAAATCTCTTTAAAGTTAGCTTGGAATTCCCTCCCCACAGTTCTTTGAGATATTGCTGCAGAAAAGAGCATTTAGTTTTTAATGGAGATGGTGATAGCATTCAGAATGCTTTTAAATGCTCTTTTTCAGAATTTCAATGCTTATCTGTGGATCTGCTTACTTACTACAGGAATAAAAGGTGCCTTGCAGAGATTTGAAAATGGCCACAAACAAAAGTGTTGGTGTTATCAGCTCCGCATCCCTGGCTGTGGAGTATGTGGATTCACTGCTACCCGAGAACCCTCTGCAGGAGCCCTTTAAGAATGCTTGGCTCTACATGTTGGATAACTATACAAAGTTCCAGATCGCAACCTGGGGCTCCCTGATAGTTCACGAAGTCATCTATTTCTTGTTCTCTTTACCTGGATTTCTATTCCAGTTTATACCTTACATGAGAAAGTACAAGATCCAAAAGGTGAGTATATGACAGGCTGGTGACCAAGTACTGTAACCGGCCGTGTTCTCAGAGGACATTGAGCTTTGAGAGAAACAATAGTACTGTCCAGTAGAAATATAATGAAACCACTTACAGGGATAGAAGGTAAGAAGGGAATAGGGAAGTTAATTTTCATAGTACGTTTTATTTAACCCGATGATGCTCGGCTATTAGTCTACCACCTAGCCCACATGAAACTGTTTGAGGAGACATTCTGGCGTTTTTATTTTCATAGCTGTGTGAGCAGCAGTGTGTATTTATGCTAATTTTGAAAGTGCTTGTGCTTTGTGCTGCTGGTTGATGGTCTGTTACTCAATAGCTATAGATCATAATTGATGGTGTTTCAAAAAATCGTCTGTAAAAATAGGCTTTAGGAAGATATAAGGCTTGTCTAATTGGGTTTATAAATTTTATTTCTCAAACTAGCTGGCAGGTGAAGTGTATGCATTTAAACATGCTCAAGGCCCTGGATTTAGTCATCAGTGCACCTATTTTTTTTCTAGCCCCACCTATGTACACCAATGCTGATAAAAAGAGAAATTATCTGGGGAGAAAGAAAGTATGCACAGGGCCAGTGGCTGCCCTGCTGCAGTTCGTCCTTCTCCCACACGCTCAGCAGATCTAATTGGCTGTTACTATACAAAGATTCCACATGTACATGATAGGAATGCCAGCAGCTTTCATGTGGTCCCACATCAGGGTGTAATATCCCTGTGTCTTCCTATTTGTTTGAACATATGAGATGTGTCTTGCAAGACCACCGTGTGCATGACAAGATACTCAGGTATGCACAGTACTTTGTCTTAGTTTTAAACAAAGAGAGCAGAATGTACTCTTACTAATATCTAGGCTGTTTGCTTAGCATGGTTTCTGAGATGAATTTGGGCAAATGTGGAGTCAGAAAGGACTTATCAGCATTTGGTACTCCAATATTAGTCCTTGTTTTGAGATAATATCCTGTGTAGATCCTAGGCTGGCCTTCAACTTAGGGTCTTCTGACTTGCACTTCCCTAGTGCTTATAGGCACGGACCATCACCAACTACCAAAAATTTATTTTAAATGGGCTAATCTAAATAATCATAACCAGCTAAACTCAAGGGCACACAGCAATGGCAAAAACTAGATGCTGAGCATTTGTTTGCTGGGTGTGCAGGTTATGTCTCATCAGTCTCTTGGCTTTGTAGCCTCTCCTAGTGAGTCACTCTAAGGAAGGGCTCACACAGGTTCCTCTGCAGCTAACCTAGGGGTCAGGTACATTGGACTCTAGGCCAGGCGGAGAAAAGCAAAAGGGAATAAAAGAGAGAGGCAGCCCAGAGGCTCCTGTCAGCCTTTGCTAAAGTCAGAGCACTTCCCAGGTGCTTTTGATGAAAGGCCCAGAGTTGAGGAACAACTCAGTTAGAATACCATGAATTCTGAGTCACTGAAGTGACTCTGGCCATTGTGTGTCACCATTGATTCATTGAGAAGTAAAGCTGAGTCACCATGTGGCTCACAAGCTGAAGCATCCTTTCCTGCTCCACTGCCCTGTACAGCTGACTGCTTGGTCATGGGTGGTGGTACCTTTCCAGAGGAGCGCTGCTTTAGCTCAGGGTGTGTGGGAGGTCTTAAAAGGAAGCATGTCAGGAAGAAGCATAAACTGGGCTGAGGATGAGGTCCATGTGGCAGTGCTAGCCTAGCACACACACGGCTGTGGCTTACAGTCAGCACAGGCACACACACAAAAGCCACGAACCCAAATCCTAATTGGTCACACCCAATGAAAGACTGAATACAACCGCCACAAGTCGGTGCTCCACGTTATCTTTTTAAGTTTCACGGCCATCAAAATCCAGGCTGTGAATTTTTTCAGTACTTAAGTAGTGATGTCAAATCAATCCAAACTCTCAGAACATACAGGGGCTGAGAAGGACATAAAGCCTAGAGCTTGTAGCTCCGTAGAAGAGCATTTGCCTAGCCTGAGCAAGACCTGGAGCTGATAGAGGCCAGGGAATCTCAATGAATTTGAGGGCAGTCTGGTCTACATAATAAGTTCTAGGTCAGTCAAGGCTACATAGTGAGACCTTGTATCCAAAATAAAATAAAATACAGCGAAATAAAAAGAAAGGCAGACAGACCCTGGGCACAATAGGTCCTCCCCCCCATAGCACAATAAATTAAATGAAAAAAACAAACAAACAAGCAAAAAGAATAGTGGAGGCCGCTTCTGTTTGTGAACTGTGAACCACACGCTGTGATTGAAACATATACAAAATGACTCATGTCTTTTCTTCAGTGCTTTAGAAAGTCCAAGATAACACAGTCAAGAATTATATTAACACATAGAACACTTCATAAAAAATTGCCCTTGCCTCCACAACAGGTGTAGTATACACACATGGGATCCTAGTGCTTGGGTGGAGGCAGGAAGATCAGGTTCAAGGCTATTCTCTTCTGCTTGTAGGAAGTTTGAGGCCATAAGATTCATGAGAGGTTGACTCAAAATATTGCACACCTTCCCCCTCATCAACTATACACACACACACACACACACACACACACACACACACATGCTTGCAAGCAAGCTTGTGGCTAGAAAGATCGATCAGTGGTTAAGAGCACTGGCTGCTTTTCCAGACCACCTGAATTTGGTTCCCAGCACCACATGGCAGCTCACAAAGGTCTGTAACTCCAGTTCCAGGGGCTCTATTGCCCTCTTTTGCCTTCCAGAAGCACCAGGTATTTCTATGGTACACATACGTGCAGGCAAAAGACCATACACATGAAACGTGATTACACAGCAGTAAACGCTTTCCACTTCAAAGTGGATAGACAACCGGACAGTTAATTCATGTGCTTTCGAGTTACAGGAAGTTTTACGCGCATAACGAGTAAAGCAGATGTGGCCAGGATTGTTTCTTTTTAAAAAAAAAAGGCAAAAAATTGACATTTTGATATTTTTCTCACAAGAGAAGTGTAAGTAAAATGTCTCTGAGGTCCATGGCCCCAGTGGGGGTATCCCTTCATACTGGGGTACAGATGTGCATATTAAGTAAGAACCAGTAAGCTCTGGTACTTTTCTAGGTATCCATTTATAGATGTCTTATATAAATGTCATCTTAGCCTGCTTCACATACAGTTTTATTTGTTGTAAGCATAGAATAATAATAGTTGATTATTCTAGTCACATACTAAGGAAGTCCAGAGCCTCACATGGGCTAGGTGCAATTTTCTACCAGCCCCCCCCACCCCCCAGTCCCCAAGCTTTGTTATTTTTCTACATAAAGTTACCTGAGTTTCAGAGTCTAGACAGGACACTAAAGGTGCCATCACAGATAAGCCTGAATTTTCAGGTTACTTTGTCTTGGGGTCAAAGATTCTTTCAAGTAGAGATGCAAATGCAGTCTGAGTTACTGTGTGTTGTCCACTTGTTTTATTGCTAAAGAAACTGATGTCACCGTGGACATCATAGCTGGTCAGTTAGTTCAGTATTCTAGCCCAAGCTTATAGGTTGGTTCTTAGATTAAGGATTGATTTGTGTTTTGTTTCATATATATTTTATTTTATTGTTTGTATTTTGTGTGTGTGCATTGCACTCACCAAAACACACATGTCAGGAGGCCTTGAGATTCTAAGAATGTACTCCCACCTCCCTCTTTGTCTTGAATCTGACCATCATTGTCTGGGATCATCTCTGAAGTGATCACAACTCGTAGCTCTGCTGTCATGTGTAGACAGAAGGTACTTATTTCTGCAGGTGAATACCACTGTAATAAAGGCTCCCAGCTGCCACGTGTGCAGGCTTTCGTGGGGCCCTCAATGGAAACGGAACGTAACTTCCTTTGAAACTTCTCTTATGTGACCCATGGGCAGCAAAGCCTGGAGAGCTAGTTGCTTCTTCCCCATCATCACCGAATTTGTTACTAACATTTTTTACACCTGTTTAAAGTAATTATAGTATCTGCTAAGATCACTCGTCACCGCTGTAGTGTAAACTGAACACAGCACAGAACTGAGGGATTTTAAGAATTTATTTCTGCCTGTTCAATTGAACTACCCATAGCAGACTACTTGTAAATGTTGTGATTTTTTTTTCCTTTATAGGATAAACCAGAAACCTTTGAAGGCCAGTGGAAGTGTTTGAAAGGACTTCTGTTTAATCATTTTTTTATCCAGTTGCCTCTCATTTGTGGAACATACTATTTTACAGAGTTGTTCAATATTCCTTATGATTGGGAAAGAATGCCAAGATGGTATGTCAGTGATCATTTGACATTCATACTCATTCATGGTTTATTTTTAATTACGTTTTGCTTAATGCTTATTGTCCTCATTTGGTTAATACCCTGAAATTTATTATGTCCTGATATAACTGGATATACATATACCAGAACCTAGATACACTTTTTGAAATTAATCTTTTAAACAGGATGTGGTGGCACACCTGTGGTCCCAGCACTCAGGAGGTGAAGGTGGGCAGGCCTGAAGCTGCAGGATCCTCCTAGGCTACATAGCTAGTCCATAGCCTGCCTGGGATACAATGAGACCTTGTCTCAAAAAAATAAAAATAAGTGCAATACAAAACTTGAATCTTTTTTGAACCATGTACATGTTTTTTCTTGTTTTTTGCTAAACAACAGTGTGACAATTATACCGCGGGCACATTGTTGGAGATTGTGAGTGATCTAGAGATAATTTCCTGAGGGGATTACAAAGGCTTTCGACTAGTACATATTTCAGCATTTAAGGAAGATGGTTGAGCGTATTTGTATGATAAATTATTTTTCACTATTTTATTTAAATTAAGTATTTTTGTGATAGAAAAGCAATGTTAACTTCAGACTGGTTTTTAAACTGATTTTGTACCCAGGTCTTTGGCAACATAAATATAATGGAAGTAGGGTCACACTCCTTAACCCACACCCCCCTTTCATATTGTAACGTGCGGCCTTATCTACCAGTGTTGTTTCTTTGGAAGCAAGTCTCCCTGTATAGCCCTGGCTGGCTTGGAGCCCACTCTGTAGGCCAGGTTGGCCTCAAACTTGTAGAGGGAGCTTTACCTGCCTCTGCCTCCCTAGGGCTGGATTTAAAGGTATGAGCCACCACATCCAGCTCAGTTCTCTTGAAGCTGGAAGTTTTATGGTTAGTCTATGCAGTTAGATCAAGCTGGGTATTGTGTTTATTTAATGTCTGAGCGGCAGCCTAAGTCATGGTTACTTGGTACTCATTACTGTTTGCCTCTCACAGGTATTCAACTTTGGCAAGATGTTTGGGCTGTGCAGTCATTGAGGATACCTGGCACTATTTCCTGCATAGACTCCTCCACCACAAGAGGATTTATAAATACATTCATAAAATACATCACGAATTTCAGGTGTGTTAGAGTCACAGGCTTTTTCTACTGAAGTGGAAAAACCTGGTTTATTGTTTGGACAGTTTAAGAGCTATCAGGGGTATTTTGTCTCATTCCCCTCCCCCCTTTTTTGAGTTTTGGTGTGTGTGTGTGTGTGTGTGTGTGTGTGCGTGCACACACATCATGTGGTGGGTAGGATACATGTAGGGTCAGAGGACAACTTTGTGGGGTCAACTCTCCACAAAGCGTAAGTGTGTTCACTCCATGTTTAAATGAGCCAGAAGAGGGTGTTGTATCTCCTGGAACTGGCTTTAGAGGCAGTTGGTGCTACCCAGTATGGATCCTGGGAACCTACCCTGTGTCTTCTTGTAAGAGCAGCAAGTGCTTTTAACCACCAGCCCATCTCTCCAGCCCTCTCCCTTGTACCTTTCGATACAGGCTCTAGGAATCAAAAACAACCGCAGGCTTGCACAGCAAGCAGCGTTACCCCCGAGCCAGCTCGTGGTCCTCTTTATTTCCTTTCCTATTGGTGTAACATGATGTACATACAGAACCATGCCTAACAGTTTTCTTCAGTGTGAAACTGCCTTGGTGGGACCTGGAAAGATAGCTCAATGGTTAAGAGCCCATCCTGCTCTTGTAGAAGATCTGAGCTCAATTCCTAGCACCTTTATGAGGCCACTCATAATCACAGGCATCTGTACTCATGTGTACACATGCACACATACCTGTAATTATATGACTTTGTGGTAAATCCCATATCGTCAGATGTTCAAGTGACCATCCTGATATTTAGACACCTAGCAGATTGATAGTGGGTATAAGAATGCTAGGCTTAAATAAATGAGATTAATAAGCAATAAGCACTTTACTATTTAAAGCAATTACTCAGTTGAAGTACATTTTCAGAATAGATTATTTATTGTTTTAAGTCAGAGCTGCTTTCTTAGAAGTGAAATACCTGAAAACATGGATAAGATACCATACTAATAACTAAGACAGCCAAAAGTAAGTACTGGGCAGACAGTGTATTCAGGGCAGAAACACTGGACAAAAGAGTGATTCGCACTGGGAGGGATGAGACTGACAGGCCATTCCATAGAACAGTGCACAGTTTAAAATATCTCTCGATTTTTTTCCACTTAGTGCTTTAGGACAGTAGTTAATCTAGGGTAAATGTAACCTGGAAAAACAAAATCATGATTAAGGATAGTCTACAGTGTGGCCTGTATAGGTGCCCCCTTGTGGTAGAGTAACTACAGATCCATAAATTAAATATTAAAAGCTAAGGGCCCAATGCCTTGAGTTTGATCCCTGAATCCCCCACAAGGTGGTGAGAGAAAACTGACTCCTGAGGGTTGTCCTTTGACCTCAGTGCACAGGCACATGAACACACACACACACACACACACACACACACACACAAATAGGTCAATAAGTGTTTAATTAGAGTTGAAGCTAGATAAGAGATAATACTAAGACATTCATCTTGATAGACATTTTGATTGGTAAGAAATTTGCTGAGAACTGCTGTTATTATTTGTATACGCATAGCTGGATTACTGTCATTACTTATACAGACAATATAATTTTATAAAACTGTGTGTAAATTGGATACATTAGGGTTCATCAGAGAACATCAACACAAAGCTAATATGAACATCGGTTTATTTGAAGTCTGGAAGAATGTACCTATTATCCCAACACTTAGGCTAAGGCAGGGGCATCATGAGTTCAAAGCCAACTTCAGCTATATAGATCATGTCTCAAAAAGAAAAAAACATCAATTTTTCAGTTTGAGGCCCAAGTGTTGCAGAGAAAAAAGCTGGAAAGTGAGGTCGTGGTCTCTGTAGCTGTCATGTGAATCCCTTCTTCCTTGGGAAGCTTCTTCCTTGCTCTTAAGTCCTCTGACCGGCCAAATGGAGAATAAAATCTACTGGCTCAGACATTAACCACACTGCAGCACAGTTGGACGCTAGCAAATTGACACATGAGTCAACCATCAATATAGTAAGAAATTCTTACTCTGTTTTAGGCTCCTTTTGGATTTGAAGCAGAATATGCACATCCTTTGGAAACCCTAATTCTTGGGACTGGATTCTTCATTGGAATTGTGCTTTTGTGTGATCACGTAATTCTTCTCTGGGCATGGGTTACCATGCGTTTGCTAGAAACCATCGATGTGCACAGGTGAGTGACACTTTTGTACAGGTAAAAGACATCATTTTTCTATTTTCTGTGTGTGTTGGTGTGCTTGTGTGTGTGAATGCATGGTTTTATGTGGGGTGGGGGTGGGGGGTATATGTAAACATGATCACTCTTCCAAGGCAGAGTTTCTCAGTCAAACTCAGAGCTGGACTGTCTGGCTAGCCAGCTTTCGTCTGTGGCTATCCCGTCCCTGCCTTTTGAGGCTTAAATTACAAGCAGGCCACCCATCTTTTATGTGGGTTTTTGAAGATCTGCACTCCGATCAAAAGGCCGACAGGACAAACATTTTTAAGCCCTAGCCATCCCTCGTGTTATTTTTGTAAAAAAAAGGATCGTAATAACTGAGTAAAAGTTCAAGTAATAGATGTTTTTATAGACTGATCTGTTACCATTCACTGAGTGACAACAGTGTACAGCATGTGTTTTGTTAGACAAAGTGCTGCAGTGAGCCTCAGTCCCAGGAGTGTGTTGAAGTCTGGAGCTTCAGCCATGTTAGGTTGTTGCTGGTCTCTGGGTATGGCTGATGAAAGCCCTCATTTAGGGAGCCACTGCTTGTAATATGTACATGTTTTAGATGCTTCTTTGCCACAGACTCTAGACAGGATCAAGAGTTATAGCCAGTTTTAGATACTAAGATTAAAGAGAGAAGACCAAACAAGATTCTTTTTGGAGTCATCTGTTCTTCCAGCTTAAACAGCACAGTGGCATTTTAATTGTTTAAATACTTGATGCTGATTCCACACGGCTTTTTCTTAAGACAAGTAGCATTATGGACTACACCTTTTCATTTCCTGGTGTCAGATTTCCACGGATCATTTAAGGCTGTCAAATTTCTCTACATGTACTTTTTCCTGTAAGTTTGTGTTGTTGTTGTTGTTTTTCCACCTGGGGCCTCAAAGCCCATGCTGACCTGGAATTCACTTGTAACTCAGGCTGGACACATACTGACAGTTCTTCTGTTCAGCCTCCCCAAAACTGGGGATAGAGTGTCTGCCACCACACCCTGCCCAGTTTTTAATCTTTTGTAAGCATATGAGGAATTAAATGATTTGGGTAAAGAGGAAGGTTACTTTTAACGAGCATGCGACTGTTAATGAAAATACCATTCGTTCAACATGGGTCCCGTGAATAACCTGTGTCCTTTGCATTTCAGCGGTTACTATATTCCTCTCAACCCTCTGAACTTCATCCCGTTTTATGCGGGTGCTCGGCACCACGATTTCCACCACATGAACTTCATTGGGAATTACGCCTCCACCTTCACATGGTGGGACAGAATCTTTGGGACAGATGCCCAGTATCATGCCTACATTGAAAAGATGAAGAAGCGTGGGAAAAAGTCAGAGTGAATACCCCGACTCTACGCCTTCCTCAAGTGCAGCTGGCAACTAACATTGCTTCTGGGGAGCAGAAATAAGCACGTGACTTGGCTGCTAAGTGATAAGAACATTAACGACCTTTAACTATCTTCTGGACAAGAGCTTTGCTACTTTACATCCAAGATCTGTATATGTGGGAACAAATAAATATATATATTTAAGTTAAGTTTTCATGAGGAGGTTTTGAAGGCCATATTGCTAACCTCACCACAAGGTTTCAGGAACTGGAGGAAGTATCCGTGTACAATTCACCACTTCACGCCACCCAAGGCTGAAGCTGACATTTCCTTTTGCATACACTGACTGGTCAGTTCAGAAAATTCTCAACAATAATGTTTGCCTTCTAGTTTAAGACATGGTGTTTTTTAGAATTTACCTGAAATGAAAATATCACAAAGTGAGTAAGTACATCACCTGGTGAGCGAGTGACTGAAATCCCACTCTGGTCTGGGGTTGACCAGTTCAGGACTATTCTTTCTGTGAAGGATGGTTTGATTGTAGTAGTTTTATTGGCATCTTGTAAATTGGCTCATTTCCTACGTGATGTACATAGAATATTATAGCCTAAAGATTTTCAAGTTATTTGCGGTGCTTTTAAATTGAGCCCCACTTCCACTGTTCACTCCCTTGTCTTTGTGTGCCAGGTGGTCATTGAAGTCGTTATCTTGAGCTTTGTGCATTCACTTCTCTATCTGCACCTGGAGCTGGTGAAATAAATGTGATTTTTTTTTTTTTGTCTGACCCTCTGGTTTTCATCGTTGAAGATTAGCTGTCATGTTTTATTCTTATAAGGAAAAGCACAGAAATCATTAAAGTAAATTTTACAATAAAGGAATGGTTCCATTTTTTTCTTGCTGAACTTCGCTGGTGGTTGCACTGTGTCCTTCGGTGCCTGTTCTGTAAGGGGAACTCCGTGGACCCAGGGGACACCTTGCTGACCTCACATGGTTTTCCACGCAGGAATAAGGATATACGTTCTAGGTCACTCACGCCATCCCAGTCCTTAGGTTTTGGGTTTGTTTGTTCCTTTTTCATACAGGCTCTTTCTGTCTTAGGCTGACCTTGAATCTGCAATTCTGCTCCAGCTTTCCCATGCTGGAGTTAAAGGCTAACTGACCATGAGCGGCCAGGCATAGTTTTGGAGAGGTTCTTACTATGTAGCCCAGGATAGCCTTGCTAAGGTAAGTAATCCTCTTACCTTAGCTTGCCAGTTGCTGAAGTTGTAAACACGAACCACCACACTATGCTTGACAAGTTTATTCCATATCTGCCTCCCATGTGCTTGTGTGTGCACATGTGTCTTTAACTTCGAAGCAGTTTGGGGCAGGACATAAAATTGTTCGTGCTGTTTGATTATATGAGATTACCTGTAAAGTTTCCTTTTAATCTTTGCCTTTAATGCCTGTGGAATATACAACCCTGGGAGGAGAGCAACTTCTCTTAGAAGTGGTGGTAAACGTGCTTAAATAAGTTGGTGCATGGGCTGGAGAGATGGCTCAGCAGCTAAGAGCACTGGCTGCTCTTCCAGAGGTCCTGAGTTCAATTCCCCGCAACCACGTGGTAGCTCACAGCCATCTATAATGGGATCCGGTGCCCTCTTCTGGTGTGTCTGAAGACAGCTACAATGTACTCACATAAATAAAAATCTGAAAAAAATAAGTTGGTGCATGCCAAAAGCACTCACTTTTTTTTTTTTCTCAATGCAGCGAATCAAAGCTAGAGACTTGTGCATGCTAGACAAGCAATCTGCAACAGCAATTCCACCAACCTACAGGGTCTGAGCTAGTGTTCTCTGAACACTTCCCGTACCCTGAGTTATGGTGTGGCTCTTTAAAAGACCTGTTCTTATTTCTTAACTGCAGTTCCTCTGCCCTGGGTGAAATGCTGAGGTAAGTGTGCTGGGGGTTGTCTTCTCATTTCACAAGATGCTCACGGGCTTGCTTCAATAGCTACACCGAAGCGTCATTGTCTAAATAGCTCAGATTCTTTTAATTAATTAATTAATTAATGTTGCCAGTACTGGGAATTAAATGGCAGAGCCTCTTATGGTAGAAAAGTGTCATCACTGAGCTATAGTCTATTTTTTTTTTTCCTGTCCTTTCGAAACAGTCTTGCTCTGTTGGCCAGGGTGGCCTGGAATTTAAACTCTTCCCGCTTCAGACTCATAAGTAGCTGGGATTATAGGATGCACATAACAGCCCATCTCAGCAGCTACTTTATAAGAAGTGTGATGCTTGAAAACATTCTAAGATAGTTACTCAGCAAGTGACAAACTCATAATCTCAGGGCTGGGGAGATGCTCACCAGTCAAGAGAGCGTTCAGCTCTTGCAGAGGACCCATGTTTGGTTTCAGGTACCCACACTGCACAGGAAGAGGACCCGTGTTTGGTTTCAGGTACCCACACGGGACAGCTCAAACTGCAGCTCCAGGTCCTGGGGCTCCGATGCTTTTTTTCTGCCTCCAAGGGAACCCGTCCATATAAACATACACACTATTCTAGTTGGCCTCAGTTGTCAACCCGCTAACAGCCTACTCTTCAGAGAGCATCACATCCAAGAGATTCCCCAGATCAGATTGGCCTGCAGCAGTGTTTATAAAGGATTGTCTTGATTGGATGTGGGAAGAACCAGTCTACTCTGGGCAGCACCATCCCTAGGAAGGTGGTCCTGCCCTGTAGAGAACTAGCTAGCTAATCATGAGCCACTGAAAGTCAACAAGCAGTGCTCCTGAGTTTTTTTCTTGGGGTTCCTGCGTTACATTCCTCTTATGACTTCTTCAATGATTGTAACATGGAAGTATAAGCCAAATAAAGCCTTTCCTCCCCAGGTTCCCTTCAGTCAGAGTGTTTTATAACAGCAACAGAAAGAAAACTAGGACACGCATAAATCAAAATAAACCTTCAAAAGATTCATATTCCCAAATATGTTCAGACAGAACAGACATTACTCAACTCAGCTAAAAACTTTGTCAAAGTTACATGAATTAATAGATAAGAAGCTAAAGTACAAAGCCACAATGTGTACCTGGAGAATAGTTGGTAAAAGCTGGTTGTTGCAATACATGCCTATAGTTCCAGCATTCATGAGGCTGAGGCAAGTGGGTCACAAGTTCTAGGCCAACCTACAACACCTTTTTCTTTTCCTCTCAAAACCAGGATTTTTTTTCTTTTTCCTTTTAAAAGTCGCTTATGTATATAGGAGTTTTGTTTGCATGAATGGTTTTGCACCATGTGCTTATCTGGTCCCCTAACTCATCCAGTCCCCCGTTTATGAAATGTTGCCAATCACATTCAGGGCTAGTCTCGCCACTCTCTTAGTTAATGGTCTCTGGAAACTCCACATCAGATACCTCCAGAGTGGGCTATGTCACCCATGTACTTCCTAATCCAATCAAGGCAACATTTATCAGTATTTCTGTGTTGCATTTGATTTTTTTTTTCAGAGAGAGACTTACTATATAATTCATGCTGACTTAAAATTTAAGATTTGGGGGCTTTTGAAATGGCTCAGTGGATAATGGCACTCCCAGTACCCACTTGGTAAAAGGAGAGAATCAATCCCTGCAGGTTATTCTCTGATCTCAACAGGCATGCTGTGATATTGATGTGTGTGTGTACATTCACACACACACACACACACACACACACATCCTAACAAGGAGTGGTTTAAATTAGATTGGCCTCCACAGGCTCATGTCTGAATGTTTGGTCCTATAAGTGAACTGTTTGGGAAGAATTAAGAGGTGTGGCCTTTTGGGAGGAGGTGTGTCATTGGGGGTTGGGCTTTGAGGTTTCAAAAGTCCATGCCAGGCCCAGTATCTCTCCCTCTTTCTGTGGACCAGAACGTAAAGGCTCTCAGCAAGTGCTCTAATGCCATGCCTATCTGCTTCCTGCCATAATGATCAGCAATCATAGACTAACCTTGTAAAACTACAATTAAGCTTCCAATTAAGTAACTTCTTTATAAGAGTTGCCTTGGTTATGTATGGTGTCTCTTCACAGCAATAGAACTGTAGCTAAGACACACATACTAGTAAGCTTAAAAAAAAAAAAAAAGGGAGGAGGAGCAATTTTAGACCAATTTGTGTTATACAGTGAGATCCTATCTCAAAAATTAATCACTTAATGGCTTGATATAATTACCAAATACACATTTAGATTTAAGATATACCAGGTACACACAGCAGTTTTGTTAAAAAGAAAAACTTTTCAGTTTTGTTTTTAAATTCATTGGAAACTTTAGATTCAAATGATATTTATCATTTTATGGTTCTTTTTTCCTTTCTTTTCTTTTGTTTTTTGAAATAGCATTTCTCTGTGTAGCCCTAGCTCTCCTGGAACTTGCTCCATAGATCAGGCCACTCTCAAATTTAGAGATCCGCCTGCCTCGGCCTCCACCTCCAGAGTGCTGGGATTAATGATGTGAGCCACCTCCATCTTTCTTATTTTAGTCCTTAAGAATCTTGTTCCCCTCTTTGCTCCCATTCCTCCCTCCTCTTTCACTCTCTTCTTCCAAAAACAAGAGTGATTTCTGTCATAAGGAATGCTATACTGGATAGAAAAAGTCAAATAGCTATGGAAGTAGACAGTCTTGGTGACAATCCCCAGAGAATTTAATTTATCCACGGATAATCTTTTGATCTTTAAAAATTACTATTTATTTATCTTACTATTCAGATAGGCATTTTTCCTGGT
>JADRCH010000162.1:4224626-4243289 GCA_019843965.1 Rhynchomys soricoides
CCACCCACCCACTCCCATCTTCCCTCCCTGGCATTCCCCTATACTGGGGCATCTAACACCCTCAGGCCCAAGGGCCTCTCCTCCCACTGATGGCCAACAAGGCCTCCTCTGCCACATATGTGGCCAGCACCATGGGTCCCTCCATGTGTATTCTTTGGTTGATGGATCAGTCTCCAGGAGTATCGGGGGATCTGGCCAGTGGCCACTGTTGCTCCCTCCATGGAGCTGCAAACCCCCTCAGCTCCTTCAGTCCCTCCTGTGGAGGCCAATCTTATTCAAACCATGCCAATATTTTATTTGAATGGTTAATGGGTAGGATTTCTTTACAATTTGTTTCTGTCTTCTGCTTCCTGTGGTTTATCTGCGCCTCTTTCCCTACTGTCCTTTGTTGGGTTTTATAATTATGTGCTTATTTCCCTTTTGCTCTTAGTTTATCTATTGTGGGTCTTTGTCTTTTTAAGGTTCCCATGAGACCCACAGCATCATGAAAGCATAATAGATTATTTTAAGCTGATGTATATCTAATCAGACACATATATTGTGTAACACACACACATATAGGCACTTGTACACATATATTGAGACTCACTATGTAGACTAGGCTGGCCTCAAAACTCACAGAGATCTATTGCATCTGTCTCTAGAGTGCTGGGATTAAAGGCATTAGCCACCTTCCTTATCCTCTTCATCTTTGATTTGTGATAGCAGGATTAATGTATATGGTGAAGACTTCTTGTGATTTATCCTATTTGGAATCTTTTCAGTGTTGTTAATTGGATGTGTATTCCCCTAGAGTTGGAAATTTTTCAGCCGTTATCTCTTTTTGAAAAGTCTTTTCTGGTGCTGGAGAGATGGATCAGCAGTTAAGAACACAGACTGTTTTTGTAGAGGAACGAAGTTCAGTTCCCATCATTCACACTGGGTGTCTCACAACCACCTGGAATTCCAGCTTCAGAAGGGCCTGGTGTCTTTGGGTGTTTTCAGTCACCTGTACTCACATGCACATACCCACATGCAGGCATACACATACAATTAAAAATAATAATTAAAGACAATAAATCTTCGGGGGCTGGAGAGAAGGACCACTACAACTGTGTAACTCCAGCCCTCTTCTTGACTCTACAGATACCTGCCTAAATGCGGCATACACTCTCAGGCATACACACACATATAACAATCAGAGTAGATCTTGCCAGACAAGGTGGTGCATGCCTTTAATCCTAGCACCCAGCCAGCAGAGGCAGACAGATCTCTGTGAGTTCAACATCAGTCTGGTCTCTACGACAAGTTCCAGGAGAGCCAGAACTAAACAGAGAGACCCTGTCCCAAACAAAAGGAAACACCCCTTTCACCCTTTGTTTTTCCAATTTTCTTCTAGACACCCACAACAGCTATTTTGGTTTGCAAAATGGCATCTAATAACTTCCTTAGACTATAGCATCCACTTTTCTTCTTTTCATGTTGATGGGATACATTCTAATAAACATCTTTGAGCTCACCAATTCTTCTGTTTGGTCATGTTTATTGTTGAACCCTTCTAATACTTTTTTTTTTTTTTTTGCCAAGTTACTACTGTACTATTTAGCTTCAGGATTTGTTTGTTTCTTTTAAATTATTTGTCTCATTTCATTTATGCATTGTTTTTCTGGTTTTGTTTCTCTTATAAGTTATCAAACTTCATTAACATTCTCACTTAGAATTCTGGGTCAAAGAGCTTACAATTTTCCATTTATGTAGGGTTAGTGAAAATTTAATCACATTCTTTTAAATGTGTCTTGTTTCCTTGGCTCTTCAAATTTCTAACATCTTTGCAGGGAAATATACATATCTGAAGAAACAGGCTTGGATATATCTCAGGAGGTAGATTGCTTACCTAGCCCTGGGACTCAATCCCCAGCACTGTGTGTGTGTGTGTGTGTCCTTAAAAGCTCTACTGCTGGAAGAGAAATGAATCACGAGAGGCAAGAAGGAAATTCAGTTCAACATAACTTAGTTAGCCAGTGCTGATTTAAGCTTCTAGAGTCTAACCCTGAGCTGTTTGTTTTTGGCATATTTAAGCACAGTACAGCTTTGAATAAAGACTTCCTTGTGACAATCACCACAGCAGAGCTTACTACACATAACTACATTGAAACTGTTTACAAAGTACATGTCTTTTATAAAGTACCTGTGACCTCTTCCACAAGAATGGGTTCTATTGACAGAGAAACAGTGCTCAAGATTCTGGGGGATTCGGGTGAGGTCTGACTCTACCAAATAGCAAAGATTACCAGGCTATTAACAGAATCCATTCTAGACTGCTGTGTGGAAAATAGATGTAAATCCCTTCTACTGAGGAAAGAAACCTGCAAGTTTAACATTCCTAGTCTCTCTGATTCTGGTTTTGACCATGAGGACCTCCTGCCCTTCTGCACAGCATCATGGTATATATGCATGCTATCTCGTATGTCAGAACGTAGAGGCAGGAGTTCATGGCCATTTCCAGCCATATAGAGGTATGAGGTTAATCTGGGATGTTACATGAGACAATAGAAATATCTCTTTGAAGAAGCAATCTCCTCTCCAGGACTTCAAGGCCTGCCTTGACTGGGAAAGCACTTCGGAAGTCAGCCATGGTAAAAATACAATTCTGGGTCTTTATTCCTAGTTATGTTATATTTGATTTTTTTGGGGAGCGGACTGGTTTTTTGTTTGGTTGAAGTCAGTTATTTCTTGTTCATTCTGGGGTCTGACTAGAAGAGTTTTGTCAGTGCTTTAAATGTGGTGGTATAAGAAGCAGTGTTCTCCAAGGAGAGAGATTAGGAACCAGCACCTTAAGGAGCCTCCATAAAAGCCATGATCCCCTCCTGTTCTCTTGGAGAACAAGCCTCTATTCTGTGCCTTCTTCAAATGTTACAGAGTATTTCAAGACACAGGAAGGTGCTCACCCTCTAGTTTACCTGGGCATCTGACCTATACCTTTTCTGACACCACTTTGTGTGAGGCAAGACAGGAGCTGCCTCCCTGCTCCTGAGTATTTCATCCCCTTCCCATCCCAGAGAGAAGTTGTAATGTCTCAGGATTCTAAACTTTGTGGGTGTGGGGTAGGGATTAAAAATGTGTAAAGCTATTGTCTGTTTCAGTGTTGCTAACCTTGAATTCATGCTTGCCTGGGGCACATTAGTCTCTTAGCTCACTCCTAGACTGGTAATGTAGTTAAATATGTATTTCTGTGAGAAAATAGGAAGTAGGAGTTGTTATTCTGCCCTCTTACTAATAACACTATAATGGACGTCAGAGATGGAGTTCTTGGAAGCTGGGCTGAGAAGTTCACATCAAAGCCTACTTACATGGTTAGTTGTTGGTTGTCCTCCATTATTCACTGACCGTGGGACAGAGATTGTCAGTTGTTTTCAGAGCATCCTCTGGAGACTTCATGTCATGGTTTGAATATCAAATTTCCTACAAAAGAAGGCTTGGCTTCTGGTGTATGCGTAGGGGGTGGTCTTTCAAGTATTGGATAACAAGAGCATGAATGTGATAAGTAGACTAATCTATTGATGATTTCATGGCTTTGTGGGTATAGGAAGTGGGTTCTAGTTCTAAGACGTGGGTTGTGGGTCCTTGGTCCCTTGCTTCTCTCTTTCTGCTTCTTGGCCACCTTAGATGAACAGCTTCCCTTCAGCACATTTGCTCATCATCATGTTGCTGCCCTCCCCCAGACCAAAGCAACAGATGCAGATGACCTAGTACTGTATCCCTGAAATGGTGAGCCAAATGTACGTGTTTTTCTTTCAAATTGTTAATCTCAGGTATTTTGTTCCAGTGATAAACAACTGATTACATATCTCGGTTTTGTTTTTTTTTTTCCAGTATGAAGCTCTCTATAATGTGGAGCTAATTCCCCTAGAAGAAGTGATATAAAAGCACACACATGGGGGGTGAGGAAGGGATGGGAGGGAGAAAAAGAGGGAGACAAATAAGATGGAAGCTTCCTGTAATAATTTTGGAAGAAATATGCCATCGTGTCTTTTGGCTTTATTTTGGCAGTTCTTGAGAGCTAACTCAGGGCTTTATGTATGCTAGATAAATAATTAACCATTGAGCTAAATCTTCAGTGCTAATTCTCATCATTTCTGCTTTATTATGTTTATTTGAGTGAGTTACTAAGTCCTACCTACATTCTGATAGAAGGAAATTAAACCTCGTCTCTTTGAATGGAGGAGACTATAGACTCTGTACCCATCACTGCTCTGTACAGTTGTTTGCTCTAGCATATTTCTTAGCTGGGTTTTTTGATAATTTCATATTGGTGACTTCAGATTTGTCACAGTGGAAATATTTACATCATACAGTGCAGCAGAAGCTCTGAAATCAAGTTGTTGCCCAACGGATAGCTATTAATCCTTCCCCAGCACACAGCTGGACAGATGTAGAGCTACATGCTCAGAGAATTTCTGTGGGGTAAATGGCAGATAGGCTGTTGCAAGAAGAGAAGAAAAGTTACACACAGAAAGAAATAGTTTCTGAACTTGATGAGAATAGAAGGTACGCTGAAAGCAGGGGTGGGAGAATTTAAATGTGCAGCAACAGACGTCTGAAGTGACATCACAAAGCAACCCGTCATTTTCAACTTCCTGTTTGTACAGGCATTTAAAACTAGGGTCTACAGGTTGAATTTAACTATGGGTATACAAACACATTAATGACTTGGCATGCAAGATATTTTAACATTCCATAGCCACGATGAATATGTGCAGAGTGAGGCCACAAAGGACCAATGGCTGTTCCAGTAGAACCGATGCAGCAGACCCACATGTAAAATAGCCCAGAAGTGCAAAGACAGACCAAATCGTAATTCCTTTGAGTAAATGACTTAGTCTATGTGTTGTGCCATCTCTCAGGTTTGTGGGAAATTATTTCAAACAGAAACCTCCCAGAACCATAGGAGTTTGGCTTTGAAATAGACCTTAGCAAATGTTAATGCATGCATCATTGTTTCTTAGAACACGTGTTGTGCTTTGAATGAGAAATGCCTCCCTAGTCTCAAGCCTT
This sequence comes from Rhynchomys soricoides, assembly GCA_019843965.1. NCBI lineage: Eukaryota > Metazoa > Chordata > Mammalia > Rodentia > Muridae > Rhynchomys > Rhynchomys soricoides. The sequence continues at coordinate 4,229,661 of JADRCH010000162.1, forward strand.
TGGACATTTGGTTCCCCCGGTAGGTGGCTCTGTTTGGAGAGGTTATGGAACCTTTGAGAGGTAGAACCTTTGACAGGGCAAGTACCTCACTGTGAGGCAGGCTTTGGAAGATCATAGTTCGGCCTCTCTTCCACTTTTCTTTCTGTTTCTTGCAGGTGGATGGAAATGTGATTTCTCAGCTCCCTGCTCTGGCCACCTCAGTTGCTTGCAGCATGCCTCTTCTGCTATGACAGACTCTCACTGTGGAACTGTAAGGCGGAATACATTTTTCTGTAAGCCTCTTCTGGATGTGGTATTTTATCACAGTAATGAGAAAATTAATTAATCCAACATATTTGGCAGTCAGATATTAAAATTAGAAATCTCTGCCCCCACCTTGTTTGTTGTTGACAGGGTCCCTCATAACCCAGGTTGGTTCCAAACTTGTTATAATACGGACTAGGCTGTAGCTCTGGGCTCTCCTGCCTTCACTCTCAAGTGCTGGAGTTACAGGCACATGCAACCATACTTGGTTGATTTTCTGGTTAAAATAAAGAACATTTTAAAAAATTCTTTAAAAAAAAAAGATTTATTTATTTTATATATGTGAATACACTATCACTGTCTTCAGACACACCAGTAGAGGGCATCAGATCCTATAACAGATGGTTGTGAGCCACCATGTGGTTGCTGGGAATTGAACTCAGGACCTCTGGAAGAGCAGTCAGTGCTCTGAACCACTGAGCCATCTCTCCAGCCCCTTAAAAAGTCTTTAAAAAAAAAGTTTAAATTTTTTATGTGTTTGTCTGCCATGTGTGTGCAAGTGCCCAAAGTGGCCAGGAGAGAACGTCACATTCCCTGGAGCTGAAGTGATAAGTGATCACATGCCAGCTGACATGGGTGCTGAGAATCAAACTCAAGTCCTCTGGAGAAACAGGAAACATCCTTCAGCTCTGAGCCATCTCTCCAGCCCGTAAACCAGGAATTAATATTATTAATGCCTGAAACTCACCCCAGATGCTGTGAATCACGAAAGCTTGAAAATACACGTGTTTCAAACATATCTTATTAATTATTTGAGATTTTAAAATAATGATTTGAAATTATTATTATTGTTGTTGTTGTTGATGATGATGATGATGTTGTTGTATACATGTCCTGCATACATGTATGTCTGTACACCATGTGCCTGTCTGGTACCTGCAGAGACCAGAAGAGATCGTTGGATTCCCTTAAACTATTCTTACAGACAGTTGTGAGCAATCCTGTGGATGCTGAGAATTGACCTGGGTCCTCTGGAAGAGCAGCACATGCTCTAAACTGGTGGACCATCAGTCCAGCCATAAGATATACATTTTCTATGTTTCTATATGGTTCTTTTATATTCAAATACTAGAGAATTAATAATCTAACCAACTTTTTTTTCCTTCTACAGGTTAGGGCCACAAACATCTAAGGTGTCAGAGAGCTCTTCAAGTAAGAATTCATAGCTAGTATAATCCCACTTTTTCCCCTTAAAGTAAAAAACAAAATAAAAAGCACCTCATGACCCTTAAAGGTGACATTTTAAAAGAATAGGCAGCCATGGAACAAGTTAGGACTTCAGTGAGAGAGTATTGTTTGTGTGTATAGTTACTAGTCAATATGCTCCAACCCAGCCACAAATTAGTGAGGTTGCTTTAAATTACTAACATGAAAGTCTTAACTCTGTATTTTTGAAGTCGTTGGTTTCAGCCACTCTGTTTTCTTTTCTCTGGTTTTCCAAGGTTACTCTTTTGGAAATGCTTTTAGAAACCTAATTATAACTCTGGTTTCAGCCTTCTGAACTAAGTAATCAAACACGGGCTGGTTGAAGTGGAAAGCGTTGGGGGGGTTTGTTGCTGTTTCTCATAAAGCTCTGTCTACTTTAAGGAGGAAGTTAAATGATGGCTATCCCCCCCCAAAAAAATAAACACCCCTACCCAAATCTGGGGTAGCTTGTTAAAGCAGCACCTAACTACAATACAAGTCAGGACTTGGGAGATAAGAGATCCGGAGTTCAAGGCTTGTCTCAGATATGTAGTGAGTTTGAGATCAGCCTGGGCTACATGAGACCCTGTCTTTAAACAAGCGTCTCTGTTCTACTGAGGGAGATGTAGACACATCGATTTGAAGCTAACCTCTCTGCCAGCACCTTGGCAACCTGTCTATTTAGACACTTGGATTTACTTGCTCTAGAGAGAGTCTCATATTATTTAGCTCAGGCTAGCCTCATGCTCAATATCCTCCCACCTCAGGCTCTGAATGCTGGGACTGTAGGTGTGCACTATCATGACTTGGTTTGTGCTCCTTTAAAATTGCATTTAGATGTGTGTATGTCCCCCACCATTTATTGCTGCATAGGTGAGGGTGTCCAAGGAGGCCAGACATCAGATGCCCTGTAGCTGGAGATGCAGACAGCTGTGATCCTCTGATTTTGAGTGTTGGGAATTGAACTTAGGAACAGGAGCAAGAATACTCTGTGCTCTTTACTGTCAAGCCATTTCGCTAGCCCCTGAAACAGTACTGTTTACTTTATTTGTGAAATTCTCAAGGCGAGCTGGATGCCTACAGTTGCTGCCCTTTTTGGTTTACGTTTGTTCCCTGAATATGTGACAGACAATCTTTAGATGCCTCCTTCACCCAGTGCCAGTAATATTTTGTGCCTTAGCTATAGAACTCTAGTTGGTTATGATTTCTCTGGGGTGGGAGTGGTGTGGGATAGGTGTGGGCAGCCATGTCTGCCACAGGTCAGCCTTTGTAGGCAGCGGGCCTTCTGAGAGCCACAGAGGCCACACAACCTGTTGTCCTGATGGCACCACTTTCTAAGCAACTGGGCTCCCTTTGCCCTCCAGCTGCTTCTGAGACCAAGGAGGCAGGAGGAGAAGGTGCTTTCACTGTGTCAAATTTCAGTTAAAAAACAAAACAAAACAAAAAAAACCACTACTGAAATAATGTGTAGATCTGGATTCCTTTCCAGGTGACAGGTTTTATTCAGGACAGGGTTTTATTAGACAGTAGCGAAAGTGGCATCTGAAGGAAAATGTCCCACAGGAAACATTCCCCAGCTGGTGTGCGGTCTTTCTTTTTGGTGGCCCTACTCAATGGATTATTTATTCAGATCGTTGCTGATGTTACATCCAAATGGCAATCTTTGTAGAGTAACATCTGCTGCAGATGTTGTTTCAAAAATACACACTCCGTTCAAGGGTGGTCCTTTAAGCCCATGATTTTATACGTTTGCAGTCACTTTGTGAAAGGGGTGATGATATCATTTGTCTGTGTCGGGTTTCCCTCCATTATAGGATTGAATCATAATGCCGAACACAATCCTTTGTCTTGTTTGTGTTTTTCAGGGTACCACAGAAGATGAGTGGTATAGTTTTGCTTTCAAAGGATGCTGTCTTACCTCACCTCTCTCTTTTCCCCCTGGAAGGATTCTGGAGTATGTCTGAATACAATTAAAAGCAGTATCTGTAAATTAGTAGAAAGCACCTTTAAGTCATGATACAATGTTCTGATTTCTAGCCAGACCTTGCTGTAGATGAAATCACAACCCTTAACTTTCCACTATTCCAGCAGCGGTGTCCAGCAAAGAAGGCAAGCAGCGGGTTGCTTCTCACCCCCACCCCACATTCTGATGGGTCTAGGTGGAAATCAAAAGGCTCTGCTAACAACCCAACAATGTGTTTTCTACAAAGACGCTCCTGGGTCGTGGTTCCCTTTCATTGACAATAGCCTTCCTAAGCCAAGGTCTTAGCTGTCTTTCCACCCGCGTGGTCCCTGGCGCCATTTGACTTTTGACGTGGGTCTGAGCCAAGGAATAAAGGCAGCATCCCTGGCGGCTGCTCGGCCTGTGCCGGGCCTCCTGGCTCCCGCTCCCCGGGGCGGGTAGTGCAGCGCGCAGAGCCGTCGCGTCGCCGCTGTCCTCTGGGTGGCCCCAGCGCGCACCGTTCATTGAGCCGTGGAAGGTGAGGCTAGAGGAGGCTGGTGCTGAGCTCGCCAACTCCACCCGGGCCCGGCAGACAAAAGAGGCCGGCGGTGCAGCTCGCCGGGAAGAGATGGCCGGGCGCGGAGGACGGGTGCTGCTGTCGCTGTGTGCCGCGCTGGTGGCCGGCGGGTGGCTGCTGGCAGCTGAAGCCCAGGAGCCCGGGGCGCCGGCGGCTGGCATGCGGCGGCGCCGGCGGCTGCAGCAGGAGGACGGCATCTCCTTCGAGTACCACCGCTATCCCGAGCTGCGCGAGGCGCTGGTGTCCGTATGGCTGCAGTGCACCGCCATCAGCAGGATCTACACGGTGGGACGCAGCTTTGAGGGCCGGGAGCTCCTGGTCATCGAGCTGTCTGACAACCCCGGGGTCCATGAGCCTGGTAAGTGCACTGCCCGCTGCAGGGTCTCCGGGCGGGGACGGGAAGGAGGAGAGGTGGGCCCCGAGTGGCTTCCCGGTGGAGGATGCCTGGATGGGAAGGTGGGAAGTGGGAAGGAAAGGAGTGCCAGCCTCTTCCCATCGTTCACATCTCCGACCCGTTTTTTGGTGAACATAGGCTAGGGGGGCTGGAGGCATGGGGACAGGAATAACAGACAAGCAAATCTCAGAGCTGAGTCCCCGGGTGCTCACCGTCCCAGATGGGTCAAACTCTAAACAGAATAAAATTGTGAATTCTCAGGAAGGCAAACACCTTCCCCGTAGACAGGAGTGAAAAATAAGGTTCAGAAGGCGGGGTCTCACAGGAGCCAGGAAAGAGGCTTTTATCATTTGAGAATTTCCAAAGGAGCAGCTTATTGGGCGCTGCAGGCTCTGCGTACCCACCTCTGCGTTTGTGTGAGCGTTAGGTGCACTGCCGACTGGGGGATGCTGGCAAATTTTAAAAAGAATATTAATGTTCTAGGTGTCGTGTGGTGTGCATACATGTAGATCTTCCTACTAGGGTAGGAAAAAAAATGGTTTCTAACAGGCATACAGACTGGGAAGCCATGCATGGCCTTACTAAAGGAAAACAGCCCCCTCCACCCCCGTTTAACTACTCTGAGCTGAGTAGTTTATGATCGCGTTTTATCCCCTGCAATCATCGTGATAGGCATTTTCTGTCAGAGTACTTTAAAGCACGGTTTGATTTGTGCTAAAGGCTTAGTATTAAAAAGATATTTTAAGCAATGTTTTGGAACCTTTTGGGTTATGTTTATGCTCTTTAGAAAGAATTTAAGCCTGGCCTTTCTGTTGGTAATAAAGGCCTTGCTAGAGCACCCAAATCAGTATGGAATGCTTTTTATTTCTTTAATGACGAAGAAAACACAAAAGCCAGGCTAAAAATTCTCAGTGCAGAACCTGAAAACTCTCTCTTCCTTCATCTCCCCCCCCCCCCTTTTTCCTCCCTGGGTTTCTTGTTGATTAGATTGGCCTTGAATTTGAAATGTAGTCCAGGCTGGCCTCGAACTCTTGATCATTCAGCTTCTGAATGCTAAAGCTGGGATTATGGATGTTTCCCACCATTCCCGACCTTTCCCTCTCTCCATTACTATTACTATTACTATTATTATTATTATTATTACTGTTACCGTGATAGGATGCAATCCATGAAGGCTGGGTAAGCCTCTGTCACTGAGCCATGCCTTCATTCTTCCGCCTGCATAGTTTTCCCACCTGTACATAAGAACCAAGCAGGAGAAGGGATTAAATCGGTGCTAATAGAGAAGCTTTGATCTTAAAACATGGAGTGCATGGGCTAAGTCCTCAGAAAACACTTCTCATATGACTAAGGTAAATGAAAGGCCAGGAATGAATTTGCTGAAGGCTTAGTATTAGGGTGAAAACCTTAAAACCAGGTCCTAGAAAACATTCCCAGAGACTTCCAGCAGGGCTCATCATGTAAAGCAGAAGCTCGACAGTTAGTGTTTGTGCAGCTACTGGAAAATAAGGGAACGATGCTAACATGGAGACTCGTTTTCAGCCAAGTCACACAAGCTGGCCACTCCTGACAGTTAAGTTTCTGTGATTCTGCTGCTCAATCTCAGCCCTTTGTTCGGTCTGTTATGAAATTCTTCCTGGGGGCTTGTTGAATTATTTAAAGAGAATATATGAAAGCTATGGTTTAATGTTATGTTGTCTTGTCTCAAACATAAATTGATGTTAGTGCAAGAATATGTGTTTGGAAAATGAACACAGATTTTGGTTGAATATCTGGAGCATGGATCTGCAAATCTGGCTGGAGAAATGATCACTTTTTAAAAAGTCCTTCAAATTCCTTTTGGGTTAAACAGATAAAAAGGGTATCTGTACCTCTTCTGTGGTAGACATGGGTACATTCAATGTTATTCTTTTTGTCGCTTTGAAATCCTACACCTTCAGGCTGAGCCAGGTTCTACGACTTAGACCCAGGTGGTTCTTGCCCCCAGGGAGACAGTGAATGGGAAATCTGGCATAAAGGTTTTGGGACAATTAGGATCTGTGCCTACACTTGGAGAAGAATCCTCAGACTCCTGGGTCAGGGATTGGAGTGTGCCTCACAAGGGGTAGGAAATGCACACATTCTGGAAACGTACACATTCTAATGCTGCACAGACCCCTTTGCAAGGAGACTACTTACCTTAACTAATTTCATCTTGGAAGCACCTTTGGGATTTGTCTGTAAAAACCTTTATTATTTATTTATTTGTGTGTGTATGTGCATGCATGCATGGTGTATGGACGTCAGAAGTCAACTTTCAGAAGTTGGCTCTCTCCTCCATCCTGCAGGCCCTTGAAATAAAAGCCAGGCTGTTAGGGTTGGCAACAAGTACCTTTACCCATGGGCTCTGAAGTAACACTTTGGATTCTCCTTTAAATCCACTGACTTGATTGACAATTTCCATGAAAAATGTTTTATAGTCATTTTATTTTCCTGCACGAAAGAAGAGTCAAGTTGGTTTTCTTAGCCTAGGTAATCTTTTATGAATGTCTGCCCAAATGCCGTGGATTGGGCAGCAGCTGAGTGGTAGAGTGCCCACTTGGGTCCTTGTGTTGGGTCCTCAGGACGGAAGAAAAAATACGGTTATTTCTAAGGATTTAGTCGATAGATGTGATAGAACCCTAACAAGACAACATGTCCCCCCAAAATGGCAGCAACAATTGGAAGCTTCCTTTGGTTAGATTAGCACATTGTGGACAGATACTCCTTAGAAATGGACAGTGTTCTTTCTGACCAGAAGGAATGGACCTTTGTATTTGTTTGGTACAGTCTGTGGGCTGAACTTGAACTCTCTCAAACAATCCCTTGGATATTCATCGTTGGCATTCATCAAAAGGGAAAGGAGGCTGGGAGATGTCCCTGGGGAGACGGTTCCATCGGTAAAGTGCTTGTCACCCAAGCATGAAGACCTGAACAGGATCCCTCAGAACTCACTTGTAAGCTCAGTGCACTGAGGGGACACTTGGGGCTGGCTGGCCAGCCAATCCAACTGGTCCCCAGGTTCAGCAAGACACCCTGTTTCAGAGTGAGGTTGAGAATGATTGAGGTACAGTGTTGGCCTTGTACCCTCTCACTTACATGCTAGCAAGCAAGGAAGCACACACACTCACACATACCACACACAAACACACACACACACAAAGCACACATATACTCATATACACACCACACACACCACACACACACTCTTACACACACACTTACACACACTCACACACACACACACTCACACACACCACACACACACACACACAAAGCACACATATACTCATATACACCACACACACACACAGACACACACTTTCATACACACTTACACACATACACACACTTACACACACCACACACATGCACACACACCACACATATACACACACCACACCCATACACACACATTCACACACACAGCATTCATATACACACACTAACACACACTCTCACACACACTAACACACATATACACACACACTCACACACACAGCATTCATATACACACACTAACACACACTCTCACACACACTAACACACATATACACACACACTCACACATACACACACATTCACACACACAGCACACATATACACACATACATGCACACACTCACACACACCCCTCACACATACACGTACACACAGGAAATTCTATTTTGAATCCATCAGTAAGGGATATATATATATTCTGTGATGATTCAACAGGAAACAGCTTGATTTTTTGATTTGCTAAAATATGTAAGAAAGAAGCCTTGTATTTGAGGAGTAGAATCCAAATAATCAGACCATGCTTTCCAGGGTTAAAAATCCATATGTTTGGAACAATACCTGTCTACATGCTTGCTTTGGGAATTCACCCTGATTCACAGCTGACACGCCATCTTAAATACAGTCTTGAGAGCAAGGATTTTCTTGCTTACCGGCTGCAGTGATTGTTTTGGACCCGTTTCCCTCCAATCTGTAAAAACTTAAAGTGCATGAGTGCCAGTATTTAGTTGCCAAATATTTTGATAAAACATGTTATGCCGACAAAATACCTACACAGCTTGACAAAACAAACAAAAATGAAAAATCAAAAAAGCCCAAACAAAACAAAAAACAAAACCAAGAAACCAAAAAACCCCCCACCAAACCAACCAACCAAACAAAACAACCCCCAAAACAAAACAAAAGAATCAATCAAACAAAAAAATCAAAACAAAAGTAAACCCCTAAACAAACAAACAACAAGTAGAGATTTTGATGAAGTGTGTGGGTTTTTGTTTTTTGTTTTTGTTTGTTTCATTTTTTGGTCTTATATATTTGGTATAAGTTAGTGTGAAGCAAATGCAATCAAGTAGGAGTTAACAGTTGGAGAAGATGGATGTCAGGTTCTGGAGAAGAATCTGAACCAAACCACACAAGGTCAAGTGTTATTTTTAGCCTGGATGAGTCAACACAGTTTCTGCCAGAAGCTACAGTCTTGATTGACCTGTGATTGGCTAGTGGGAGAATGCAGAAACTGATCTGGCCTATATCCTTATACGTTAGGCTCAGATTGCCCTGCCCAAGGTAGGACCCAGGGCTGGTGTATGCTGGGCCAGCACATCTCCAGCCCAAAGAGACAGCTTCCTATGGAAACCGTCTTGAGATGTAGCAAGGAATCTCTGCCATGTACCACATTGGTTCACCTAAGTGATAAAGGCTCTTACCCTTCACACTGCATCCTTTAGAAAGATATTAAGAAATACAAACGAGCCTTAGGAAGGGAGACACGTCACCTCAGAATTTCCCAAGTGCACTCAGTGCAACATTGATGAATGGTTTGACAGGCATTCGATAAATAAGAAAAACAGGCTAGTACAGTTTATAATTAGTCAGCATTGTTAAAACACAAATCTCTAGATTAGCTGTGTACAATGCAAGAACACCCTCACCTTTGGCAGTATTGGGGAATTAACCTAGAGCCTCATGTAATTCACCAGTAAGGATTTATTTATTTTAAGTCTTCAACAGAGCACCTCATAAGGGGCACTCATCAGGAGGGGGCACACGCCTTTACTTTTTGTTGTTCATAAGTGACTAGCATAGTGATTTATGTAATTACTTCTTACTTATTACACATGCTTACTGAAACATGAACATGATTCCGTGACCACAAAGCATGGGATAATTTTGATAAGGAAAGTTCATGAGACTGAGCCATTGCAATTTGTTTTTTCTTATTAGGCTGCTTCAATTTTTAAAATTATGATTATGTGTCTATTTGTGTTATCACGTTCACAAGAGCAATTCCCAAGGAGCCAGAAGGTGGAGACAGATTTCATGAATCAGGAATTAAACATGGTTATGAACCATCCATCACGGGTGCTGGGAAATGAAGTCAGGTCCTCAGCAAGACCAAAAAGTGCTCAGAACTGCTCAACCATCTTTCTATTCCCTGTGCTTTATCATCATCATCATCATCATCATCATCATCAAAAACTTACACCCTACAGAATTGCCTTGAGACCTGAGGACTATGGTCTATACAAAATGATTTCCTGAGGTTGCTTGTGGCTAGTTGTTTTGAAGATAGGCTAATCTGTAAGAATTTCCCTTTGAGGTTGGAGAGATGGCTCAGTGGTTAAGAGCATTGACTTGTCTTCCAGGGTCCTGAGTTCAATTCCCAGCAACCACATGGTGGCTCACAATGGTCTGTAGTGGGATCCGATGCCCTCTTCTGGTGTGTCTGAAGACAGCAACAGTGTACTCACATACATAATTGGGAAAAAAAGAAAAAAAAGACACCCGTCTCTAAAGGAAAACTGTCTTGGTGTGCTTTAATTTCTTTCCCCTTTACCTAGCAGCTCTGAGAACTGTGCTGGGCACACTGACTGAGACTTCTCAGGATGGCTGTCCACCTCTTACTGCTGGTGTTACACAGGCCTGGCTGACTTTTCAGCAGTCCTTAAGGTTTTCTTCTTCATAGGCGCTTGTCTCTTACTGATTTTAAAGTGTGGGGTCTTGCCTTTGTTTCAGTCTGACAGACCACTTTATTTAGTAGCCAGCTCATTCTTTGATAATAATTTCATGGTTGCTCCTCCCGGTGAAGTGATACATCCAGGGAAATTCTGGTGTTCTCATTGGTGATCTAACTTGTTTTCCTAAAATTTTACGATGAGGTTGGTGGAGATCCTGACCTGTCTGTCTGTCTTAGCCACAGTGACAGCTATTTAGAACTGGCTTTTTCATGCCTTCCCAGCTTTATCTGCACATGGGGTTCTTTCTTCACGTTTCCAGGTAAAGGGTAAAGGTCGCAGTGATAATTTAGATGTTCACGGACTGGAGTTCAGAGCCTGGCTTTTGTTTTCAGTTGAGTGCTCTTGGGAAAGCCGATTGATTACCGTCTCACCATGTCCACACACCACCCGTGAAACGACAATAGCGTGGTGAGATAGATGCTGAAGGAAAAGCTCTCAATTCAGTATCACCTCTGCCATGGCGTTTCCTTTGCTGTCCATTCATTTCTTTCCCTCAAACGTCTAGTCCGCCTGTTTCGCTGTGCTTTGGATATGAAATGTCCCCTGTAGGCTCAGGTGTTCAAACACCAGCACACAGTGCTACTGCTAGGGAGGCTGTGAGACCTTTGGGAGGTGGAGCATGAGGAGGAAGGTCATTGGGAGGTTGGGAGGGTAAGCCTTGAGGGTTTATGCTTCAACCCTGCCCCTTGTTCACTCTCTGGTCTTTGCTGCTAATGCCCCATGAGCAGCTGGCCTCCAGCTCCTTCCATCTCTCCTTCCCCACCTTGACAAAATAGATCTCCAAGTGGGAGCTGCAGGAAACCCTTCTTACCTTAACTGCCTTTGATGGCCAAAGCAGCTATGTAAGTAATGTGGTACTGCTTCAGGCATGGTGACCACTCGACGGATGTCTGTTGAAGAAATAAATACACAAGGCGGTGATGAAGGTCATGCCATAATGCATGCGAGCCAGCCAGAGGTGTGCTAGCCAAGAGTCACGGGAATGTGTAAAATTTTATTTTATTACATACAGTGTTTCAATGGAGAAATCTACCAGCTATTGACATTTCAAGGTACAAGGATGTCCTTGCTGTGTTGTTGAACTGGAAACTCTTTGCCCTTGGCCTCCTTTATTTTATAAAGTGAAGCTGCCTTTTTAGAAGAAAAAGTAAATAAAAGTCTAAACTACAATCAACAAGAATTTCTTTAATGAATTTTGAGCTTTTAAAAAAAACGTCATGAACAGCTGGTGAGATGGCTTAGTGGTAAAGAGACAGCCCAAAGATCTGAATTCAATCTCTAGGCCCCCCATGGTAGAGGGAGAGAACTGACTCTCCCAGGTTTTCCTCTGCGCTCTGCATTCAGTCAATAGCATGCATGCCAATGCACATATACGCTCACACAAATGAACATCATAAAAATGCACCAGGGGTTAGCGTTACATAGGACAAAATGTATGGCTGGTTTAAAACATCAAAGCCAGCCATCTCCGGGGCTTAGTTTTATTTTTCTCCATGAAAATATGGTGAAAACATGGTGATATTCAAACCATGTACTTGACAGTGTTATTGAGAAGACAGCTTGGGAGTTAGTTGGTAAATCACCTGAGCTCAAATATGAAAGATGATTGAGGTGGTCCTTCTCTCCCAGAAGCTGCTGGGACAACGTGAATCCACCCTTCTGGGAATGCTTCTTTCTTTTAAAATTCACAATATGGTTCTTTCTAATTAAACCTGGCTAAAGAGAAGAACCTGTTTATGTTGCCAGAGCTCTTACTTATTTTCAGAAGATCTACCTACATGTTAAGTTGGCCCCAAATGAGTCATCCTCAAAGAAGACGGTGGAGTGTGTAGAATATTCCAGGCAGGGAGCTGCTTGTGACAGCACACTCAGGAATAACTTTCTGAGTCGAGTACACATTTTGCTTTTTATAGAAACCTGTTTGCTGTGAGACGACAGTCAGTACTCTGGCTTTACAGCAGCCATTTAAGAATCTTCACTTAAGGATATTATTTCATTTCAACTAACGACTTCTTTTTTGGATGGCAATCATGTATTTTTAAAATGAGCCTAAATAAAACTTTTAAGTTAAAATTTAGGTCACTAGAAAATGCCTTGCTGTGGTTTTTCATGGCAGGGGAATTGGGATAAACCCATAATTTAGCTGATTTGCTTGCTCAGGGCAGACAGCTCCCTCATGTTCTGGTCCAGAAGGGATGCTGGCCTAGTGACCCTCCCCAGGTCCTCTTCCTACGCGAGCCACTATGTAAATCAAGAAACTTTCACTTTTACCCTGTGGTGTTGCTTACTGTAATTCCACTGCCCACCCCTACTTCTTGGATTTACAATTATGCTCAAATCATACCGTTGACCATATTTAGGGCAATAAAAATTTTGATAATATGAGTATATTTGGTTGTCTTCTCTTTGACCAATATATATATTTTAACTAAATAAGTGTTTTTATTTTATGTGTTTGAGTAGTTTTGCCTGTGTAAACACTTTGTGTGTGCCTGTTCCCTGTGGATCCAGAAGAGGGCACTATATCCCCTGGAACTGGGATTTCAGATGGTTGTAACTTCCATGTGGGTGCTGAGAACTTGGTTCATCTACAACAGTAACTGAGCTAACTTTCTAACTCCTTTCCAAAAATTTAATAACTTTTTTAGGGCCACTAATTAGTTTTTAAACTTTTAACTATAACTCATTTCACACCAAACGAGATTTCTCAAACACGAAACGAAAATGTACCTGTGATAATATAAATAATACTTCACTCTAATTTAGTGATTACTTAACAAGTATTCTTCAATATATGGTGTTTATTATTTTACAAGATCCTTTTTTTTTACATTTATTCATTTACTCTGTGTGTGTGTGTGTCTGTGTGTATGTGTGTGGTGTGTGTGTGTGTGGTGTGTGTATGTGTGTGTGTGTGAGTGTGTGTGATGTGTGTATGTGTGTGTGTGTGAGTGTGTGTACCTGCGCATACCACAGCATCATGTGGAGGTCAGAGGACAGTTTGATCATTCTCTTCTTCCTTCCTTATGGACCTGTGGGATTGAACACTGATTTTCAGATGCAGTAGTAAGTGCCTTAACCAGCTAAGCCATCTACCATGTCTCTTCCTCTCTTCTCTCCCCACCTTAGCCTCAAACACACACTGCAGGAGTATGTGTCTCTCCCCTCACACACACACTGCAGGAGTATGTGTCTC
>JADRCH010000162.1:4243299-4270459 GCA_019843965.1 Rhynchomys soricoides
AGTATGTGTCTCTCCCCTCACACACACACTGCAGGAGTATGTGTCTCCACAGCTCACACACACACTGCAGGAGTATGTGTCTCCCACCTCACACACACACTGCAGGAGTATGTGTCTCCCCCCCTCACACACACTGCAGGAGTATGTGTCTCCCCCCTCACACACACACTGCAGGAGTATGTCTCTCCCCCCTCACACACACACTGCAGGAGTATGTGTCTCCCCCCTCACACACACTGCAGGAATATGTCTCCCACCTCACACACACACTGCTGGAGTATGTGTCTCTCCCCTCACACACTGCAGGAGTATGTGTCTCCACACCTCACACACACACTGCAGGAGTATGTGTTCCCTTTCTCACACACACACTGCAGGAGTATGTGTCACATCACATAGCTATAAGAACCTCTAACCTCTGTGAATACGCCAGGCTGGCCTCAAACTGGCAATTATCATCCTGCCTCAGTCTCCCAAGTGCTGAGATTCGAGACATGAGCCCTGGCATGGCCCTTTGCTTAGGCTGCCTTGGGTTTACCCTTTCACAGGAGATGAAATTCATTGCTACACTCTGACAACACCCTCCATTCTGGAAAATATCTGCTGCATACAGATCCAAAGGTTATGGCTTTCACCCTCCTATCTTGGATGCTGCTAACATGAAGATAACAGACACAGAAGCTACTAGGAACTCTAAAGGTATTTACAGGAATTAAATGGTCCCTGTTGTAAGATTCAGGGTCCAATTTCTAGTCTTAAAGTGGAGTGGTCCTAACAAAATAGTTTGATTTGTGATATTAGCACAGATGGTTTTTGTTTACATTTACTAGGAGAAATCAGTCTTATTATTGTGGGAACTCAGAGCATGTTAACCCAGATGCTGGACTTCGCCTGCGTTGTGGGATTAGGAATTACGCTTTTGGAGACAGTTATAAACTGGCACAATCCACCAACCATCATGCACTCCCACAAGGAGGAATCAGCTAGTTAAATTGATTTTCTCAAGACTCAAATCCACTTGTGAAAACTAACAAACAACAGCAAAGTAATTTTTATATGCCCACTGATATAATCAATGGTACTACGCAGAAGCACACTCTCTAAACAAACAGGGACATTTTGTCTAAGTTTTGATGATTTTAGTAAGATTGGTATTCAATATCTATAGATGTCTCATACTTTGTACACTAATTTAAAAAGTAAAAAGAAAATCATTTCTAAACTCTTCTTTCTTTCAGGAATGTTCTTTGGCTCTTGTCCTCTTGAAATGTGGCCACATATTCTCCCAAGGTTTCTAAGCATGTGACCCAAATTTGCCTGTGCTTTTGTGTGACTGCTTGCTCACTGAGTACCTCTGGTGTCAGTCTAGAGAGGCCAATGAATAATAATGTGTCATCATGTTCTCTTCTCTTCCTTCCATTTTGCTTTGGGCATCCAACGGAGAAAGAAGAGCCTTCCTTCCTATCTTTAAATTTTTTTAAAAAGATGTATGTATTTTATTACTTTATGTGAATGAGTGTTTTGCTTGCATGTAGGTGCATGTCTAGTGCCTTTTCAGGGGAGGGGGTTAGAAGAGAGCATCGGATCCCCTAGGGCTGGAGTTACATATGGTTGTGAGCTGCCTTTGGGTGCTGGGACTAGAACCTGAGTCCTCTACAAGAGCGACAAGTGCATTTAACTGTTGAATGAACTCTGTAGACCCTAGTCTGTGGCTTTCGTCTGATTAATCTGAATCGTGAACATTCATGTATGTATCACCATGTCCGGCCATATCTGAGTCTGTGAACATATTTGCCATCAGTAGTTTATCCATGACTGCCTTTCTCTCAGGATGCTTCCAAGTTGAGTCCTGAATTAGTATCTTTTTGTCTAAGGCACACAC
This sequence comes from Rhynchomys soricoides, assembly GCA_019843965.1. NCBI lineage: Eukaryota > Metazoa > Chordata > Mammalia > Rodentia > Muridae > Rhynchomys > Rhynchomys soricoides. The sequence continues at coordinate 4,245,182 of JADRCH010000162.1, forward strand.
AGAACTAACATATATCATCATAGGGTTTGGAGTATGTAGGGCTGTTCTTTTGTTGAAATGTTTAAGAGAAAAGTCAGGGGCTGGGATTCAGTTCAGTCAGTGCTGGGAGGTTTAAAGATATTGTCACGCAATCTTATACCCTACAAGATACATGCACCTTCTATTCACTTTATAGCTAAATTCACATCTACACACGCAGGCAAAACACATAAAATAATACAGTAAACAGGTCTTTAAAAATTGTTAATAGTATTCCATTGTGTAAATGTACCACATTTTCTGTATCCATTCCTCTGTCGGGGGACATCTGGGTTGTTTCCAGCTTCTGGCTAATATAAATATGGCTGCTATGAACATAGTGGAGCATGTGTCTTTATTCCATGTTGGGGCATCTTCTGGGTATATGCCCAGGAGTGGAATAGCTCGGTCCTCAGGTAGTATTATGTTCACTTTTCTGAGGGTCCTCCAAACTGATTTCCAGAGAGGTTGTATCAGCTTGCATTCCCACCAGCAATGGAGGAGTGTTCCTCTTTCTCCACATCCTCGCCAACATCTGCTGTCACCTGAGTTTTTTGATCTTAGCCATTCTGACTGGTGTGAGGTGAAATCTCAGGGTTGTTTTGATTTGTGTTTCCCTGATGACTAAGGATGTTGAGCATTTCTTCAGGTGCTTCTCGGCCATTCGAGTTTCCTCAGTTAAGAATTCTCGGTTTAGCTCTCTTCCCCATTTTTTGATAGGGTTATTTGGATCTCTGGAGTCTAACTTCTTGAGTTCTTTGTATACCTTGGATATTAGCCCTATATCGGATGTAGGATTGGAAAAGATCTTTTCCCAATCTGTAGGTTGCCGTTTTGTCCTATTTACAGTGTCCTTTGCCTTACAGAAGCTTTGTAATTTCATGAGGTCCCATCTGTCAATTCTTGATCTTAGAGCACAATCTATTGGTGTTCTGTTCAAGAACTTTTCCCCTGTGCCCATGTGTTCCAGACTTTTCCCCACTTTCTCTTCTATTAGATTCAGTGTATCTGGTTTTATGTGGAGGTCCTTGATCCACTTGGACTTGAGCTTTGTACAGGGAGATAGGAATGGGTCAATTCGCAATCTTCTACGGAATACTACTCAGCTTTTAAAAACAATGACTTCATGAAATTCGCAGACAAATGGATGGATCTTGAAAATATCATCCTGAGCGAGGCAACGAAGTCACAAAAGAATGAACATGGTATGTACTCACTGTTAAGTGGTTATTAGCCCAACAGTTCGAAATACCCAAGAGTCACTTCACAGCAACAGTAGGGCGGAGTGGGAGGTCCCAGATGGAGGAATTGGAGAAGGGACTGAAGGAGCTGAGGGAGTTTGCGTCTCCAAGGAGGCAGCAACAGTGGCAACTGGCCTGACCCCCTGATACTCCTGGAGACTGATCCACCAACCAAAGAATACACATGGAGCCATGGTGCTGGCCACATATGTGGCAGAGGAGGGTCTTGTTAACCATCAGGGGGAGGAGAGGCCCTTGGGCCTGAGAGTGTTAGATCCCCCAGTAGAGGAGAATGCCAAGGAGGGAAGATGAGAGTGGGTGGGTGGGTGGGAGAATATCCCTATAGTGGCAGAGGAGGGGGGAGGAAATGGGAGGTTCCAAAGGGGAGATCTGGAAAGGGGGAAACATTTGAAATGTAAATAAAGTAGGAAAAAAATTGTTAATAGTTTCATTTCAAGAAAGACAAGTAACTCAAGATGTTTATTTTTCCAATAGCTATTTTAAGAAAATTTATGGAGACCCATGTCTTAAAATATGCATATTTTGGTTAAGTGTATATTGGTTGTGGCAGGTTACATAAAGGAGCCTTATTCCCTCCCATCCACTTCCTTCATGATGGAACTAGAGCTCTGAAATGAGACTTCAGGAATGTGTCTATAAAACCCGTCACAAGCCCATGCTTTCTGAGGGTTGTTTGTGCTGGGGTTTTCTTCTCTCTGGAGGGCTACCCTTTCCCTTAATTTCTTAGTCAAACATATTAAAGTTTCCAGAAGGCTGCAATGACTTATGACCATTTATAAATTAAGTTTTCTAAATTCTTTTGGAAAATAAACATGATTAAAATGTCACTGAAATAATAAATGAACAAGTCCAAATACCTAATGAAAACTATGTTTTCAGCTTAAGATGTTTTTATGTTTTTACATTGCCAAGTTGTGTATGTCTCTCATTTCTTTTTTTAAACTGTGTGTGTGTGTGTGCATGCCATGACACACATATGGAGACCAGCAGGCCGCTTGCTGTAGTCAGTTCTTTTCTTCTACCACGTGTATTCTGGAGATTGAACTCAGGTCATCCAGCTTGTTGGCAAACATTTTTACCTCCTGAGCCAGCTTGCTGGCCCCTTCCCACTTTTTAAAATAGGTTTTCTAACTGACATGTCATTTTCTAGATCCAGGACTGTACATTTTGGGGATGGACTACCCAAGGTGTCTGTTGGGTCTGTAGTAGATTCTCAATGGATTAGTAACTGAATTAGTATTTCAAAATGAGCAATAAACACAGATGTGCATGCTTTACCAGCCATTATCTGAGAGTGTGCAAGCAAATAGTGATGTCAACGCACAGCCTTGTTTTCCTTCCCATATTCCTGTGGAGAACTGAGCCATCTCTGACTTTTATTGTTATATATTCACGATGTCTGGCTCATGACATTTTTGTTACTAGCAGGGTCCTGTGTTAATGCCCTAGGTTGGTCCTATTTCTTATCCTGGTCTTTCATACATAAATGCCTGACTGGACAGGAGCCTTCAGATCTGATTGTTCTTTAGATATGGTTCTGGGCAGAGATGACTCAGCAGGTAAAGGTGCCCACCACCAAGCCTGAGAACCTGAGGTTGGTTCCTGGAACCCACATCACGGAAAAAGAGAATCAGCGCCCGCTGGATGTCCTCTGCCATTGCCACAGACCCATACCCACCCGTACTCCACGGCACACCCTTACCAACACATCTACTCATTCCTGCACACAGGACAAACAAGCAAACAAATGTTAAAACAACAACAAAATAAAACCCAGCTCCTCTATGCTGGAATACTGCAGCCTGGTTGCTTTCTTAAATCACAACCAAAGTACAAAAATGCCTTTAGTCCTCTGGTGAGCAATCCTGGAGACTGAAGGAAGGACTACAGACTGCCACATGTGAAGTTAAACTTTCTTTATACATCATCTTAATATTTGCTAAGAGTAATGTGGGGCTCTGGAGAGATGGCTCAGAGGTTAACAGTACTGGCTGCTTTTGCAGAGGACCTTGGTTGATTCCCAACACCCATACAGTGGCTTACAGCCTCCTGTAACTCTCTCTTCTGACTTCCACTAAGGCCAAGCACACACACATGGTAAACAGATCTACATGCAGACAAAGCACCCACACAGTAAAATAAATATATAAAATAATGATTAAAATATGGCCCTATCAGATAGACTGGCAATGAGAAGAAAGTTTTTGCAATAAGGTGGAAAACAGTTAATAACTTAACAAAATATTGTCGTCGGGGAAGAATTGGAAGTTCTAGTTTGTGTTCAAAATTAAGTCACAATAGGACATAAACCTATTAATGTTGACTGAGTCACTAGCACTCTCCCATGTAGATTTTGAGCTATGTGAAATAGAAACTATGATGTGGGGTTCGCTGTGTTTGTCAGGTTGAGAGAAAATTTGCCCTGCCTGGGGCTTCAGGTGTCACATTTGGTCAGTTGACAGGGTCTCTTCCTAAGCATTCCCAGCTTTCCAGGTAGGGTATAAATATTCCTAACACTGACTTTCTTGGCATACTGTTTTTCCTTGGAGGAAGAACCTTTAACTTTAAGGAAATTTAGAAAAAAACATGTGTCCACTGATTAATTTAAGTATATTCAAACCTTATGATATCTAATAAAATCTAGTACATTTCGGTGTCTAAAAGTTAACATAATTCAGATAAAAATCCAAGTAATTGTGTGTATGTGTGTGTGTGTGTGTGTGTGTGTGTGTGTGTGTGAGTGATAGGATCTCATGTAACTCTTCTCTCTGTGCAGTTGAAGGTGACTTTGTACGTGTGTGTATGTGTGTGTGTGTGTGTGTGTGTGTGATAGGATCTCATGTAACTCTTCTCTCTGTGCAGTTGAAGGTGACCTTGTCTGTACATCCCAAGTATTCAAAGTACAGGTTTGACAGCCACGTCTGGTTTTTCTGTCCTAGAGATTGAACCAGGGCTTTGTGCATGTTAGGCACACAGTCTATCAACTCAGCTGCATCTCTAGGCTGAACTTTTTCCTTTCGGAGACAAGATCTATCTTTGTAGCTCAGGATAGTCTAGAACTTGCTTTGTAGCCTAGGCTGGCCTCAAACTCATGATCTTCCTTTAGCAGTATTCAGAGTGCTAAGATTATAGGTATGGAACACTGTGCCTACCAACTTTTGTGATTTTTGTTTTCTTGAGACAAGATGTCTCTATTATGTATCCCTGGCTGTCCTGGAAGTTGCAGTAGAAACCAGACTGGTCTCAAACTCACAGATATCCACCTGCCTCCGCACCCTAGATGCTGAGATTGAAGACACCACCACATCTGGCTTTAGTTCTGTGGTAATTTTAATTTGAAAAACTTAACAATATCTTAAGGCTTGCTCCAGGCTCTCCTGCAGCATTAGCATCCATGAACTGTGATAATTATTTAAACAGATTGAGGCCTCTTCTATCTTTTCCAGGCTTCTGAGTGTGCTGTTAACAGTTGCTTCAGGGAATGAGATGCTCAGTGGATAAAGGTGCCCGCCACCAAGGCTGAGGACCTGAGTTCAATATTTGGAACTTAATTGGTAGGAGGAGAGAACCAGATATGCCCCCCCCCCACACAAAATAAGCAAAACAAAACCATGAAGAAAGTCATTGATTTCGGTTGCTGAAGAGGAGTTTGGCACTTAATGGTTTTTAACATTTGAACATTTTCCTTCTTCCTTTAACTCTCTTGCAGGTGCTATAAACTGTACTTTCAAAACTCATGCAGCATTCAGGAGTGTAAGTCAGTATGAGTTTGAAGCTACTTTTCCAAAGCATTCCCAGGAATTCTGCTTTTATTGGTGGTATTCCTTTAACATTGAAGTTGAGCTCACTTGCTGTGATCCCATGACCTCTGCACACAAGGGGTAGGAATGAATGAGAATGTGTTTCTTAAGTGAGTGCACACATGGGTGAGGCCTGCTGGTATGTTCTCAAGAATTCACTGGCTAAAGTTCGTGTATTTGTAGACGCTATAAAGACAGTAGCATAGGGAACGCATTCATACTTTGGCCAACATTTGCACAAGGCAGAGAAGGTTCTTTTGTAGGCCATGCAACACTTTCCATGATGTTCTCAGACCCAGGTCATATGCTATGGTATTAGAGGGACCTGCTAACAACGTTTAGGTATAAACATCCTAATAGGATAGATCACCAAGAAGGAAATAATGACTTTCATTCATGAAGTGCTTGGAAATGCCAGATAGAAACACATTGAAACCTGTTCCCCTTGGGAAATCAAACCTGAGTCTCAGAGGCCACTATGTCATCTCTGTGTTGCTATATGCACCTTTGATTCGATGTAGCAGTAACAATGAATTTACAGTGTGAGTGACAGTCAGCAAGTCAGACATGTTTCAAAAGATGTAGGCAGAACTGGTTGGCATGGTGGTTTGTGCATGTTATTCCAGCACTCAGGAAAATGAGGCAGAGGATTGCTGTGAGTTTGAGGCTAGCTTGGGCTACCTAGCAAGATCTTGGAAATGAAAAGAACATTAGTGTATTACTAAGTCATCAATAATAGTCAATAATGGTGAGTTGCAGGAAGAGAGAGAGGCAGAGGAGGGAAAGGAAGATAGAATTAAGGGATGTATATCTAATTTATATCTCCTAATCTGTATATTAGTAGATATATGTATATAATATATACATATGCATATGTATATATGTACATATATAACCACATATATGTATGTATACCATATATATACCATGTGTATATGATTATGTATATATGTGTCTTAGTCAGGGTTTCTATTCCTGCACAAACATCATGACCAAGATACAAGTTGGGGAGGAAAGGGTTTATTCAGCTTACACTTCCATGCTGCTGTTCATCACCAAAGGAAGTCAGGACTGGAACTCAAGCAGGTCAGGAAGCAGGAGCTGATGCAGAGGCCATGGAGGGATGTAACTTACTGGCTTGCTTCTCCTGGCTTACTCAAGCTGCTTTCTTATAGAACCCAAGACTACCAGCCCACAGATGGCACCACTCACAAGGGGCCCTATGCCCTTGATCACTAATTGAGAAAATGCCTTACTGCTGGATCTCACGGAGGCATTTTCTTAACTGAAGCTCCGTTCTCTGTGATAACTCCAGCTTGTGTCAAGTTGACACAAAACCAGCCAGTACAATATGCATACATACATAACCATATCTATGTATATATGCATATATGTATATATACGTATGGTTGTGAGCATTGAGGAAAGGACCAAAAGGAAGGAGGGAGAGAAAGGGGAGCCAGATAGCATAGCGTAATGGGTGAGTGAGAACACAGCTTTCTTGTTTTTTCTCCTTAGGCAGCATTTAGCTGCACGTTTAAACCCTCAATCAGGGAAGACTATTTGTGCTGAAGGAGGAAATCAAGGAAGGGATGGAGAAGGGAAAAGGGAGGACAGGAGGGACCGCCATGAAGAAGATAAGTGAAGTGCAATGATACATATGCCTGGAATGTATAAAGGAGCCTATTATTTTATATGCTAACTAAAGCAATTAGAAACATGGACACAACCTTTTTGAAAGAGGGAGATGTTTTCTCTTTTTAGAAGAAGGAGGGGATTTAAAAAAGGTTAAAAAGCTAAATTAAAAATCTTTTAGTATGTATGTGTGTATATATGTATGTATGTATGTATGTATGTACGTACGTATTCTTGAAACAAAGTTTCTCACTGTGTAGTTCTGGCTGCCCCAGAACTCACTATGTAGACCTGGCTAGCCTCAAATTCATAGAGATCCACCTGCTTCAGCCTCCTAAGTGCTAGGATTAAAGGTGTGCTAGTGCACTTTAAAATCTTGAAAGTAGAAGAAATGGTTAATTCTAAACCTGTGAAAGAGTATTACACTTGTTCTTAAAGATTTTTTTAGTGTATGGGTGTTTTGCCTGCATGTGTGCTGGTGTCTGAGAGGCCAGGAGAGGGCACTGGATACTTAGGGCCTGGAGTAACAGATAGGCATGAGCTGCCGTGTGGATGCTGGGAATCCAACATGGGTCCTTTGGAAAAGAATCATCGAGCCATCATCTCTCCAGCACCTTCAGCCCACTTCTTACATATCGACCTGCTTGTCCCCAGTTTGATGACATCACTGTCACATTTTCATTTTGTCAGTGAATACAGTTTGGGAGCTATGTTGTCCTTTGGCGTAACACTTTATATGTGCAAAAATTAGTCATATAAAATGGTTGTGTGATTATATAGATTTTCCTGTATTATACAGTTAGAAGTATAATAATTAGCTAATAATACACAGTAATAAGTGGCAATTGATCATTATTCCCTCAGTAGCTACTGTATACTTTTTCTTTTTTACAGAGTCTGACTATGCAGTCTTGGCTAGCCTCTTGCTATGTAGACCAGGCTGCCCTTGCACTCACAGGCATGTCTCTACCTTTGCCTCCTGAGTGCTGAGATTAAAGGCAGGCCTACCACATCCAGCTTTCTTAGTGTAAAAACATGTTAGATAATTTTGATTTTGCTAAGCCCATTTCTGTCAGTTAAATATAGCTCAATTAACATTCTGTTTGCACCATGCAGTTAAAAAAAAAACAAAAACAAACATTTTGTGTCGGCACAGTGGCTTTAGTTTCAGGTCTCGATACTCAGGGCACTGAGATGCCAGGATATCTTAAGGCCTGGAATTCAAAGTCAGTCTGGATGGCATACCTATTCCTGGTCTCAAAACCAACATGACAAACGTGTTTAAAAACAAAGCACCCCGTATGGAAACAACAGAAGACACATAGTCAAGGAGCTGAGGGGGAACCCAGCTGGCTGAAGCTTTTGCTTTCCAAATTGGCAGCTGCTCTTGAACATCCACTCACCCAGCTGCATCTAACACTAGAGTACCGATCATGCTGTCTGTCAGGTGATTTAGAGAGAGATTCACTATTCGGAAATATTTAGCATTTAACTACATTTTCCAATTATAGGTTTTTGATTAGGGAAAATTTATTTTGAATCACTCATAATGTTGAATCCAATCTTCATTAGTGTTCCTTAGAACTGTGGAATGAACGTAAGAACTCCCCCCTCCCACCCCTCGTCCGGAACACTCTCCTTTCCTAGACGATTATGTTTGAGCTTCAGAGATAAATTAAACAACCTGTGCTATGTGGCGAAGCCTACAGTGCCTGGAGCTCATTTCCCGTGATAGCTGGCAAACGGACACAGCTATTTCTTATGGCTGTGACCTGTTTGTGTGGACTTGTCTGCAGAGTTTACTGGAACATGACTTATCATCGTGCCTGCAGGTCCCTAGAGCAGGGCTTCCTGAGTCCTTGCAAGGGAACGCTTAGAGGTGTGCCAAAGGTGGAAGAGAGTCGGGAAAGGACTGAAATACATCACTTTAGCACAGCGTAAGCAAATGCAGAAGATGTTATTTTCCTTGGCAGTAAAACCCACACTCTGGGAAGAAACAAGCTTTTGTTGGAAGACTTCTCTGAACTTGTGGGAGGGCTGGGCTTCTAGGGCAGAGAAAAGAGCTAAATTAAATACAAAGCAGAAGCACACATTTGGAGGGGAGAGGGGGAAGGAGGGAGGGAGGGAGGGAAGGAGAGAGAGAGAGAGAGAGAGACAGAAAGAGAGACAGAGAGACAGAGAGACAGAGACAGAGAGACGTACTAGGATTTAGGAAAACACTGGGAATTAACAGGTGTGTAGATGGGATCCTGAGCAGTTTACATTATTCACAGTACTATGCTCTGCGGAATGGATGACTTTGGAAGATGGGATGAAGGATTTAATTTCGCTTCAGGATACACAGTGGCAGTAGCTGTGGATGTAGCTGAGCGGTAGAATGCGTGCTTTGAAGCACATAGTAGGGCCTGTGTTCAATGCCCAGCAACTCAACAGTATAAAAGGCACAGATCTGACAGAAGAGAAAGTTGGGGAATAGCCTTAAACATACTGGCACAGGAGACAACTTCCTGAATGGAGTACCAGTGGCTCAGGCTCTAAGAGCACCAATTAGTAAACCTCATGGAACTGAAAAGCTTCTGTAAGGCAAAGGACACTGTCAACAGGACAAAATGGCAGCCTCTATAATGGGAGGGAGCCCAAGCCAGACCAACAACTGAGTGCTGGAGAGCCTAGAGACATAGAGTAGAACCAAATACAACTGGACAAAACAGCAACAAAACAAAACAAAAATTAATGAAATGATTCCTAATGATGTTCTGCTATAGTTGTAGATTGGCTCCTAGTTCAGTTGTATTCAGAGAGGCTGCCTCTGGCAGCTGATGTGAACAGATGCCAGAGCTCCATAGGCAAACATTAGGTGAGGAGAGAGCCCCTGTTGGAGGTCTCCATAGAGTCCCTGCCCTTAGAGCCCAGGGAACCCAGTGGAAGAGAGGGAAATATGTGGGAGCAAGAAGGGTCCAGGACACCAGGAGAGCATGGGCCACTGAATCAACTAAGGAGGGCTCATGGGGGCTCACAGAGACTGAATCAGCAATCACAGAGTCTGCATAGACCTGTGCTAACTCGTTTGCATATATTATGGCTGTTGGTTTGGTGTTTGGGGGTGACTGCTGATAGTGTCACTGGGGGTGTTGACTCTTTTGCCTGCTCCTGGGACCTTTTTCCTCCTACTGGGTTGCCTCGTCCAGCCTTGATGTGAGGGTTTGTGCCTGGTCTTATTGTATCTTCTTGTGCCATGTTTGGTTGATGTCCCTCGGAGGCCTGGTCTTTTCTGGTGGGAGTGGATCTAGGGGAGAGGGGAGGTTGGTGGAGCTGGGAGGAATGGAGGGAGGGGAAGCTGCAGTCTGGATGTATTGTATGAGAGAAGAATAAATAAATAAAAGTAAAAAGCACTGATAAAATTTAATTTTGGGGCCAAGCAGTGACAATACTTACCTTTAACCCCAGCACTTGGGTGGATCTCTGTGAGTTCAAGGCTAGCCTGGTCTACAGTGTGAGTTCCAGGATAGCCAGGGCTACACAGAGGAGCCCTGTCTTAAAAAACCAAAAACAGAAAAAAAAAACAAACAAACAAGAATGACAAAACCCAAACAAACAAACAAACAAACATCCCCAAAAGGAAAAAAAACAACCAACCAACTTAATTTTGCCCAATCATGATGGATTATGCCAATTGTCAATGCTGACAGGATCTAGAAACACCAAAGAGACAAGCCTCTATGCCCACTTATGAGCCATAATGTAGGTCCAGTTAGCCTTTGTGTCTGTGAGATGAGGCTAACTGAGGTAGGGTGATCCACCCAGATTGCACCCCAGTCTGGACTGGGGTTTCAGACTTCATAAGATGGAGAAAACTGGCTGAACACAAGCATTCAGCTCTCCCTGCCCCTGACTGTGAGTGCAATGTAACCACGTTCCTGCCGCTCCCCCCCCACCCCCCAAGGATAGACTGTATCCTCAAACTGTGAGCCAAAAGAAATACTGTTTTCCTTAAGAAGCTTTTGTCAAGTATTTTGTCATAGCGACAAGACTAGCAACTAATGCAACAAGGGAGGGCAGTTATTCATCAGTAATAACAGTTATGATCAGATGCCCACCATACCATAGCACTTGCTAGAATGAATATATACAAGTAATTTAGGGGGAAGAACTGAAAGAATTAGAGCTGGATATTTTCTATGGAGATATTCTTTTCTTTTTTTCTTTCTCTCCTTCCGCCTCCTCCTCCTCCTCCTCCTCCTCCTCCTCCTCCTCCTCCTCCAGGGTTTATCTATGTAGTCTTGGCTATCAAAAATTCATTCTGTAGACCAGGCTGGCCTCAGATTCACAGATCTGCCTGCCTCTGCCTCCTGAGTGCTGGGATTGAAGATGTGTGCCACCACTGTCTGGCTGAGGTAATCCTTAAAAGTTCCTGACTTGTGTTTTCCAAAGTAGAGTCCTGGTCCCAGGGGAAAGTGAAGAGTGGGAGAGGCCGCGCTGTGGGGATTGCTCCAGATGAGTGCAGAGTTAGTCATGTGCTGTGTTATTAGAGGCTAGATAGCAGAGAATACATAATCCTAAATGAGTGGGGTTTCCATCGAGAAAACAGTCCCGTACTGAACTGTTCATATGTTTATAGTAAATGGTAATGCAGGAAATTTTCAGGCTAAAGAGAACCATGTGATGGTTGGTAATATTTTCCAAACAAAAAATTAGCAATAGAGTCTTAAAGAAGATTGTTTCTATATTTGTGACTGTTTATTCTGCTGAAATATCTGCTGATCATAGCTTGAGTGATCTGCAACTTTCAGATGGACAATTTGTCTTGAAAACTCGACATTCTTGCTGAAGTAGTGTTGCCATGGTGAGAGAATAGCTTAGCAACTGAAGACTGATCTCATTGGTTGAGTCTTGGCTCATAGTATCAGTGTATTTCCTCCTGTTATTTTTTAAATTGAGGAGACCATCTGCCATTAGCTATATTTAAACATATAACTCTGTTGTCAAAGAATCCTAGGTGATATACACCTAGTCGTTAGGCAGAGACTTGGCAGACATTCCTTGTTTTAACCAGTCAGTAATTCCGTCATTGTTACAGCTAATTAATTCATAGATCTAAGCTTTGGCATTAGGTATTAAAAGGCTTTTACTTTTGTACTTACTTATGTTATAAAATTGAGTTGCCCAAATATTCTTTATTATGTTATTATGTTAATCATCTTGATGTACCTAGAAAAAGATTCACTTGGGACACTATTGTTTTACATTGTATGTCCATAAGCCAAATGGTTATATATCTTCTTTTAAAAAGACAGGGTCCCATGTTTGGCTGATATCCCTGGAAGGCTTGTTCTTTTCTGGTGTGAGTGGATCTGGGGAAGGGAGGACTTAGAAGAGTGGGGGGATACATTGGGATCAATTATATAAGAGAAGAATAAAGAAAAAGAATAATAAAAGTTAAAATAAAAGACAGTGTCTCTCTGTGTAGCCCTGGCTGTCCTGGAATGCACTCTGTAGACCAGGTTGGCCTTGAATTTACAGAAATCCACCTGCCTCTGCCTTCCAAGTACTGAGATTAAAGGCGTGCAACACTACCCCAAGTTATAATGCACTTTAAAATTAAAGTTATTTTGTTTTGCTCTTTGAGACAAGGTCTCACTATGTAGTCCAGGCTAGCCTTCTTGATACTTCTGTCTCAGTCTCCAACATGCTGGGATTATAGACATGTACTGCCACATTTGTCACCAAGTATTTTTTTTTTTTAAATATCTGTATATATTAATGGGGGAAACATGAGATATTTTATACATATATATATTGTATTATTGTTACATGTGTATATTTAAGATAATGATTATGGCTGTGCTTAATGTGTCAGAATATGATTAGGTATTAGCGTTTTGAATATGCAGATTATAAAAATGAATTTTAAGTAAGATTTGTAAATGTAGTAACTATTGATTATTAATCTATTATATATATAATATATATATATAAATGGAGAGAGAGAGCTTCTTTTTTGAGAGAGCTTCTGCTACATAGATGGATGGATAAAACACATAGATGTGTTATGATAATAAAGACCCAACATGTCAGGTACATTAAAAGTAATTGAAGCTGAGCAGTGGTGGCTCACACCTTTAATCCCAGCACTCAGGAAGCAGAGGCAAGTGGATCTCTGTGAGTTCAAGGCCAGTCTGGTCTACAGAGAAACCTTGTCTTAATAAACAAACAAACAAACACACAAAGTTCCAGGATACAGAGTGGTAGGACATACATTTAACGGGGGCAGCGAGGAAGAACTGATGTGGAAGAAATGATGTCTATTCAGTTATTTGTGACCAGAATTCTAGAAGAAAGGCAGCTCTTTTCCAGATTATAACTCCATCCTCTCTAGGAGTGGTTACAAGGTACTCTCAGGGAATAACCATAAAGGGTTTTGTGCATTGACCTTGCAGTACAGATAGGGGATGCATGACCTCAAAATACAGACTTTGTTTATATTATGAATGTCCTTGAAGGCCAGGCTGAGGTTTAACATAGTTGTCGGTTTGTGCAGAAGGTAGCACAGCTTTTGGCAGACTTAGGGAGATGCTGGGACCAAGCACCTGAAAGGAGATGCATGACCAGTACTTTGAAGTGAAGATATTCGTTTCAACCAAGAACCTATTTAGGAACCCTTCGTATGAGTGGTGAAGGCAAAATGGTGATTGTGGATTGGACCACTTAGGAGATTGGCTAGAGAGATTAGCACGGGTATCTCAGGACAAAATGTTAGCCTCATCAGCGCCTTAAAGACTGTAGGAGTCAGAAGAGAGCAGAGAGGAATAGACAGAAAGTTAGACGATAGATACCTCAGTACCACAGAAATCATGGAGTCTCATGGGGGCATGGGAACCTGGGAAGACTATTACCAGTTGAGCCAGGCTATTTGCAATACAAAGGGAAAATCTGATTTTCCTAATGGTGGCAAACATTTTCTACCCAATTCACTCAATGTTTATCTCTTTAGGCCTTTGGGTGGATTATGAAAATGACTGGTCCCTGTGTTAAAAGAATCATCAAGATATGCAGTTCCCTCTTGAAGGATGATTCTGCCCCAGTGGACTCTGGCCTGATAACATGTAAATTATATTACATTCTCTGCTGAATAACACACAGCCAATAAGAAAACTGGCAAGGTGGAGAATAGAAAGAAAAAAACTGAGTTCTAAAAACTATACTAAAGAATTTTGGGGGGGTGATACAATTATTTTATTTGGGGAAGGATGTGTGCATGTGTATGTGTGCGTATGCAACATAGAGACCAGAAATTTTGGGCATCATCCTTGGGAACCATCCACCTTGTTGTTTTGAAATGGGTCTTTTACTGGGAGCTGAGAATCAATGATGAGGCTCAGCTGATTGGACAATGAACCTGGAACTCTGTCCGTGTCTATCTTTCAGCACTTGGGGTATGGGCACACATCAACATGCCCATGAAGGCCTTTAGAGATAGAGCTCAAGTCTTCAATCTTGCAAAGCAAGCTTCTTATGAATAGGGCTATCTCCCCAGGCTAGACTGTTTTGAAATTTAGAATGTGAAATGCTAGCATCTTGTGCCCTTTTTAACGACTTGAGGTATGTAACATTAATATTTGGTCCTGAACAGGCACCCTGAATTGAGATCAGTTTTTAATGGTTAACCCTAGAAATCTACTGCAAGTCGACAGTAATTATGAAAATTATTTTGGTTGCTACAGTCTTTTATGATTCCATAGAACTATCGAGCAAACTACAAAGAGGAAAAAAGATAGCTTAATGGTCAAAAATAGGTGCTGCTCTCAGGCTGGAGAAATGGCTCAGTGATTAAGAGCACTGGCTGCTCTTCCTAAGGACCCAGGTTCAATTCCCAGCAACCACATGTCTGTAATTCCAGTTCTAGGGGATCTGACACCCTCACATAGACAGAATATCAATGTAAATAAAGTTTTAAAATTTTTTTAAAAAGCATGGGTACTGCTCTAGCAAAGGAACAAGTTCTGCACATGAAGGTTTGGTTCCAAACGGTTGTGTGTTCTTGCTCTATTTGGTTATGCTGAGGTCACTTGCAAACATGAACATGGAGGTAAGGTATTTCTACCTGTTGACTCTATATCAAGGGTGGAGGACAAAAATGTAAAGGCAGCAGTGTTTACTGATGAGTTCTGTGTCAGGCATTGGTCAACATTCGTTTATTTCAGAAATGACGAGATGCAGGTTAGACTGATGTGCTCAATGTTGACAGCTAAGAAGAAGTGTCATAAGAACTCAAAGCTCCACACTTGTTTTAAGATGTAAGTCTCCCAATCTGGAGTCCCTGCCATTGTCCTTAGCAAACTGATGGAACCTCACTATAAGTTTCTGATTTAAGTTGGCCTGTGGTGCATCCTGAAACTTTTTATTTCTAAGTGCCCAGGTATCTTAGTTTGAGTTTTATTGTTGCGAAGAGACCATGACCGAGGGAACTCTTGTCAAGGAAAACACTTACTTGGGGCTGGCTTACAGTTTCAGAGGTTTAATTCATTATCATCATGGCGGCATGGAGCATGGGGGTAGATATGCCATTGGCTGAGCCAAGAGTTCTACATCTTGATCCAAAGGCAAACAGGAAGAGACTGGCATTCCACACAGGATATAGTTTAGGAGACCTCAAAGCCTACGCAATGAGGCGTAGGCTTCTTCTTCCAAACAAGCCTACGCAATGATGCGTAGGCTTCTTCTTCCAAACAAGGTTCCTCTAATAATGCCACACCTCTTAACCGTGCCACTCCCTATGGCCAAGCATCAGAACACATGAACCTATGGAGGTCAAACCCATTCAAACCACCACGCCAGGGATGCTGATCTTGTAGACTCAGTGATAATTGCAGGTTCCTGAGTGAACAGGTACACTGTATTTATTTCCTTGTGTATCATTCTCAGTACTCAGAGAACATTTTGATTAAGAGGGGTGTGAGTAGATAGAGGAGGAGGAACAATGTCCTGCAGGAGACACTGAGGGAACAGACTGTTAAAATCAGCTACAGTCCCTCTTTACATTTGTCATGTCACAAGTATGCCTATGGGTATGCTCTTGAGCATGTATGCAAGCCTATTCCGGAATGGCTAGTGCAAGGGAGACAGAGAGAGCAGGCAGATCATTATACGGAGTGCCAGGACATAACATGAGGAAGACTTGTTAGAATCTTCTAGCTACCCGGAGATACGGTTAGGGTCAGGAAAGTTAATGTTCCTTAGAAGACAGAGTAAGATTAAATAAGAGGTTTAAATTCATTGATTGTTCTTGAGACAGGGTCTCATGTACCCAAGGCTGGCCCTCAAACTCTTTACATAGCCAAGGATGTCTCTGAACTTCTGATCCTCCTGTGTTTGCTTCCAGAGTGCTGGGATTATAATTGCTTATCACTGTGCTTGAATTATTCAGTGCAAGGGCTAGAATTCTTAGCTTTGTGTGTGCTATCAAGCACCCTGTCAACTGAGCAACATTCCTGGTTCCACGAAAAATTTTTATTTTTCTATTACAGGTCTTTTAGGATATGGTTAAAAACAAACAAACAAACAAACAAACAAACAAAACTGAGCAAGGTTAGTCAATGAATACCTAAGATTCTATGAAACACTATGCTTTCCTCATCTGGGAGGAGATGTGATCATCCATCTGTTATTTATTTTACGCTATGGTTGATTAGTGCTTTATGGCCACCCGGAACTCTTTCTTATCCTTGGATTCCATACAGCATCATTGCAGGGCCAGTGTCCGTGAGACTGGCAGGATTTTAGGGTTGTGTAGCAGCTGCTCTTCCTTCCAAAGTTGTCAGTCTGTCAGTTGTTGTCTTGTCTTCCAGTCTGTCAGCCACACTGGACCCACATTAGGGATCTTGACAGATCAGTATTTCAAAAAATAGAACTTTATTAAAAATTTAAACATTTGTTTATTTACTCTCTCTCTCTCTCTCTCTCTCTCTCTCTCTCTCTCTCTGTGTGTGTGTGTATGTGTGAGACAGTACACATGAGAGGTCAGAGGACAACTCGAAGGATATGGTCCTCTCCTTCCATCATGTGGGGTCTGAGGCTCAAACTCAGGTTGTCTGGCTTGTTGGCAACTGCCTATAGCTCTGAGGCGACTCATTGATCCTAATTTAATTAAAAATTAGCATACAAAGTATTAGGTACCATTATGGCATTTTCAAACAAAGTATATTTTAGTAAATTCTCCCCCACCCTCCTGTCCTTCCATGGGCTGGCCTTTCTTCTCACTTTCATGTCTCAGTCTTTTTGTCCATCCTCACATCTCTGTTTAGCTTCTCTTGATATTCTTTTTAAATTTTCAGACTTAACTGCAATTGTACCCATCTAGATAAGCCTGCACATTTACAGCTAGGGTCCATGTAGGAGAGAGAATGAGGTTTTTGTCTTTCTGACTTTGGGGTCACTTCGCCCAAACTAATCCTTTCCAGATCCATGCATTTTTCTTGAACATTTTGTTTTTGTCAGATGGCGTTATACAAACCACTCATGTGAATATCTTCAATTTGTAGGAAGTCAGGAGGAAAACCACCGAGTCCCAGAGCTCCGAGCTACCTCTGTTTGTGCAGCTCTATTATCTGTGCACTTATTCATACCTGTGTGCAAGTGGGAAAGTCACACTCAGGATGGCTGAGTAGTGATAGAGGCCAGAGTTCTCTCGGCTGCCAAACACCAGCTATTAATGGCAACTTACTTTTATTACACATTTGCAGTCTCACCCTAGAAAATACTAAAATAGAAACTCATTAATACGTAAGAGGCAAACGGTTTACAATTTTGTGCCTTTATTTGAAAAGAAGACAAAAGAAGGATGATGTTCGCTTCACTCTTTCCTGTTTACCAGAAGGAAGTAGAACATTCCATTAGAAGGTATTTCAAAGATCTCACGGGAACCTTGAGTTTAGGTTGGAGGATAAGGACTTCTACCTCCCGACTGATTTTCTTCTTTTCAATTATTCTGTAAAACAGGAAACAAATTTGTAATAATAATATTATATGTCTGGTGTTATAATAAAATATGAATAAATGTAAAAAACAAAAACAAAAAGAAAAAAAATTGTGGTGCTATTGTTCGCCCTAGGAGGGAGGGACAGTGTGTGAGCATACAGTGACCCTGTGGCTTCCGTTCTGTGCATGATTTCAGGACCACGCAGCAGGAAGTCCAGCGTCATGCACATGCGCAGAGCACAGGCGCTAAGACAGAGCCAAAGTGGGCATGTCCAAAAACGAGACAGAAGCTGCTTTCTACTGATTTCTATCTTCATTCAATAGTGAGTTTGAAGGGAAAGATGCATCCATTGATCAGAGCCGTTCTCAGCCAATCTTGTGGTACTGATTAACCAACTGCATACAAAGTCAGCTGTACCTGCCAGATGGCTGATCATGAGCTCTACTGCCTAAGATAAACTGAGTAGACTGAACAGGAATCAGGGAGGGGGGAGTCTCACATTTCCTGGGTTGCTTGGTTGACAAAAATCAGGTGTGTGTGTTTGTGTGTGTGGAGTGTGTGTGTGTGTATGTGTGTGTGTGTGTGTGTTAGGTGGGGGGGAGACCTTATCTTCCCGGCCCCCAATGAAACAGCAGGGGTGATGATGTCATTATTTCCTTAGGGATGCTGAGGACACTATTGCCCTGGGATTACATAAAAGTCTGGCTTCTTTTAGTCCACCCTTTTCTCTTCACACAAACACACACACACACACACACACACACACACACACACACACACACACAAATTGTTTTGCTTTTGTCCATGGAGTAAGTTATTAAGGCGTGGAGAAATCGCTGAGAAAGACCCTCAAGCAGTATGAGCGGGGCTGATAGTCAGTACTTACCTAAAAGTAGTTTCCTTTGAAAACATTGTTTCCCAAACTTGTCTTCCTCTCCCCCTGCTCTCCACCCCTCCCTCCTCTTCCCCGTTCCCCATCCTTCCCTCCTCTTCCCCTGCTCCCCACCCCTCCCTCCTCTTCCCCTGCTTTCTGCCCCTCCCACCCGCAGACTTCCCTATTTTATCCAACAGATCTCACAGTCTGTGGGAACAGAGGAGGGACCCACTGACAGACCTTAAGGAGTCCAAGAAGATGCCATTAAAGTTCTGTCTTCGTCTTTCTCGGTCACGTGGTACCTGAGCGGTGCCTGGAGACACCTGAAAACTGGGCAGCTGTTGATGTTTCTGGAAGGACGAGTCAACGGTCTTTCTGAATGGAGGGTTGGGCAGGTGATCCCTCCCTTTACAATTCTGTTCTGAATTGGATGGTCGGTGTTGTATTTGAGGAAGTCTTCTTTGCTGTGAAGGAGATGACTGTCCCGTTGTAAGCCTTCCTAAGCTCGCTTTTAGAAGACTGGGACAGGATGCTTGCTCCTGCTATTCTCTCAACATCTTTATTCTTTCCTCCTGTTGTGTACTAAGAAAAACAAAACCCATATAGAGTTTTGTGCTCTCAAAGCCGTGCAATCCCATTTTAGGCTATTCTGCTTCCAAGTTACTAAGATAAGCAACTGTTATGTGGAGGGAGTCACAACAAATCAAATGGATCAGATTGCATTTATCTCGAAAGAGTTCTGTATCTTTCAATAACATCATGTTTTAGACAGGTTAAAAAAAAAATCTGATGCTTCAGAATCTACAGTGAAATAGGATGATCTTCTCCAAAGAAAGATGAGATTAATTCATATGGGAATACTTGCACACACCTTTGAGTCATGCATGCTTCTCAGAATTGTTTTTACACAAGCAACAAACAAACAAACAAACAAACAGTAACAACAAAATAAGTGGTGCAACCAGCAAGCTCAGACTAGGTTTCTATCGTGTATTAGACTTGTTTGTTTGTTTCTGGTTTTGTTTTTTTCTTGCTGCTGTGACAGAATATCTTGTTATACCACGAAACATTTGTGAACCCAAAAAGACAACCAAGGAGCTGAATCTGATGCAATCGAATTAGGGTCTCTTGACTCAAGCTGGAACAGTTTCCTATGCAGGAGAATGGGGGGGGGGGGAGAGCCCAGTTTCAGGCAAGCATTCATAGAGGCAAGAAGAGCGTATCTAGCCTGGTACACATATGATTGGGGGGGGCATTATGGGCTTTAATATAATTGGTAGTGCTTTCCTTCTGATTGGTGGTTTGTTAGGATGTGAAGTACCAGAGGCAGACTTGTAACCTGAGGGTGTAGATTTGTGGGGGAATAGCCTGGAAACTGGTGCTAGACAGAGATCTTGTTGGGGGTAGCCTGGAAACTGGTGCTAGGTACCTGCCTAGAGGTTAACTTGAGTTTAACCTTAGCTCAGGTTCTCTAAGATGGAGTCTAAACCCAAAAGATTTAGTCTCTCAACCTGACAGAAGCAATTTACAGGATAGAAGTACATGTCAAATGTTATGCAGATATAGAAGACTTATCTTGGCTTCCAGCTGGGGATAGTCTATCAAGGCATGGCTGATGGAGGATGTCAGTGAGTGGCACCAACTGCAGTGGCAGCTTCTCACATGGCACCAACCAGGAAGCAGATGGTTAAGTCCAAATCAGTGGGTCAGGCTACAGTTCTCCAAGTCCTGTCCCCAGTCACATCCTTTCCCCAGCTATGCCACCTACCCTAAAGACTCCATCTTTTCCACCTCCCCAAAAGAGTGCCACCAACTAACTGGGGACCAGGTGTTCTAACACGTGAGCCTTGGGGCGGGAAGGGCATTTTACACCGTCAGTATACCACATCATCATTAGTGACAAGTAAGGCAGTTTGCTGAATACCAACTAGTTTGAGTGATTTGAAGGTATTTTGAATATAGCATACATATATAAATAAATAATATGCAAGAAGAATTCATCTGGAAATGAAACTGAGCTTGAGAAGCGGCATTCCACAGGATGGCAGGGAGAACTCACTGTTTTCTTAGGAGGTACTTGCATCTTCAAGAGATGTATGGCGGCTTTGCGAAATGCTAGCATGGAAGGGCAGGAAGCCAACTTATTCTTCCTTTTCAAATATAATCAACACTACAGAAACAGGTTTTCTCGATATTCCACGTTCATTTCAAATGATGGAGTTTGAATAAGATACTGGTTTTGTACTCACAGACTCTTCAATGGAAAAAATTATTAAACATGTTACCAATGCCACCCTGGGAGTGTCTCAGGATAGTGGAGAAACCCTGCCCTGCTAGGAAAGGTGGTTCCCAGGTTCCTATGGCCAGGAGTTAATCTTTCTTTTGTCTCCAATATGAGGCAGCAGAGGCTACGTGTTTTCCCATCACGTGTAGGATCTGTTGTTCTCTGGGGACCAATTTCGTAGAAAGAACTTGCATTATCTTTAGAAACTGCTGCTGCAGAAGGTAATTTTAGTGATTTCTGTTAGCATTTCAGTTAAGAACAGCAAAGGAGAATAGTATTATTGAGCAGAACTCTCATCACCATCATAAATGTTTTCTGAATATTATTTTTCCTTAAGGTATGCTTTGGGGCAAATAATAATGACCAGTACATAACTTTTCACCCTGAGTTAAATCTTTTTGGTAAACATTTATATTTGGTGTTTTTCTCTTATCTTCAATCATTCCCCAATTGCTTCATAACTGAAACATCAGTAACTTCAGGTATGTAAACACATATAGATCAAAGTTAATACAAACACAGCTAGTGACATGTGTTGTGCTGTATTTGTCAGGAATAGTCCTTCATCCTGTTAGTAATGCATTCTGTTTCTCAAATAAAATTGACCTTTTTTTGTTTTAGTTTTTTTTTTTTTTAAAGAATGTATGGTCATTAAGGTTAAATACTGTATTAGTCAGGGTTCTTTAGAGTCACAGAACTTATGGAATGTCCCTCTATATTAAGGGAATTTACTGGAGTGACTTACAGTCTGCAGTTCAACTAACCCAACAATGAGCAACTAAGTGGGAAGACCAAGAGTCTAGTAGTTGCTCAGTCCCACAAGACTAGTTGTTTCAGCCTTCTGTACAAGCTGGAATCCTGAAAAAATAGGTTAACCCAGATATGCTGGCAAATAAGTGCAAATGGGTAAAGAAGAAAGAACCTTTCCTTTTCCATTGTCCTTATATAGGCCACCAGCAGAAGGTATGGCCCAGATTAAATGTGTGTACCACAACACCTGGACTTAGAACTTGCTCTGTCCCACGTTGGCCTTGAACTCAGAGATCTGCTTGCCTCTGTCTCCTGGGATTAAAGGTGTGTACTACCTTGCTTGAGTCTAGGGTTTTCAAGGCCACTAGGCCTCAAGATCTGGCACAAAAGCCTAAGTCAAGATTCAGATCAAAAGCTTGTGTCTTCCAACCTCAAGATCCGAATCACAGGTGTGCCCTCCATTTCTGGATTTGTAGTTCATTCCAGATGTAGTCTAGGTGACAACCAGGCATATCCATTCACAAACACTAAATCTAAGTCATAGAGTTGGAAGCGCGCTTTGGTTCTCTGGTTCTGCACACTGCATCAAATCCTTTCTTTTCCCTTCCTCTCTTCCCTATCCTTCTGCCTCCTCCCTCCCCTCCACTCCCTTTCTTTCTTTCCATGCTATTTAGGCAGGATTGCACTATAAAATCCAAGCTGGCCTCAAACTTGTCATCCTTCTGCCTTAGGCTCTTGAGTGCTGGATTTACAGGCATTTGTTGGGGGGTGGGGCAGCTTTTTGTGTTCTCAGTTTTCAGCCCTGGGTTAGACAGAGGGTGTTCCTATCAATATTCTTTTATTAACTCAGCAATTTCCCATACTCTTGTAACTGCTTAAGCCTAAATTTAAATGAGACCAACACTGAATCTAAATCATAGATGAAGGCATAAGGACGACATATTATGGTCTTAATAAAACTAAGCCAGACTTTCTCAGCTTGGCAATGGAGAGAGAAGATACATGAGGAAAGTTAACTTACCCTGTGTTTGCCCAGTTTCCTTTAATTCCTTGCCCTAGGGAGCCTTGGTTACTATAGCCACATTAGCTGGGGTTGGGTGGAGCAATTCCCCTTAATACGCTTCAGTTTGAGGAGGGGATAAAATACTGTTTAACATTTCTGAAAGCATACCTCATGACAAGACAGCACACTTATGTGAGGGGGGATGGGGAATCTGTGGTAAGAAGAGAAACCAGTCAGAGGAGCTAATGCAGTAGAGACATTGGGCTGTTTGGTGTTATTTCTGTGATCTCCAACTCACCAGATTCTGCCACATTCCAGGCTCCCCACACACTCTTTCCTCTGTCTTCTCTGGGGAATCAATTTTGGCATTACTCTTCTTTTCTTTTCCTCACTCATTAGATTGCACTGTGTTGTGCCTCAGTGTGCCCCCAGGCCCAGATTAGCTAGCTCCTGCACAATCTGGTGTTCCCAGGTGTGCCTGCTCATCACCCAGTTCTTCCCCAGGACTGGGTTAGCTTGTCCCTGCAGTGTCCAGTGTTCCCAGGTGTGCCTGCTCATCACCCTTTTCTTCCCCAGGACTGGGTTAGCTTGTCCCTGCACAGTCTAGGTTCCCAGGTGTGCCTGCTCATCACTCTTGTTTGCTTTTTACCTGTTTAGGTCACAGTAGTGATGGGGACCTTTGTCTTTTTCAGTAATCTTATTAGCACCCTGGACAGCACCAAACACACAGTGGGCTCACAACAGATACTTTTGGATAATAGAATGTGTTAGTGAGTAGATCAAATCACAAAAAGATGAGTTAGATTTCTAACATTACTATAGGGCTCTTCGTTCTTCATAAGCATTGAGGATTAGGACTGGGGAGAAAAAGAAGGGGGAGAAGAAAGAGGAGGAGGAGAAGGGAGGAAAGGGAGAAGGGAGGAGGGAGAGGAGGAGGAGAAGGAGAAGGAGGAGGAGGAGAAGGAGCTGCAGCAGCCCCCCCCCCTCCCCCACCTGAAAGACTTCATTCAGAGGCACAGATACTCCCTTGGCCAGGCCCAGGAAACAGAAGGAGCACTTTCTCAGTATAGCAATCAGTATGGATTGATTAGGGTGTGGGATGGAACTGTGAGCTTGCCGGAGACTCAGTGGCTAGCAGAGTGTACTGCTGTTGCTTCTCATAATTTGGAAACTGTCCATTTTCCTTTGATCTCTTCTTTCTCTAGTGAGCTGTTTAGATGTCAAAGGTGCCACATGAAATTACTTGAGCTAAGTTAAGTGTGACTTCTTGACATTATAAAGTGACATTTGACTTGGAGAAAGGGCCACCTATTGTCGAGCTGTTTCTGTGTGTGGGTGTAGAGATTACAGTCTTTAAAACAAAGAATTACATTTTCATTATAAGAAACACGGCTCAGAGGGACTAATTAATTTTGTAAAACTAATTAGTTGAACGGATAGGCATTTATTCATCCCCTTCACAAATATTTATTGGTAGTAAAATGATTTTCGTGATGCCTTCTCTTTTGGTGGGAACACAAATCTGTGTAGGAAAATTACTGAATCAAGTAGATTCTTTCAGCATAAATGAGAAGCTTTCTCCTTTTTCCAATTTACAAGTGCCTTGGCTTTGGCTGGGGAGATAGCTCCGTCAGTAAAATGTTTACCATGCAAGTTCCAGTCTCCAGCTTCCATGCAGAAGCTGAGCATAGTGGCATGCCTTAGGACCAGGGATATAGAGAGTTGGATCTTGGAGCTGCCAGACAGCCAGTCTATCTGAACCAGCAGGCTCCCAAAAAGTGAGTGAGAGCGACTTTGGAAGACATCTGATGTTGACCTCTAGCCCCTATGTATGTACGTGCACACAGATCAAACACATAGACTCACATATATCATACACACATAAATGAGTGGTACTTCAGTTTCTTCTTTCAGAGATTTAATATCTTCTCTGTATTTTAAATGACTTTAGATTTAGGTATTTGATTTAATGTGTATGAGAGTTCTGCCTGCTTGTATGTATGTGTACCACATTCTGGAGGTCAGAAGGGGGCATCAAGATTTCTCAGAACTGGAGTTACAGGAGGATATGAGCCCCACTCTATGGGTTCAGGGACCTAAGCCCCAGTCTTTGACAAGAGCGACAAGCACTCTTAACCACTGAGCCATCTCTCCAGCCCTTGGTTTTTTGTTTTTGCTTTTCTTCTATTAAATCACTGACTTTCCAGTTGCTGGAGCCATACTTAGGATGTGGCGAACACCTACAAGACAATTTACAACTAGCAAGAGAAGTGCGGTCCGTGAATCATTTACTGTTCGGTATTAACAGGACTTGAGAGTTTTGGTTGTTTTCTTATGCAAGGAGTATTTCATCAAGTGCAAATAATGAAAGACATCCAGGATCAAGTTCATGGGCAGCTGATATATGTAGCATTAGACATGAGTTCTAAGGGATCTGAGCGTTTGTTCTCTAAGCCTTTCCTAAAATCACTGAGGAATAGTGTGAAGGTGATGTTTTAAAAACACGGGTTGGGGAGATGGCTCAGTAGGTGACATCCTGGCTGGGCTGTGAGGACCTGAGTTTGGACTCCTAACACCCAAAGAAATCTACTGCTGGAAAGACAGAGACGGGAGGCTCTCTGGGGTGAGACGAGAGAGAGAGAGAGAGAGAGAGAGAGAGAGAGAGAGAGAGAGAGAG
>JADRCH010000162.1:4277448-4305667 GCA_019843965.1 Rhynchomys soricoides
GCTGTCCTTATTTCCTGCATATCCTGCTGTCCTTATTTCCTGCATATTCTGCTGGCCTTATTTCCTGCATATCCTTATTTCCTGCATATCCTTATTTCCTGCATATCCTACTGTCCTTATTTCCTGCATATCCTGCTGTCTTTATTTCCTGTATATTCTGCTGTCCTTATTTCCTGCATATCCTGCTGTTCTGATTTCCGGAATATCCTGCTGTTTTTATTTCTTCAGATCCTTGAAAGTTCTGTCTTTATGTTTGAAGCTGTTTTCCTCTCCCTGACAAACATCCTTGCCTCACTCCCACTCAATCATCTGTTCTCGGCTGAAATGCCACCATCTCAGGGAAACTCCCCTGTCTTTCCACACTGGTCTTGAGTGCTTTCTGCTATAACCATAGTTCTGTGACTTTTACTTCCATGATGTCCTGAATACTCTAAGTTCTATGCCAACTTGACACAAGGTGGGGTCATCTGAGAGGAGGGAGCCTCCACTGAGAGAATGCCTCTGTAAGATGAGGCTGTGGGCAAGCCTGTCAGACATTTTATTACTTAGTGATTGATGGGGGAGGGGCTTGGCATATTCAGGGTGGTGGTTCTGGGTCCAAAGGAAAGCAGGCTGAGAAAGCCACCCCTCCTTTGCCTTTGCATGGCTCCTGCCTCCAGTTCCTGCCTTGCTTGAGTTCTTGCCTGGCTTCCTTTGATGGTGAACAGCAATGTGGAAGAGTAAGCCAAATAAACCTTTTCCTCCCCAACTTGCTTGTTGGCCGTGATGTTTCATTGCAGCAATAGAAAATAGAAGTAGACAAGATGGTTCCAGGAGTGGGATATTCCTGTGACATATCTGACCATGTTGTTTTGGAGAGGACTGCAGAAGGACTTTGGAATTTTGTGCAAGAGAATCCATTGAGGACTCAATTTTTGGCGAGCTGTTCTGTAGGAACTTGGAAGATAAGACTGTTGATGGCAGTACAGAACATGGAGGCCTGGCTGTGGGGTTTCAGAGGGAAATTTAAAGACTCCATTGGGGCCATTTGTTATTTTGTATTAAGATTCTGTCATTCCAGTTAGCTGGGGCTAACAAACTAGCTGTGATTCATAAGATACCAGACCTACTAAAGGGAAACTTCTGCTTTGCTGGAATACTTGACGTTGATTGGCGAGAGGTCAAGAAGTCAGTAGTGATTAAGAAAAGACCAGCATCATTTAGGTGAAATCTCCTGGAAAGTGTTCCAATGAGAGTCAGCACGTGGAAGCTGTGTTCCAAAGGAAGCCAAGGTTTTACATCACACTGGCAGCTGGACTTGCTAGTTTAGAGCCACCCAGATGGTACAGGTTCTGAGGCATGGAGGATTGGGTTGAAGGAAGGCCAGTAAGACATTTTTAAACTTACTGTCTTACTGGCCTTCCTTCAACCCAATCTTATTGGGTTGAAGGAAGGCCAGTAAGACATTTTTAAACTAGTGATTGATGGGGGAAGAGCTAACCCATTGTGGGTAGTGCCATCCCTGGGCTGTAGTCTTGAGTCCTATAAGAAAGCAGGCTGAGTAAGCCATAGGGAGCAAGCCAGTAAGCAGCACCCCTCCATGGCCCCTGTATCAGCTCCTGCCTCCAGGTTCCTGCCCGGATTTCCCACTTCCCTTGATGATAGACAGGGATATGGAAACGTAAGCAAAGTAAACCCTATCCTCCCCAACTTGCATTTTTTTGGACATGGCATTTCATCACAGCAACAGTAACTTTAACTGTGACATATGATAATGAAATAAGTATTTCCGGCGATTTAACAATACGTAGTTTCTTGCCAGACTGTCAGAATCTTTCAGGTTAACAATAACAACAACAAAAAACAAACAAAGGAAAAACAAAGCAAGAATCCTTGGGAAAGGACAGAGGAGAGGAAGAGGAGGAGGAGGAGGAGGAAGAGGAGGGGGGGAGGAAGAGGAGGAGGAAGAAGAAGAGGAGGAGGAAGAGGAGGAGGAAGAAGAGGAGGAAGAGGAAGAGGAGGAAGAAAAGGAGGAGGAGGGGGAGGAAGAGGAGGAAGAAGAAGAGGAGGAGGAGGAGGAAGAGGAGGAGGAGGAAGAGGAGGAAGAAGAAGAGGAGGAGGGAAAGGAGGAGGAAGAGGAGGAGAAGGGGGAGGAAGAGGAGGAAGAAGAAGAGGAGGAGAAGGAAGAGGAGGAGGAGGAAGAGGAGGAAGAGGAAGAGGAGGAGGGAGAAGAAGAGGAGGAGGAAGAGGAGGAGGGAGAAGAGGAGGAAGAGGAAGAAGAAGAGGAGGAGGGAAAGGAGGAGGAGGAGGAGGAAGAGAAGGAGGGGGAGGAGTTCTTTGTGTAAATCCCAGATTTCTTGTGTTAAAGCACAAACTGACCATTGCTCACATTGGTAAAAACCTCTTTATATTAGATTGTCATTAAAATACACTAAATAGGAAACAGATGAGTTCTGGAAAAAACTCTGGCCCAATCATACATGGAAATGTTATTCTCAAAATGTATTTTTACAGTAAATTGACCACATGTCTAGGGACATTTCAACAGAATGAAGGCACTTCAGTGTCTTGAAGAAAACCTATTAGGCTGGATGAACTTTAAAGATGAAGTTACATATTAATACAAAACTCTCAAATGCTGGGTCATGATGTTTGCAATTATAGGCACCTGTGTTCACAGGGTCTGTGGAGGGTCTGGCTTAACATCCTTCCCCTGTGGCCTCTAGCTAACCATGGGTGGATGAAGGCTTGGGCTGGAAACAAAGCAGGGCCTTTTCTCTTTAGCTTAGGAAAGCCAACTCTTTTGAGGTTCATCCGTAGCCAGTTGGGTAAATCCCAGTTGGAGCACAGACAAACAGAAGAACATGCCAAGTATGAAGGAAGCAGGTAGGAGAGGGGACCCCGCTGGAGGGTAAAGTCCAAGCTCCATATGCACACATTTTTCCACAGGTGACAACACCAGACTTGCCCTGCCTGATATGTTCACATTGAACAAAATTCTTGAATTGACTTTACTCAGAATGCGAGTGCATAATTCTTCGTGTATTAGTAAACTGTAGAGAAATATAGATGCGATTACTGCATCGAGCACACAGATTCAGGGAAGGAAATAGAAAAAAAGCCCATCCATTTGATGGTTTATAGTTTATGGAAGGGTTTAAAGCCATTGCTTTGGTATTCAATCATCACAGTCCCTTGCCATGAACTCTCACTGTGTTAATCCGTTAATGACCTAGTCTGATAGATGATAGCGCAAAGACTAATCCAGTTGTTTGGATTGCTTTGTTACCAAGGCACATGCAATGCTGGGATCCTGATGTGGACTCAGTCTAGATGCACTTCTCTATACCAAACTGCTGCTTTGAAAAAATGAACACCACTCGTTCACACAACACACTCATTTAATATGGCCCCTTACCAAAGCATCCCTTTTATTTCTGACATGCAACTACTAATTATTATCACTTGTTTTGGCATATAATCAGGATTAGAAGACCAAAGAACCCTGTGGGAACTCAGAGGGGATGTAGAAAAAAATCACAACGCTTATTTTAGGCTG
The DNA here is from genome assembly GCA_019843965.1 of Rhynchomys soricoides. Classification (NCBI taxonomy): domain Eukaryota; kingdom Metazoa; phylum Chordata; class Mammalia; order Rodentia; family Muridae; genus Rhynchomys; species Rhynchomys soricoides. The sequence goes on from JADRCH010000162.1 coordinate 4,280,987, forward strand.
AGAGAACCAATATTATTATAAAAGAATGCAGTTGTTTTCCTTCCAGGACACAAGCCAGGAAAATGACTTAATGACATTTCCTATAATACAGAGTAACATTGAACAGAGGTTGGATTCGCTGAAGGGATAAGAAAATCTGGCCTTCTGCTGTGTACCTCTCTCTTAGCAAGGCTGGTAACTGTGGTACTTCAGCAGTCCAGGCAGGGCGTGAGCTGGTTTTCTCATCCCTGTTTCAAAATGCTCACCAGAAGCAGCTGAAGGCAGGAGGATTTATTTCAGCTTACAGTGTCAAAGGGAATTCTGTTTGTTAGTGTGGGAAAGGAAGCAGGAGTGGCAGGGCCCATGGCAACAGAGTGTGTAGTAGAACTCCTTACATGGTGATGGGACTTGGAAGCAGAGAACTGGACCATAAGAAAGACCAGACTGTAACCCTCAAAGGGCCACTCCAATGACCAAGTGCTGCTGGGAAAGCTTTAACTCCCAAAGATTCGATACTATCTCCTAGCATTGCTATCAGTTGAAATCAAGAGTTTAGAGATAGGCTGGTGCAGCTCATTTCATATTCAGACCATGACTCTTATAATTCAGGTCCTAGATACAATAAATATAAAAAGAAAGATGACAGTGGTGGATCTTTAGGTCATTGACTAATATTGAACAAATGTTGTAAACACTCAGAATACAAAACAACACACACACACACATGGAGGCACTCCTGTTAAATATCCTGACAACAGAGCTTACTGATGGCAGAAGTGGATACCTGGTTGTAACCAAGCCCTGGGAGCTGGTGGCCCACACCAGTCAGAAGCAGGATGAGATAAACCTTTGAATGGCTCTAAGAACCCTGGCTCCTGGAAGCTCTGTAGATGCTGGTCCAATGTACTTCAACAAGGGACCCCTCTGTCAGGATCTCTGGCCTTCTGGCCTGACTCTGATTTTGGTGACTGTTGAGTGTCCGGCACCATGGTTGACCCAGCTAAGCACAGTTGAGGCTAGGACCAGATAGTCGGCATCCATCTCAAGGAACATGGCTTTCAAGAGCATCTGCTAGTATCTACTCACTATTCTTTCCTCACCGGTAGACATGGTAGCCTGCTGTGTGTGCACTGGGCATTGGGCTTGTAACCCATTGCCTGCTGTCTGTGAGTGAACTCTGGCTCCAGATATTGGTGGCATCTCTTAGAGCCGATTGCTAACTTGTTAGACTTGTTTGCTGTCAGTTGTTTCCTTTCCCCTGAAGTGTGAACAGTAAACTGTGCCCTCAACAGTCTGCCTCTCTGTAATTTGTAAGTCACGTTTCAGACAACATGTAAACATGTAAACACTATACACTACCATACTAGCCATGTTCTTTTCATCCATTGGATATTGTGCAAAGACTGACAACATGAGAGCAGAATGTAGAACTTGGAATGTGGGGAGAATTCAAAGAAGGTTTTTCCCTCTTGGAGGAGCCAACACTTGAACAACATGAGTAAGAGATCCTTGCACGAAGTGGGTGAATAAGGCAGAGGCAATGTTAAGCATGCATTCGGAGGTGAGACTTCACTCTTGAGAGTGAAGAGTGAATCAGGGAGAAGTGGTAGATGAGGGACTGATGTCGGAAACAAACCAGGTTCTGTACCACTGCATGAGTTCAGCAAAAGGATTTAGACATGGTCATCTGAGAGAGAAGCTTTTTGAGGTGTGTTCCTTAGGAGAAGGACATAGTCTGGTGTGTGTTTCAAAAAAGAAAAAAATCCCTCTGATTGCCTGAAGGAGGGGAGTTGGGTGGGTCACTCTTGGAGGCAGAAGACTAGAAGACTGTTTTATAAGCTATCGAGAGAAAATAAGGTGATGTGTGGACCTGAACAGACCTGAGAGCCATTCCAAAGTTTGCAAATGAGAACTATGTGTGGGTGTGGTTTCATAACTCGGGGCTTCTCACAGATATAAGTGCATAGCATCAGAAGGCAGCTTTGATCAAAGCACACAAAAGCCCATGAAGAAGGAGTTGGGAGGTGATTGGGCATCATCTGACCTTTATCTGAAGTACATTTATGCTGAATGAGTTTCCCTTCCTCAGGGCATCTACAACATGTATCTTTCAAACATCTGTCTGCTTGTCTCTAGACTGAGACACTGAAGATGAACAGAATGAACAACCCCTGTCCCCACGGCACCCACAGTATCTAGAAGGGACAACTGATGAATCTGAAGGCATAGTGTCAAACATAATGGGTGTTATGAGTGACTTAAGTCAAAACAGTTTGAGAAAGGGAAGGTAGTTTTAACGGGGTATAAAGCCTACTCTGACTTCAGGTCTAGCAAGTGCTAAAGACAGCTGCTGTCCTGGGGCCAAGCATGGAAACACCCTAGGATTTCTTGGAAACTGTAAGTGCAAGAATTCACAGAGTTGCAAGAAGCATGAGCATCAGTGGCCAAAAGGGTGGGTGAAGAGCCTTAGCTCACATCTAGTGCACAGCTGGTCCCTTTAACGCCGAGTAGCCAGGCACAAAGGTGGATCTGATGCCAGGGCCTTCTGACTAGAATGTGCCTTGGAGTGTTATGAGTGTTGTTTTCACAAGTGTCTGATTTGTAGTCCGTGAGAGGCTTAAACTTTCAGAGACTCTGGCTCCTGTGATTTTGCTTTAGAGAAGAAATAATGAGAAAGTCCTCGTGTGCCAAGCTCACTGAAGATGATTTTGGATAAACAGTCTTGCTTCAGGTTTGAAAGCAACAGTCTCCATTGTAATACCAACAAGAACAACATAAAAATAACATAAAATCCAGTTGCCTGGCAATGTCTCAAGGGGGGCTTGCATTTGGGCCAGCTTTAAAACCTGGGCAAGGCAACAGAAGAAGCATGAGAAAGAACAATGGAAAGGAGGGGAAAGTGGCGAAGTGAAATAGAGGAGAGGCAGCCGGCCCGTTGTTGTTTATTATTCAGTTTATAAGGCAACAGAAGGTTCGCTTCCGTGAAATTGTTAGAGGTAAATTATTCATGGAAGAGCCATCTGGGCGCTCTAGTGACAGCTCTCCACATCAAAGGAACAGTGTGTTGCAGCAGAAGAGTGGTGGAGCAGCTTTTAAATTGTGACTCATGTCACTTTAAAGATTCGCTGCAGCTTCAAACGTGTCACATGACTCAGTGGATAGGAGAATCATCTGTGCTTCTGACTCTCAGAAAACTCCCCCAGAGAAACAGATAATCCAAGAAGGACCTGTTAACTGCGGATATAAATACTGCAGTTGTGCAGCACACTTCTCTACAGGCAGACGCAGGGGCTGAAATCTGACTAGAGATCCAGTTGAGACAATGCAAGAACTCTAGGTAAAAGATCATTGTGGAGCGGGGCAGTGGTGGCGCACGCCTTTAATCCCAGCACTTGGGAGGCAGAGGCAGGCAGATATCTGAGTTTGAGGCCAGCCTGGTCTACAGAGTGAGTTCCAGGACAGCCAGGGGTACACAGAGAAACCCTGTCTCACAAAACCAAGGGAAAAAAAAAAAGAAAGAAAAAAAGATCATTGTTGAGACAAGAGAGTAGAGCAACTAGCCTTTCATGTCTACAGATGCTATCAACAGATCTTTAAACAAGCCTATCTTAATAACAGTAATATAAAGTGTTACCTCAGTGGAAGGGAAGTCCTGGCTAGGAAATTGGCCAGCTCCATGGCACGCCCTGAGGGAGGCAAGTGGGGACGACTCAGGTATTGACATTTTCTCTGGCTTTGACCTGACTCTGAGGGTTTAGAGGTCTTCTCAGGTCAACTCATTACCCATATGAAAGAACAGAGCTGTTCACTTGTTTGTGAAGTTTGTTTTTCTCCTTTGCACAGTGCAGCTATTCTGTCATAGGGCTTCACATAAGACTCACACTTCAGCTGTCCTGGAGTTTTAAGGCCCCCCCCCCCCCCGTAAACAGGAAAGTGCATTTGTTTTTCTGTTTTTCCTCTGTGCATACCCGCTCCAAGGTCTCAACATGCCCGTTGTGCTATGAACATTTAGACCAAAGGGCTTGTGGTGTTCTTTGGCCAGTGCCGAGTCATGAGCTCAGGAAGAATGGTAGTTTTGACGGTAACGGTCATCACTACATAAAGCAACTCCTTCTAGTTGTTTGGTTTTCTTTTTCCTTTTTAAATTTGGAGACAGGGTCTTAGCACGGAGCCCAGTTTGGCCGTTGGCCTTGACCTGTTGTTCCTTCTGTCTGCTGAGATCATAGGTCAGACAATTATCAACTCCATCTCTTTTACTTATCTGAGACTCTAATCAGTTGGGGCTGAGTCTCCTTCACCGGTCCAGCTGCTGTGGTGCTGTAGAAAATGGATGGGTTACCTAGGTTCATTTGCAACAGAAATGGAGCAGACATCAGCTTCAGAATCTCTCTTCCACGGCCGAACCCCTTTCAAGTGGTGGTTTCTGGGGCAGTGGCCTGATGTGAAGGATTCTGGGAAAGGGTACTGGTTTTTATGGTCCAAAGGAGCATCATGGGCATGCACGAGAGAAAGCATCTGTAATAATTTAGGTGCTTCGAGCCTAATCTGTGTTATGAGATTTCTTTCTTGTACTCTCCCCACAGTTCCCAGCCACCAGCCATCACCAGGATCCACGCTGGGGCAGTTCCAAGCAGTGGTCTGGAAAATGCTGTCTCTGTCTTATGTCTTAACGTTGGAAACACTTGCCTTGGAGTGTCTTCCTCTGCAGTATGCGCTTTCTTCGTGGGGACTGGCTCATTGGTGCTGGAAAATTCCCGAGAGATTTGGAGATGTTGGAGTGTTTCTTTTTCCATGTATAGCATCAGCAAATGCTGAAGGGATGGAAATTGTTCAGCATCCTAATCTTAATAACAATAATACAATGTTGCTTTGTATTTCCCAGGATGCCCCCAGATAGAAAATATTCCAGTGCCAAGAATATCCTGAGGGAAGGAACGGTGGTGCTGATGGTCGTGAGGGTGGTGGAGGTTGGGAGCTAACATGTCTCCTTGGCCTACTTAGACCGTGTGCTAAGTACCCAGGGTTGCCAGGATATCTGAATAGCTAATCTGTAAACTTTGTGACTATTGCTCAGTCTCAAAATATTGACACCCTGCTGATTGATGATTAGGTTTGTAATCCAAAGAGTACTAAATGGCTCAAGTTAATTGTAAATATGGAGAATTGGATGATATGAAAACATGGCCATAGAGAGGCATAACTGCAGAAGAGGCCACATTGGCTGTGATTAATTCACCATTAACTTGAGTAGATTTGGAACCATCTAGAAGACATACCCCTAACGGTTCGTTTTATTTTATGACAGGGTCTCATGTAGTTTAGGCTCGCCTCAAACTCACCTTAGCCAAGGATAATTGTGAACTCCTAATCCCCCTGCCTCTACTCCCTGAGTGCTGATATATAGGTATACACCACCATGCTTGGATTATCTGGTTCTGGGATTAAAACTAGGACCTGTTTATGTGAGGTAGGCACTCTATCAACTGTGCAATATACCCAACCACTGAGCATGTCATTAACGCTATTTCAAGAGTGGTTTAACCTAAGTGGGAGACCCACCCTGAACGTGAGTATCACCACACCCTGGGCTAGAGTCTGGGCTGAGGAGAAAGTGAGGATGATAAAGAAAACAGGGCCCAAGCTGTCCTAATGCTCTGCATCCTGACTGCTGACAGACATGACAAGAGGCTTTGTGCTCCTACTGCTGTATACTTTCTGATATGGCAGAGACATTCTTCTGTCTGTCATTGAGAAAAAACTCTTCTTCCTTAAGTTGCTTTGTCAGAGCAATGAGAAAAGTGACCAATGAACTGACTTTTTGTGACACAAGCCACCACAGGGCTTCAGCTCCACTTTGCCACAGAGCTTGCTGTAGTAGCTGCCTCTGGTATAGCCTGTGGCAGTACTGGAGGTTTTGAATTTTGTTTTATTTTGTTTTGTTTTATGTATGTATGTATGTATGTATGTATGTATGTATGTATGTATGTATCTATCTATCTATCTATCTATCTATGTATCTATCTATCTATCTTGTTCTCTTAAGTCACCCGTGGACTCACTAGTTACATTAACTAGGTTGCATTCTAGAATTCTAATGTTGAAAGTAGGCATTTCCCACATCATCTTGGTTTGGGTGACTTTCAATTTTTATTTTGTTATATTTGGGTTTCTGGTCAAGGATGTACTGGGCATTTTGACTAAACCCCCAAATGACCACTTGTTCCAGTTGTAGTTTGCTTAGTTTGTGAGCAGCTATGTGAAGGCTCTTGTCAGGTTCATCACCTTTTCTGCTGCCAAGGGGAGTAAAGGTACATTCTGCATTTTGTATAGAAGAAAGCATTCATGCTGTAAATTCTTAATATTTAAATAGTGCTTGGGGCTTTGCAGAGCCCTTTCCCCATTGAGAAAGATTTCTTCCTACAGTAAAATAATTTATAAAAATAAAATGAGTTCATATTAATACTTGAACAACACTACTCCCTGGTTTTATTCTGGACACCCCCAGTCCGTCCTTTTGGGATGCAAATGAACTCATTAGTGTAAGAGCTGAATTCATTTCCCGGTTTCTAACAGCAATGGCAATAGCAACACCACCACCTACAAGTGTAAACATAAGGTACCATCACCGCTATTTATATTTAAGCTAATTACACCAACATAGATCTAAATCCAGCCCTTCATTGCATTAGACCCATTTTAGGGCTCAAATGTCCATGCCCTGGGCAGTGTAAATTCTGTGTAAAGTACTGGGTCTAGAAGAATTGGTTATGTTACTTCTCAGTTTTGTCTGGGGGCAGGGCTGGAGGGAGAACCTTGAAGTATCATGGCTTTTGGCAGTGTTCATTTACACATGAATTATGCAATGACATGACACAAAGAACCAAATTTGCTTATTATTGAAATTTGGACAGATCTCTTCTTATGTGAGTAGACGACACAGCTCAGAGGGTCAATGCCCTTGCTGTATAAGGCTGGCAACCTGAGTTCCATGCACAGAGCACAAATAGAGAACAGACTATCTAAATTTATCCTCTGACTTCATGTGTATTAAGGTATGTGCCTGCCAACCCCTGTAGATATGCTCACAATAGCAACACAAATAATTTAAAGAGGAGTTAGAATCCATGGTCTTACTTCCTTTCTGCTAATAGTATGTGCACCTCTTTTCCCAGACTTAATTCAATGTATTCACATCTTTTGTCTTAATTTTTAGTAGCGTTCTTTATCCTTCGTACTTCATTTAAATGTTTCTAACATCAAATTAACATCAAAAACATAAAAACCTTTAGCTTTTAACATCTCTACTCCTAATTTCTTTTCCCTGACTTTGGCATTTTCTTTGGACTTGCAAAGATGAAAGAAAAGAAGAACTTTAGCAGCTTTTAAAAATAGAAGCAATAATGAGTAAGACATGTAAGTGAAAGAGTGTTCCATTCACAACTGTGTTGCCAGGAGTTGACTTCACAGAGAAGTAAGTGTTAATCCTTAGATTCTCCAGAAAAGACCAACTCCATCGTTTCGGGCCAAATTTCAAGCAAGCTTTATTAAATTGTAAATACTGACCAAGAGGTGGACTTTGATCAGGACCATCCTCTGGAATTTCCCAGCTGGGAATGGCTCCAAGCCACACACTTCGGAGGCTTACTTACTATAGGCCACCCTACTTTCCCATAAGGCTTTGCTGTTTTCCAAGAACTACAATTTCTAGAATTCTAGGAAGTTACCTGGTTCCTGGGCAGGTGGGGTTCACAAATTAATTTTTGGCATTGCTTAAGTCCTTTGTAAAGAGTTATATACTTCATTAACATACATGAAGAAATAGAATTCTGGTTCATAGTTAGGCTTAAAACCACAAAAATTGCAATTTTGCTAAAATGGTCACAATAAAAATTCAGCCTTGCATGCTTTTATTTGAAAAACATATTTTCATGTGCATTTGAACATTGAAATTTTAAAGAAAAAAATTACAATGAAGGGCACTTATAATGGAATACTAATCTACTAGCTTTAGAGAAACCAAGTTCGGTTCCCAGCACCAGGGTCAGACAGCTCATATTTGCCTTTCACTCCAGCTCCAGAGGACCCAATATCCTCTTCTAGTCTCTGGGATCTGGCATGTAATATATACATTTTCTCCTCTTCTTCTTCTCCCTCCTCCTCCTCCTCCCTTTCTTCTTCTTCTTCTTCTAGAAAAAGAAAATCTTAAAATATCAAATAGTAGGGCCACATTTTTTTTTTTTTAAAAAAAAATCAGCAAGTGGTAGCATAAGAGCTAAGAAAAATAAACATAAGAAGCATAAGAAACAGAGAAACAGGCTGAAGTATATGTAAAAATATAACTCGTGGTAAAAGTCAAGTTTGAATTCAGAGGGGAAAGCTAGGTGTGGAAATATATATATGCAATCTCAGTACTTGGGAGGCAGAGGCAGGGGCATGGGGAGTTCAAGGTCTTCTTTAGCTGTACAGTGAGTTTGAGACCAGTCTGAATTACATAAAAGATAGAAACAGTTCCCTTACTCTGAAAAAAAAAAAATCAGGAAAAATGAAGTTGGCATAACAGACTTCTCCCATGCCAATACCCCCCACCAACACACACACATGCTGCAACAAAGCTGTGAATTTGAAAATTAAAATACAATAAAATTTTTGTTTGTATTTGATTAATTTTTCTTTTAAAGAGAGAAAAAAACAGATGCCACTTAAGGAACGAGTTGGATGGTTTTCATTAACAAATTATGATCTTCTATGTGGAAAAATGCATGACAAAAGAAAAATAAGTTTAGAGAAAACATTTGAAGACTGTATGACAGACAGAACAAGATTTTGTAAACCATTAACAGGCACAGGCCAGACGTGGTGGCTAACATGTGGGTGGGTAAGGCAGGAGGATAGCTTTGAGTTTGAGGCTAGCCTGGGCTAAAAGTAAAGTCCTGGCTGATCGAGTTTCCAGAATGAGTCTCTGTCTCATGAGGAAAAAAACCAAAAAAACAACATATTTTCCAGGAGTTGTGGGTTTAAGGCCTGCTTGAGCAAGCCACATGGTGAGTTTGAGCCTGAACTATAAAGTTAGCCATGTATCAAGACACAAAAGCCAACTAAACCAAAGAGTTAAGTTCTTTTTCTGTGGGTCCACATCTTATGGAATCCTGTTACTACCATGAGTGACTTCTCTGATGGGTAGGGGGTAGATGGGATATTAATTTCTCAGCATCTCAAAGGGTCCTTGAATTGTTCACCTGTAAAATGTAGATGAAATAGTTTCTAACCATGAGGTGTGTGTGTGTGTGTGTGTGTGTGTGTGTGTGTGTGTGTGTGTTAGCTTGAATTTGTTTGGCCCAGGGAGTTGTACTAGTATGTGATGTGGCCTTGTTAGAGTAGGTGTGTCACTGTGAGTGTGGGCTTTAAGACCCTCATCCTAGCTGCCTGGAAGTCAGTATTCTGCTAGCAGCCTTCAGATGAAGATGTAGAACTCTTGGCTCATCCTGCACCATGCCTGCCATGGTCCTGCCTTGATGATAATGGATTGAATCACTGAACCTGTAAGCCAGCCCCATTAAATGTTGCCCTCATAAGAGCTGCCTTGGTCATGGTGTCTGTTCACAGCAGTAACACCCTAAGACTGTGTGTGTGTGTGTGTGTGTGTGTGTGTGTGTTTGTGTATGTGCATGCCCATGCTCAATAAATTATTTGAGCACACTGGAAATCCCTGAAATAGTTCCTAACACAGTGAGTGCTGCATACACTTAACCATTAGGACAATAACACCAAATGTAGATTCTGGATGACAGTGCCCCTTTGCAAGGGCACAATTGCACTGTCTGTTTTTATGCCATCGGTTTAAAGAGGGGGACGATGAGACAGAAATTAAGGAACACTTGGGTACTGACATTTCTGTGAGCCTGTGCTAGTGTGACCCTTTTCTTTCACGAATACTCATTTCCTTTAGGAAAGATGCTTAATCAACAGAAGACCTTGGTTTTTCTGTCACCATGATGGAGACACCCTGGTAGAGGTGTGAAGTACTTGTGAAAACAGCAAGGGTTTGCTGACTGGTGCAGAGGGTATCAGGTTTTCCTAATTCCAGAGTACTTTTTGTTTCTTTGGCTTACAGAACTTCCCCAAACATTTCTATCTTTTGATTATCTCCCCAGATGAGAAACTCTTATCTCATGCTGAATTTGAGCTACAGTTATTTTTATTTCCTAAACAGTTAAAAGGTAGTTAGAAAATATGAATCGGGAATTTTTGATGTCTGTTTGATGATTTTTATTACTAAGCTTGAAACTAGAAAGCTATTAATCAATTAGCTAATTAATTAATTTTTATAAGGAAATCTTTTGAACGGGGCTATGGAGATGGCTCTGTTTGGAAAGTAATTGATATCCAAGCCTGAGGACCTGACTTCAACCCACAGCACTCGCCCGAAACACTGGTGGCCTATGCCTATAATTGCAATTCTAAGTGAGCCGACATGGGAGACTAGCTGCGGCCGCCTGCCTATGAAGTCTGGGTGAATCAGTGATCTTCAAGTTCAGTGAGAGACATTCTATCAAATAAGGTAGCTGGTGATAGAGAAAGGCATCGCATGTCCATGTCTGGACTCTACACACAGGCACACCCACACGCTGTACACATACACCACACACACACATAGACAAATAAATACTTTAAGGCTGCATTGCAGACAGCTTGCTACTGGAGACGAGCCTGAGCTCCTTAGGGAGACATAAAAAAGACAAAGAGAAGAAACATTTCAGTAAGAACGTTCTGATACTACATCTCAAACCATTCCAATACAGAATCTTTCATAGCCTTAAAGGAAAAGTAGTGATTTTGTGTAATCACTTTAGGTCTGTAGATAATGTTGATTTTAGAGAGACATAAAATTGTGAACAATTAATATTTGGTTTTAGTAATACTTGTCTATGTTTTCACTGAAGTGGTTTATGTTTCAGTTAACAAAACATTTCAATATCCTTTATTTTTCTTTGTGGGCTTACTTTAAATTACAATACAAGCTCCTTAAAGGGAGGGACAGGCGAAATGTTTATGAAATCAGGAATCATAAGCCTGATTGGGGTCACCATGAATCTGTTTCGTTAGATACTTGGCCTTCTATGAGATTTTGTTCTTCACTGTACTGCTTATTCTCCTTAAAAAAAAAACAGTTCCTTAGCTGGGCAGTGGTGGTGCACACCTTTAATCCCAGCACTTGGGAGGCAGAGACAGGCGGATTTCTGAGTTCGAGGCTAGCCTGGTCTACAGAGTGAGTTCCAGCACAGCCAGGGCTACACAGAGAAACCTTGTCTCGAAAAACAAACAAAGAAACAAACAAACCAAACAACAAAAAACAAAGCAACAACAACAAAAAAAAAAAAAAAAGAAAGAAAGAAAGAAAGAAAGAAAAACAGTTCCTTAATGGTCTTGTCTTCATCTCTGAAGAAATAAAGCGGACTCTGGGTACTGAGTAAGAGATAAAATTGGAATGCTGTGATGCGTGATAAACCTTGAGAGTTCTTCAGTGAGAGAAGAATAGAGAAAATATGATCGTACCTGTCCTACGAGGGAGGGGCCATATTCACTCATAACTTATTTACACGAACATTAAAAATGTAATGCTGTGCATAATTATTTTATGTATGTTTAAAATTTAAACACTGAAATGAAAGCGGAGAATAGTTCAGGACCACTGTGGGGGGTTTCAGTAAATGCCTTTGGCTGGGTGGATGCTCAAGGTGGTTGGGGTAGCCAAGAATACGAACAAGTGTTGGACTTTTCGGTTTTGTGTTTCTCTCATTTCTTTCCTGACTTCTTCCCACCTCCTTCCTTTCCCCTTCTGTTTGAAAAGCCTCTCCTGCTGTTTGTATTGCTCTGCTCTCAGTTTTGGAACACTCAGATACACTCAATAGTAACATCCCAGGCTCCTCTGAGAGCTCATGCTTCTGTTCGGTTTGGGGGTACAGGGTCTTATGTAGCCCTGGCTGGCCTTGAACTGAGTAGGTAGGAGAGGGTGAGCTTGGGCTCATTATCTTCCTGGCTCCACCTTCTGGGTGCTGGAATTTAGTTTTGTGCCACCACATACAGGAAGGACTCCTGGGAGCTCAGGCTGCAGGCCCTCGGGTACTGTTGTATTTCTGTATTTTGTTCATCTCTATTGTAAGAGATGGCAAGAAGTAGCTTCCTGTCTGTTTAGGATTGAAAAGAAGGATGCATAATAATACATGCCTCTGGAAATATATGGATGGCCATGGTGGCTTCTTCTTTCTGCTGTGCGAACATCTCAAGTACGTTTCTTAAAAGTGTAAAATCTTCATATACTGTAACTTTGGGAGAGCAAATATGAGGGAATTCATATTTTCGTTCAAAGCAAAATTTTTGAGCAGCGAACAGCATTTTCCTCAGCCTTCTTCCCAGTGATTCTCAGATGCTGAAACTCCTACTTGCCAGCCGCCATCTTGGAACCCCTCATCCCTACACATTTTAGGTGTCAGTTCTCAAATCATTCCTTGTTAACCCTGGCAGCCATCTTGAACATCTCTAGACCCTTTATAGAATGTTGATGCTCAAGCCCCTTCCTTCTCAGGCCTTCTCAAGAATGGTCTTTTGGGGAGCAGGGCTGGGACGTTTGTATGTGTAACAATATGCCCAGGCAATTTTAACCAAGCACTCTCAGCACAGTTTGCTTTGAACTTAGCACAAATTCACAGAAGGATGTTTCTGTGTGGAATGCCCTGCTGGGGTGAGGTACGATCAGCTGAAGAGAGGCAGCCAGTAGACCCAGCCTTCCCAAGAGGTAGGTACTCACTACCAGCCACTGGTCACATGTGCAGCATGACCCCGAAAGCTCCATTTGACCTTTGCCTACCCCTCTCTGCTTAAGTTATGGTCTCTGTATGCAATCCCTCCTGGTCTTGCTTATGCTCCTGTTTCCTCAGCCTCCCGTGTGCCGGCATCATTAGGTGTGTAGCCTCACACCCAATGCCTCTTTACCAGCTTAAATAAATGTATTGCATAGTCCTTCTGGAACCATCCTGATATTTAACACGGGGAGGTTTTAGTTATAATGTTGAAAAAGCTACATCCTGAAAATATTTTGACCCATCAACTTGACTTATCTATTACCTTCTTCCTGAGAAAGGAAAAAAGCCATGTTCTGAGGATCATTTGAGAAGCAGTTCAGACAAGCTTTTTCACATAGATTTTGGTTAATCCTACTTCCTCTTCATCAGGTTATCAGCAAATGGAACATTTTGTTCCCCTTTATCCCTGTCTGCCCGGACTGTTCTCCACCCACACAGGTGCTGATGACGTCAGTTTTACTCATCCTCCAGTCTGCACTATTTGCAGTAGATGAGCTGTTCATTTATGGCCATAAAGAGAGTCATGGATGAGTGGGAACAGACTAGGTCTTTTCCATTGCATTTTAAGAACTGTGTCTTAATCCACTACACTGACCTGTAGCTTTATTCTGGAAAACTATCCGATTCATCTGCAATGTCTACAGACAGCCATGATTTGTAAAGGACATTATTAGAAGCTTGACTGCCAATAGTTAATCAAACAGGATTTAGAACCCACTTTTATAGACTCTAAAAGGTCATTTAGTCCAAACTCCAAAGAACGTTTCCTAGAGAACTTTCTGTCGCTGTGGGAATTAATCCTGTCCCAGCATCCCCTCTGCCTTCCAATTGCTGTAACTGAAAGGAAGTTTGTTCTTCAGCTGTGCTAACTGCTGTCTCTGAAGCTCCTCGTTACCAAATCTACCTTTGGGATGAATCAAATCCTTTGCCACAAAACAACCTCCAAAAGCAGGAAGAACTTTCAATCTTTAGAAACTTGGTAGCATCACCCAAGCTTCTCATTTAAAGCCACAAAATAAATACTTATGAAATGATTTTCTAAAATAGATGTACAAAGTCTCTCCCTCCCTCTCCCTCTCTCTCTCCTTCTCTCTCTCTCTCTCTCTCTCTCTCTCTCTCTCTCTCTCACACACACACACACACACACCTAACAAAAACCAACCAACCAACCAACCAACCAACCAAATCCATGCTAGTAAGCAGATTAGCAAAGACCCAAATCATATTCATAGATGGTGGTCTACCCATGTGTCTCTCCCACACACATTTTAATGATGGCAAACTTCATTTTATCTAGAGTTTTAGAGTTTTAAAGAAATTATTCTCCATTTCTGTGTGTGTACAGGTGTGTCTACAAGGTCAGCAGGAGGGAATTGTGTTCTCAGAAGTTGGAGTTGCAGTCCGTTGGGAGCCATCTGACTTAGGTGCTGGGACCTGAACTTGACCTCTCTAGCACTCTAGTGATCCCTCCAGTTCTGTATGGGGATTTTTATTTTTTAAACTGAAGAGCCAGAAAGAGGAAGAGAATGGAGGAAGGAGGAGTAGGAGGAAGAAAGGGAGGAAGGAGAGAGGGAGGGGGAGAAGGGGAGGGAGGGGGGAAGAGGAGGAGAGAGGATCCAGACCTCACAGCAGGGAAGCCTAATGTGACCTAGGTTTCCAGATAAATGGGAACAATGATCTTCCTTGCCTCTTAGGGTGGCTGCTAAGGTTGCCTTTTTTTTTTCTGGTATGAGCTACTAATAAAAAATGTTGTCCCCGCACCTGGTATACACTGGATGAATGTTAATTCTGCTTTTCATAAGTGCAAAACAAACTTCTCTTGGTATAAACAAAAGAAGCCAATGTTTAGAGTCAGCGACTCCTACTCTTTTAAAAACCTTTAATTTATTATTTGATAATTCCGTACACGTCTATATTGAGCATATCCATCTCCTCTCTCCCCTCCTCCTTGGGCATCCCTAACCCCTCCACCTTTATGCCTTCCCCACTTTTTCCCCACTGAGTCCGATCAATGCTATGTACTGAAATATTGACTGGTCTTATGGGCTTGATCTTGCGTAGGTAACCATAGTGTCAAGTTCATGGTCACGTTGCCACGTTATGACCAGAAGACAGTGTTTTACAACATTCTTCCAATATTTGCTCTTATGTTCTTTCATAAGCTTTGGGGGTAAGGTTGACATGGAGGTCTCATTTAGGAACGAGCTCTCACAAGACACTCAGAACTCACAAGACACGAGAACTCAGAGTTCTCAGAACTTCAGTCAGTTATGATTCTTTAGGTCAAAGGTTTATTTGGGTCAGGGACAGTGTTAGTAGGGGGTCAAGGTAGAGGAAGGGTGGGGATGGGCTTAACCGAAATGAAGGATGCATTTAAAATCCACAAGGAAACCTATTAATTTGTAAGCTAATTTAAAAATAAAATTTAAAGAAAGACGGGTTTGATCTCAGATCTCTCCCCCACTTTCTACTTGTTTAATTCAGTTTTGTTCTTAGATGCATTTATCTTTCCATTACATATTTGGTTTGCTAAGAACAGTACCAAAGGACAGCAGAGTCTTCCAAGAGAGTTATTTCAATTGTTTAGGAATTGAGAGTTTTAAAAGATGTGTCAAGATCCAGAAGGGTAAAAGGGCATTCTAACCAGTGCTTGTGGTAGTCACTAGATGTCACAACACTTGCAGGACTCCTCCTTTTTCTGAGGGACAGTTTTCAGTCATCAGGCTTTGTCATTAGGACAACTCACATCAGACCTGATTTGCACTTGGAAGCTTCTGCCCAAGACATTCTTAGACAAGCCTTTGGCTTCTGAGGGTTTTCAGTAGCAGCTTCTCCTCAGACACCAACAATAAGGTGTTTTTGTTAACAATTTAAGCACTTATTTCTAAGACAACTTATGTGGCTTCTGACATGTATTTTATCAATGTCAGTGAATGGGTTGTTATTGTATTTTCTATCATGAGAATACTCTTGCTGGTAAGGAAAGAAGGAGGTGTTTTGGACACCCGATTTGACTGCAAATATATATTAAAACAAAATCTTAACAGGTTATGTTAATCTTGAGGGAGATTCTCAAGAGAAAAAACAGTTCCACAATTTTGAGCCAAAGTTGAAGCAAGCATTAATTAACTACTGACCAGGATGGACTCTGATCAGTTCCACTCCCTGGAATCCCAGTGAGTGGCCAAGAGTCACTTGTTGTAGGTTCTTTTAAGGGCAAATCCACAGGGCCATTGTATTTCCCATGAGGCTTTGTTATTCTCCAAGAACTACAACTGCCCACACCCCAGGAAGTTACATGGTCCTTGAGCAGGTAGGGCTTACAGGTTGACGTTGGCTCCTATGATTAAACTAAAACATTTTCTGTGACTTCTTGTAGTTAATGTTTTGCTAAAGGATAGCAGAATGTGGTGAAGCAAAAACGGTTGGATTAACTAGCTTAGTCAAACACAACAATAAAAAATTTCCTAGGCCTGCACCTTTTCCCTACATTGAATTGATAATGCTGCAGTGTTTTTAAATACATGTCTATATGAATGCAACAAAAACCAAAATCACGACTCCTGAGTTTCCCAGTATAATAATTTAATCTTTTAAAGTGCTGGAGGTCAAATCCAGGGCCTGTGCACAGTACGCAAGTGCTCTTCCATTCAACTGCAGCCCCAGCCCTACGAATGTGAAATGGAACGACACATATAAAACCCAGGGAAGAGTCTAGTCTGTTTATATTTCTCACAGCATGTTTGAACTTTCTTAGATTTCTTAGGCTTCAATTTCATTTGGTGGGGAACCAATAGAAAAACTGGAAGCTATTCATCCCCAGTTATTGCTCTGCATATCCAGTGGTATATTGAGATACACTGTACTGGTTTGTGAGAGCCTATTTTGAGTTTTCAGTGAAATGACCTTGCATTGGTGGTCACAAGTTAGCCAGGGGTGGAAGCATTTACATACCCAAAACAGGCAATGTTTCATACACCCTAGGGGTGATTGTTAAAACATACCCACACACCACTGTAAATGGACATGTACTGACTTTCCAGTGTCTTCTGTGAAGACACCAAATGACTTCATTTGAGAAGACCAAGATCATTTCAGACAATGTTTGAAACTCAGCTTATTTTATGTGTTTTTGAAGAGGAGATCTTCATTGTTGGGGTCAGTCTCTTTTGTTCAATGAGGATCTAACTAGAAACATTCTAGAAATCATATGTAAGAGTTATAAAATAATGCCAATATCTAATAATGCAAATATCTAATACACAACTAACATTTTCAAAAATAGGGCTGGAGAGATGGCTCAGACGTTAGTAGGGAATAACATGTCTTTAGAGGACCTGGGTTCATTTTTTTGTACCCACACTGAGCAGCTCAGTAACTTCAGTTCCAGGAGATCCAATGTCTTGTTCTGCACTTCAAGGGCACTTGCATTTATACTTACATACCCATCCTCACAGGCTCAAAACCTGCATGCACACAGAATGGAAAATATCAGCAATAGTGTCTGGGTTTGGTGTCTGCAGATGGGACAGATCCCTAGGTGGGGTGGTCTCTGGATGGCCTTTCCTTCAGGCTCTGCTCCACTCTTTGTCCCTGCATTTCCTTTAGACAGGAACAATTCTGGATTGAAATTTTTGAGATGGGTGTGTGGCCTCATCGCTCAACCGGAGGCCGTGTCTGTCCACTGGATATGTTCTGTACAGGTTCTCCCTTGCCTTTGTTGGATATTTCGGCTAATGTCCTCCCTGTTGGGTCCTGAGAAACTCTTGCTTCCCTGGCATCTGGGACTTTTTAGTGGCTACTCCCAGTTCCCCATCTCCCATTGCTACACAGCTCCATTCAATTTCCTGACCCTCTGTACTAAACTCAGACACTATTGCTGATGCCAAGAAACATTTGCTGACAGGAGCCTGGTAGCTGTCCCCTGAGAGGCTTTGCCAGTGGCTGACCAATACAGATGTGGATGCTCACAGCCAATCATCAGACTGAGCATGGGGTCCCCAATGGAAGAGTTAGGGGAAGGACTGAAGGAGCTGAAGGGGTTTGCAACCCCATAGGAAGAGGAACCCCAACATTAACTAACTGGACCCCCCAGAGCTACCAGGGACTAAACCACCAACCAAAGAGTACACATGGAGGGACCCATGGCTCCTGCTGCATATACAGCAGAGGACGGCCTTAGCTGGCATCAATGAGAGGGGAGGTCCTTGGTCCTGTGGAAGCTCCATGCCCCAGCATAGGGTGGTGAGGTGGGAGTGGGTAGGTGAGTGGGGGAGCACCCTCATAGAGGCATGGGGAGGGAGAAGGGGATGGGGGTTTGTGGAGGGGAAACTGGGAAGGGGGACATTTGAAATGTAAATAAATAAAATAACCAATTAAAAAGAAGAAAATATCAACTAAAGCTTTAAAGAAACAATCTATATCTGTTAGAAATAACTATGCAATATGTTCTATTTTCAGTGGCCATTAAAAAAAATCAGATTAAGCAAGACTGCACTTAAGATGTTAAGTTAATTGGTTTGTTTTTTCAATATGGTTTTAAAGGCAGTAAAAAACAAAGTAGGGGGCTATAGTGCTTTCTAGGTCTGAATTTCTTCTTTGCAAAATGTGTGTGTGTGTGTGTGTGTGTGTGTGTGTGTATTTAAAGCTTCTTTTCTTTATTTTTCCATCATTTATTGTGTAGAAGACAAACCAATTCTTATGAGTCAACTCACTTTTTCTATTGCTTATCTGATTCTTGGCGTTTTGAATTTCCTTCAGAAATAGGCTCAGCATTAAAAAATAAAAATAAAAAAGGAAAAGCCTGCTAACACTGTGCTAAAGCAAGAGCCAATTAATGATGTCCTTATTGATGTTTCAGTAACTAACCGGCAGGATTTTGCTCCTGCAAAGATGATTTATGGCTGTAACAGTGATGATTGTCAAATGAATGGAAGCAATTTGCAGCACTAATGGGCTTACGCCATCCTTACCACAGGGGGAAGAGGGCCCATTGATGAAAGGGCCCAGCTGTTCCAATGTTCTACTACCTGCAAGCAGTTTGTGAGTCAGATCAGCTTAATGACTGGGATGCTATTATGGCCTTTGTCCATTTCTCAAAGTCATTGTTCCACTGTAGTGTCCTTGTAAAATGGCATTTTGTTTATGGTCATGTGCTATTTAATAGTATTATTTTTTTAAAAGATTATTTTATTATCTGAGAGATAGAACTAGAGAGAGTCTGAGTGTTTGCCATATGCTTATAGGTGTCCATAGAGGAGCTGGCTGTTGTCATGCTGGGAACCAAAGAGCAAAGAGCAATATGAGCACTGAGCCATGGGGCCATCTCTCTACTCCTCTCAAAAATATTTTGAAAATTTACTCGTAATAAACATGAACAAATGTTTTTCTGGTTGCTACCCTGTAAGGAGCACTTCACAAACAGTTATTTGCATAGCATTTGCTCTGTGTTAAACATTACCTGCAGTCCAGATGATGTCAAGTATGGAGAAGAAAGAGGAGGTGTTACATATAAACATATGAATTATTACATGAGGGCCTTGAGCTGCCTCACGCTTTGCTGTCTTTGGAAAGTTCTAGAGCCAGTCTTCCTGTGTGACTGGGCAGTGAGCGTACCTCCTGTGTGAACAAGGATTAATTTGTAATAAAATGTTGGCAGAAGAATAGATTCATTTTGGTGTGTGCGTCATCTGTTTCCAGGCTGAATCACAGGAGGGTTTCATTACTATTACTCAAGATTGTTCTTATCTTTATGCTCCTTATTGTTCCTAAACACATATGGTGCTCTGATAGCTGGTATGGGGTCTCACAATTCATCTCTCATTTTCACATTCAGTATCTGTCATAGCTAGGGTTTTACTGCTGTGGGCAGGCACCATGACCAAGGCAACTCTTATAAGGACAACATTTATTTGGGGCTGGCTTACAGGTTCAGAGGTTCAGTTCGTTACCATCAAGGCAGAAACATGACGACATCCAGGCAGGCATGGTTCAGGAGGAGCCAAGAGTCCTCCATCTTCATCTGAAGGCTGCCAGCAGAATACTGACTTCCAGGCAGCTAGGATGAAGATCTTAAAGTCCACACTCACAGTGACACACCTACTTCAACAGGGCCACACCTTCTAATAGTGCCCTTCCCTGGGCCGAGCATATACAAACCTTCACAGTATCTCATCTTCCGACAGTAATCTTCTCTGTGCTGTGGCTCTTCAAGCTTCCTAGCCTATGCAGTACACAATGGTTAGTCAGCCTATCTGGTGTTTCTATGAGGAAAAGGGCTAAAATGCCCCTCCTTATAGGAAATATAGCAGATATACTGTTTTTACATTATCTTTACATTTGGCTGTTTCTTTAAAACATTTTTTAGATGGAATTTTATTTATTGTATATGTATGTTGAGGATCAAATCTGGATCCTAAGTCTCGACAGCAAGCACCTTTGCCAGATGAGGCATCTCTCTGGCCCCGTTTGAATATTTCTTTTAGACTAGGCTTCTGAACCTCTGCTTTAAAGCCTCTCAGATAATTTTATAGTATAAATGTTCCCTACATCTGAGAGCATTGCTAGCTTGTCTACTGCTTCAAACTGTATCTACAGGAGTAAAATATTAACATTTTACTTTTGTGGCAAGAAAAATTTCTTTAAATTGTGTTTTCTGATATATTTGTTTCAAGTCATACTAATACATAGATTTAGCAAATCAAGAGTAATAAAGATAGGCTTAAAATCTTTTGCTGTTTTAGGTTGAAACTTATGAAGTCATTTCTACCTTTTGTGACTCTTGCCAGGTTTGGTAATATCTACCTGTTACAATCCAAGTACTGAAGAGGCTGAGGAGCATCTGAGTGTGGGGCCAGTCTGGGCTGCTTAGCAAGACTTATGAAAATAAAAATGAAAACAAAACGTGGTGGATTTTATTTTTAAAACAAAGATTGCTCTTACCCTGTTTCTATTGCTTTAACTAAACATCACGACAAAAAGCAAGTTGGGGAGGAAAGGGTTTCTCTTTCACTTCCAGACCACAACCCATTATTGGAAGAAGTCAGGACAGGAACTCAAGCAGAGCTGGAACCTGGAGGCAGGAGCTGGCGCAGAGGCCATGGAGGGATGTTGCTTAGTGGCTTGCTTGCTCATGGTTTGCTCAGCCTGTTTCTTACAGAACCCAGAACTGCCAGCCCAGGGATGGCACCATCAATGGTCTGGGCCCTCCCCCATTGATCACTAATTGAGAAAATGCCTTACAGCTGGATCTCATGGGGATATTTCCTCAACTGAGGCTCCTTCCTTTGATGGCTCTAGCTTGTGTCAAGCTGACACACAAAAGTACACTTGTGTTACTTGTATTAATGAGAATGCCAATCTTATCTGGTAGATTAGTTACTCCATGCTACAGATGACAAAAGAAACTTTTATAGAGAATTTTTATATTTTATAGAGAATTTATAGAAGATCATATTAAATAGCCTTTTAATGACTATTGCCTTGTGAAAAACTTCAATACTGATAGCTTAAGAAGAACTGTGTGGTAATTGATGGGGTACAGAAGGCAAGCTTTCTGAGTATCCCCCTTGCAATCTCCCTACTCCCATGCTAATCTTCAGTTGCCAACCCTGGAACTTGGCATTTATTATCCGAAGATGAAATGAGTTCGATAATGAGCAAGGAAATTGTGCTTCGTGATACACTTTGCTTTCCAGTTGCTAGGAGAGAGGTAAGGGAGTCCATGAGGCTGCGTGGGCTTTATCAATTACATCCACAAGGAGTGCCACACCTGGCAGCTTCAGCAATGGAGAATGTGGAGCTTGTTCTTCCCTGAACACGCCGCAAACAGGAAGACAAATGCCACCACCTGTCCCTGTGCTTCCTCCAGCCCCCAAATAAACTGAAGCCACACTGGCATTGTGAGGACCATTCATCCCACTCCAGAAGTCTTCAACTGAGTCTCTGTTTTGGGATTAAGGGTTCTGAAAGCAGTTTCTTCAGAATCTGTTGCTTAGCCTCTACAACAAAAATAGCAATTAGAGAATTCTTGCCTGTCAAGGTTTTGTGGTGACCATGGAGATTAATCTCCTTCTTGGGAAATCAACGGTTCGCAAATGCTGCCTCCACTCCCAAAGAGGACTTTCCACTAGGACAACAAGCTATGGAGGCTTCTAAATACTCTCCACGGGAGGCAGAGTTTTTTTATGATGCTTCAGGTTTCCTTCAGTTTTTCACTTACTCCCTTTCACTGTGTAGGAAGATGGGATTTGGATGCTTAACTTACCACTTACTCAAGGTTTCCCTGGATTACTATTTATTAGGCTCTTTCATATTACAGGTTTCCTGTGCTATATGGCTGATAGGCTAACAGGCTGAAGGAGACACCATTTTACCTCTTAGAACTTGCAGGCTTAGTGTGGGAGAGAAGGGAATCGGGTTACAGTGATTAATATATGATTCCAAACTGAGGTGTTAACAATGCAAGGGCCTCTCATCTGTGTTACTTGGTGGTTAGTTGTGATTAGAAGATTGTGAAGATCAAAAAGTACGCTCATGTATTAATTTGAGCATCCTAGGCAACAGCACCTTGGCTGTAGTAAGACTGAAAGAGGAAAGGCCTCTCTTTCCTTGGGACTGCTGGGTTGGTCAAATCTAGGCCATGTAGAGAATTTTGATATGCACACTAGGAGAAAATGGGTCGTTATTGATAGGTTCTTAAGAGAGTTGTAATTTTAAAAGATAACTTGGGTACAGCAAGATGTCCCAGCAGGTAAAGCATTTGCTTCACACACTTGATGACCTGAGTTCAATTCCTGGACCCATGTGAAGGCAGAAGGAGTGAGCTGGTTGCAGAGAGTTGTCCTCTGACATCCACACAAATTCTGTGTCTCTCGCACATTATACACACTCAGGCATACACACAACAATGATACTGAAAAGTTATTTCCTAACAAAAGGTTCATTTGGGCTTTAGGTGGGATCGGAGCTGGGGGTGGCCTATGAGGTGGGGGAGAGAGTGTGGTTTAGAATTTTGAAGCAGGGTCATGGTGTGGCCAACATTCTCCCATCATTGCTTCATCCCTGACAACAGTCATGCACAGCTGTGTCCTCAAATCCCACGTTCCTAGAGTTTAGGAATTTTTTATTTGCTTCTCAGTTCCCTGTAGTCTCTTTTGCTAGAGGATTTATATGTGATCCAACAAATGTCATATTTAATTATCATGACTCCATCTCCTATGTCATGTCTGCCTGCTGAAAAGAATTGAGTTTTTCATATTGTCGAGCTAGCATTGTATAATGGTTCAATTTCTCTCTGAGGTCAGGGATAACTTTACTTAGTTTGTGCTGTTACAATTACCTTGATTTTAAAATTTCAATATATTACTATGTTCATTATAATGACACGTCTCGTTTACCTGAGGATTTTTTTACTCTACTCATAAGTATAATAAACATTTTTGGGGGAGGGTTGCTATGAAAGGAATTTCCTGTGTAGGCGAAAACCAGAAACCATAGTGAAATACTTTTTTGACCAAGATATCAAGAGTCACAGGCGAGCATGGCATAGGGAATGGTGACACCCACAGCAGAAATAAAGAGAATGTGCACAACCCCAAAGCACTTGTGTGCAAATGCAAAAGACACTGCTAGACTGAAGCAGATGGGGCCAATTTGGCTAAGTGACTGTCTCTCCTATTGTACTGGGTAATTAGTTACAAAGGATAAATTAGGTTATGTCTGACAAAGAATCTCACAGTGACAAGATAATGTAGTGGTAATCATAAAACTGATAGCGTTTCCCTTTTAAAGCTGAAACTCAGAGAACTAATTTTAAAAATTCAGTTTAGTTGTTCTCTCTTTAAGACATTGGAAGGTTCCCACTTTCCAGTGCTGGGAAGCTCGGGGTTGGGGAACACGGTGCCCACCCAGTCAGTTTTCTCACGCAATGTGAGGTGGCCTCTCACCCTTTTATTTGCTTGCACTGTCGTCTCCCCTTTCCTCTCTCTCCATCCTCTCCGTCGCTCTATATTCTTGTCTGGGTTTATTGTTCTCTGTCTTCCTCTTCCTATCCTCTACTCTCTACTCTCTCAGCCCTTCTTTCACCTTGATTTCTCCTCTCTTCTCTACCTCCCCTTCGTATCTGTCTCCATTCTCTTATCTACTGTAAGGATCCCTGATTCGCTGAAGAATGATATGCTGGACTCACATAGTATGTAGACAGAAAGAGTGTTTTATTGTGCAGAAGTCCAGCATGCTGGGGTCTCCCATTACCAAGATAGAGAGAGACAACCAAATAAGCTAGCAGGCCTGATTTAAAGCATATCAGGAGCAGGGGACCTCTCTGTTAATCTGTTGGGTCCATCTCTACGGACCTTCCATTACCAGGGTGGTGAGGGCTGGAGACTTGCTGGGGAGGGCTGGGAACTGTTGCTGCTTCCATTACCAGGGTGGTGAGGGCTGGAAACTTGCTGGGGAGGGCTGGGAACTGTTGCTGAGGAAGCAGCTGAGGAAGTCTGGAAACTGCTGCTGACCCATTGTCCCTGCCTCGGGCCAGGTGGCTGGGACATTCTGTTACCTGGGTATGAAGACTGGAGCTTGGGATTTTTTCTATTAGTAATTGATTTGCTGGGCTTGCCTGGAGTTGTCCAGCTTTTAGGCCTAGTCTCCTTAGTTGCCACTTTGAAGTCTGCCGTGGGATCAGCCTAGCCTTCTCACTGTATTCTTTTTCTCCTCTCCTTCTCTGTAACCAGATGTTACACATAGTGAGGGAAGGTGCCCAGTGCAGATGTTACACACAGTAAGGTAAGGTGTCTGGTGCAGATGTTACACACAGTAAGGGAAGGTGTCAGGTGCAGATGTT
>JADRCH010000162.1:4312832-4377789 GCA_019843965.1 Rhynchomys soricoides
AGCAGCACAGTGTATTCAGCTGTAAGGCTTATGGGAAGCAGTGGGGCCAGGTGAGAGAGGGCAGCACAGTGTATTCCGCTGTAAGGCTTATGGGAAGCAGTGGGGCCGGGTGAGAGAGGGCAGCACAGTGTATTCAGCTGTAAGGCTTATGGAAAGGAGGCCAAGGAGGCTGGCCCTGGCATTTGCCCACACACTTTCTCTAGTGCATGCATTAATATGTCTTTGACTCTGAAAAGAAGGGAAATAATTCCTGTTGCCCCTTATCGAAAAACTGTGAGAATCTCTTCTTTACAGTGGGACTGATTGGCAGCTTGGTGCACAACAGATTGTGTCCAACCACTCTGGTTATTTCCCTTATTAGTTGTGCATGATTGCTCTATGGTGTTGGCATACATTTGCTTTGGGCAGTCTCATTAAGAGATACCAATGGAGCCTGGGGAGATGGCTCACTGGAGAAGAGCACTAGCTGCTCTTATGGAAGACCTGAGTTTGGTTCCCAGCATCATGTTGGGAAGATCACAACCTCTGTAACACCAGCTCCATGGGATCTGCTGCCCTCTTTAGGCCTCTGGAGGCACCTGCACTCCTGCACACATACCCACAGGTACACATAATTACAAATAAAAATAAATCTTAAAAAATGACATGCTTATGTACTTTTAAAACAAGAGCTCTCATTTAAAAAAAAAACAACCCAATGCCACTTTTACATCAAAGACAATAATACCGTAATTCAACTTTAATTCATTACCTGAGATATGAGCAAGATTTGCTTTGGTAAATCCTTAGTGGTTTGAATAATAACGGCCCTCATGGACTCATGTATTCGAATGGGTGGTCCTCAGTTGGTGAAACTATTTGGGGGTTAGGAGGTGTTGAAGGAGCATGTCACTTCCCTGCCATGCTGATCATGGACTCTAACCCTCTGAACTGTAAGACCTACATAAACTATTTTTTCCATAAGTTGCCTTGGTGCTGTTGTCAGATCACAGCAATAGAGGAGTGACTAATCAAAGGTAACTAATAATCCATGCCTGGATCCCCTCCTTCTTCACTTTTGATATTAAGAACGACACAGCATTTCGACTCAGACCAAATGTTTCATTAATGGTCTTACGTAGTATTCATTTCCAAGTTCCTATTTCTCAACATAGTATCTTTACCCCTCAAAAAAGGCTTTTTCTTTTCAAGGTTTATTTTGTTCTGTGCGGCAGGAATCATGGTTTAGGGATGCAGAGTTCCCTGGATACAAATTCAGGGTCTGTGGGGTATGTGCATGACAGATGGCAGGAAAAACGTTCCTATCTCTCCAGGAAGCCCTACAGATATGTTGCTGTGTTCCAGAGAAACACCATTAGGGACCAATACTCTCTTCATTTTTCAGACATTAGGAATAAAAATCTTCTATCACTTTCCCAGTTTTACTCTTAAGTCATTTCTCATCTGACCCTGAGTTTCTCAGCCTGGCTGCCTCAAAGGTTGCTTGAGTTCAGCACATGAGCCTTGGCCTGACTAGCTTGAAGACAGCAGGGCTTAAAATACATCCGATAATTTATTAGTGTTATGCTTTTCTTTACTGGCTGGAGTTGTGAAGGGATCTGAATAAATATAGCTTTAACATATTTTAAATGCCAAAACTATTTATAGACCATGTCATTGAGCTATACTTAGAGTCTTTAAAATGGAAAAGTTTAGAAGTTTTAAAAAACTGTTTATTTACTTATTTGTGTGTGTGTGTGTGTGTGTGTGTTTGCGTGTGTGTGTGTCTGTGAGTGTGTTGGGGGAGGTTATAAGTGTGCATGGAGGTCAGAGGGCAACTGTTGGGAGCCAGTCTTCTTTTGCCTTGTGGGTCCTTTTAATAAACTCAGATTATCAGGCTTAGTAACAAGCTCCTTTGTCCCCTGAGCTGTCTTGCGAGCACACTTCCAAGAGTTTTAAAGTCATAAATGGTTGTGTAGTTTTCCAGGGTCTTGCTCTTAGGGGTTCTCCACAGAACACTTAGGTAGCTACAGTAACCAGGGATTCCCAGCATTAGTCATGATGGAAGGCTGTTCATAGTCAAAGAGAACCCCTCTTTATTTAGTCCAATCATGGCATTTGCTTGGTTGCTTTTGAACACAGTAACATGCATATTATCTATATGTATCTATAAAAGAGAGCTAACAGACAAAAGCTAGGAGCTGCATTAAAATTTATGTGTCCAGGACTATATTTGAGATTCTTCCAAAGCAGGTTTTTTAAAGTTTTAAATTTCAAATGAATATATTATTACAGACAGAGGGTAAATCAGACATAAATAAGAAGATGTGCATATGGGACAAAATTATGAAGTCGTTTACGTTTTCCTCTTTGAGCTTCTATGTCTTTACTCTACATTCTACATCTAGCATTGATTAGTAGAGAGAAGAAAACCAACCAGGGAAATAATAAACATAGTGCACAGCTCTTTTTGTTTCTGATTGACAGGTAACTTTTCATTTGTGGGATTTGAAATGGTTCGTCCATACATATTCGAAGGTGTAATGATCAGTCAGGGTGATCAGCATTTTCAGCTCCTTAGACATTCATTATCTTTGCACTGAGAAGCCTTAAACTTCTTTTTTCTAATTCTTTTATTGTTTTAAAAATTTATTTATTTATTTATGTATTTGTGTGTGTGTGTGTGTGTGTGTGTGTGTGTGTGTGTGTGTGTGTAACATGTATGCAGTGTTTGCAGAATCCAGAAGAGTTTTGGATTTTCTGAAGCTGGAGTGATAAGTGGTTGTGAGCTCCCGGATGTAGGTGCTGGAAAGTAAAGCTAGGTTCTCCAGAAGAGCAATAAGTTCTCTTGGTCTCCCAGTCATCTCTCTAGTCTTCTTCCAGGTCTTTATAAACAAAGAGTTACCCTGGTGTGTTGTGAAACACCAGAACTTATTTGTCCTGTATAAATTTCCTTTGGCATCAGTGAACTGTACTCTCTTCTAAATCACACTTTCTCACAAGTATGACCACCCTATGGGGAATCACAACACGTTTAGTACTGAACAACTGATAATCTAAAGTCAGTGTGGTCCCTAGGCCTTGTAGCCTGGGTTTGAATCCTTGCCTATGTAAACTTGGATGCTACTTAACTGCACGTGGCCTTTGGACTCTGCTCTCTGAAACAGCGGTGAGTAGCTGCAGATCCAGTGAGGATGCTGCAGTGCTCAGTAGAAACACTGTGTGTAAGACCTGGTCGTAAACAGCACAGAAATACAAAAACACAACCTCGGATGCTACTATGAATTCTGTCCTGAAAAGGCAGGGTAGCGCTCATCTCAGAGAAGACCTTCTTTTTTTCAGAGATGCCTAGATAGAGGTTTGAGATCCTTTCTACTTGTTACAAAAGGTTCATCCTGCAGAAGAATCAAGTTGATTTTTTCCTTTTGTTATGAATTTCTTCTTGTTATTTATTTCCAAGAAAGACCATGAATCACTGGAAAGACAGCATGAGTTCCTATAATGTGTGCTTCTGTTTAAAACTTAAGATGGCCGTTCCAAAGTAAACTGATTTTCTGAGTGAGACTTGATCTATTTTCTTTCATGAAGGCAATGTCTGAAGTAGTTGAAGGGAAATGGAAAAATAGTAAGAAATAATGGGAAGTAAAATCTGCCACGTGCTTGAACCTACGTGGAGGAAAAACTTTATGGTTCAACAGGCATTTCTCCATTTGTTCAGAATTATTCTTAAGGTTGTGAGGGCCATGGCAGACAGAGGAGGGAGACCCAATATGATTTGCATGTTGTTATGTTGTTTTCAAACAGAGAAGGGAGGAGGAGGAGGAGAGAGAGAGAGAGAGAGAGAGAGAGAGAGAGAGAGAGAGAGAGAACATTTATTTGAAGTAGAACTCAAGGAAATTTAAGCGTGATTAAACTATTTTTTCATAACGAATCCTGGCATATTGAATATTGTTCCTAAGAAAATGTTTTCCCCTCTAAATCCACCATGTTTGAACTGTGAGTGGTCTCTGTTATTTTGTTTGTCTTTTCCATGTCTTTTCTGTGACGTCACCAATGGCAGTTGTCAGCTTCTGATTCTTGTGATCTTTCCTCTTTGCAACAGCTTGCCCCAGAGACCAAGGCTGTCATTCACTGGATCATGGACATTCCATTTGTGCTTTCTGCCAACCTGCACGGGGGAGACATTGTGGCTAATTATCCATATGATGAGACACGGAGTGGTAGGTGGTTCCCCCCTCCTTTAAGTGGCTTAAGTTTCAAGTCAAGAATGACAGCATGATCTCTGTATTAGCTGCTGTTATTTGTGCTGTTTTGTTTATTTAAAATCTTACTCGGCAGTGAAGTGGCCTTGAGTTTGGAATCCCCTTGCTCCAGCCTCCCAAGTGCTGGGCTTATAGTGGGTGTGCACCTCTGTGCCTCACTGGTAATGTTCTCTTAGGGAACCAGAACATACAAGCGCTTGCATTTACAGGCAGCTTCAGTTATTTCCTGTGGCATAGACAGGCAATTGGCAGAACAGCTTGTAATGCTTTGTTTTTAGAGGAAAACAGGAGCTTGAATAACTCTTGGAGAAGAGAAGAGAAAAAAAAAATGGAAGACGTAGAACAGTGGTTCTTAACCTGTGGGTCGTGACCCCTTTGGAGGTCTCATATTAGATATCCTACATGTCAGATGGTTACATTGGGATTCATACGGGTCCCCCCTTCCCTGGTTTCTGTGGAGCCTTGGCTGTCCTGGAACTCACTGTGTAGACCAGGCTGGCCTTGAACTCAGAGAACCACGTACCTCTGCCTCCTGAGTGCTAGGATTAAAGGCATGCGCCTTCACTACCAGGTTCTATATTATGATTCATAGCAGTAGCAAAATTACAATTATGAAATAGCAATGAAATAATTTTATGACCGGGGCCACCACAACATAAGGAACTGTATTAAATAATCACTGCACTAGGAAGGTTGAGAACTATTATAAATTCAGGCTAGTCCTGGTCTTTGGTAAAGTGGATCACAGACAGACACGGGAGAGCTTCTGGTACAGCATGGCTTATAAACAGAGGCAGCCTGTGCCATTTCACCCTGGTTATGTGAATCCCATCACAGCATGCTCTCACTTTCTGCCCTTGGGTCCCCTCCTGCTAGTGTCACAGAGGTGAAGCAGTGCTTTGACTTTCCTCCAACGGGTTTCAGTTAAGCTTCAATCAAAGCAAGCTAAAGAGAGAAATTCCCTGTCGGAATCCCTTGTCAGAGAACCCTGAAGGACAAGATCTGTATGAATACAGTTCTAGATATAAACCCAATTTGAAGAAAGTCGGGTTAGACAACACAGTTAGATACACTTTGAGATCCTGTGGTTTACTGTTAGCTGGGCAACTTGTCAGGTCTGCCTTTCTATCTTGCTAGGTCCAGCCTGCTGCGGCCTCACCATCTATTCCTGTGAGGCTTTCGGTTCATAAGTAGAGTATGCACTCTTATCTAATCTCCCACCCAAGTTCTAACCCTGTCCCAGTCTGCTTAGCTTCTGAGGCAGGGGCTTTCAGGGTGGTACGGTCAGAGGCCATTCTACCTCATCTTTACATTTTAGTGTTAGGGATAAAAGTCATACAACCTAAAAACCTAAGTATTTTTGTTTGATACTTTAACTTTCATCTTCCCTGAAAACGTTCACCTTTCTAAAAGCTATGTCAGTAGGGTCTCAACAGTGAATGATTTGTCAGTAAGCAAGCAATGCTTTTGGGTCGCGGTCCATTTCTCCCACCTTGTGAATTCATTTTCTAGGTTCTGCTCACGAATACAGTTCCTGCCCCGATGATGCAATTTTCCAAAGCTTGGCTCGAGCATACTCCTCTTTCAACCCAGTCATGTCTGACCCCAATCGACCTCCCTGTCGCAAGAATGACGATGACAGTAGCTTTGTAGATGGAACGACCAATGGTGGCGCATGGTACAGCGTCCCCGGTGGTGAGTGTCCCCTTTGCTCTCTGATTCTGTGAACTTGGCTTCTTTTATTTACCATGTAGACTCAGAAAATGATCGCCGTCTAAAGAATTTTCACTCTTCCTCAGTCATTAAAAAAGTAGATGGAACTTTCAGCTGTCTCAGCAAGGTGATTGTTACATATTTTGCTTTCGTTGATTCAAAAATGGAGGTGCTACTATCTGAAGGAGAATGCTGGGAAAATAGAAGCTGAATATTGATAACTAGCTACTTTACTAGTTCAGCCCTCAGCAGTAAGAGGGCATCCATATATTAGGCAAGCCATGCCTTTCGATGTAAACAAATTCACATTTTGGTGGTTATGCAGCAGGGTTTAGCAGCCCTGGTGGGGTGGTTTGAACCAGAATAGCCTCCATAAACTCATATATTTGAATGCTTGCTCCCCAGTCCGTGGAACTGTTGGGGGACACCCTCCCCCTCAGATGAGGCAACTCTTGTGGCCTCCCCTCTACCACTTTGCAGAACTCATTTGCCAAATTGCCCCAGCTAGTAAGAGATGTATAACCTCAACCAGAGATGAAGAGTGAAATGTAAAATCATTGATAACTTAAGGAATATTTTCTATGCCTCACCTCGTAATAGAGAGAGCAAGAGCTTTAAAGTTTGATTCTTTATGCCCTAAGAAAATGTTCTTCATGTTTTCTATGTACAAGTTTCTTCTGTTTTTTTACTCAGATTTTGCATTTGGACAGGTAAGATCTGATGCTTTTCTTCTGTATTGTATGTTGAGATGTATGGTCTATGTGAGATTTAAGATTTAAAGTACATTAAATACATCAGGTGGAGAATAATCTATGTTTATCTTATATTAGAAAGCAATTTTGTACTTTGCCCTAAGACACTGGTTTTGTTCATTATATAGCAAGTTGCTATAACTTAGCATCACCCAAGAAGAGAGCCTCAGTTGAGAGACATTTTAGATCACATTGGCCTGGCCGCATGTCTATGGGGATTGTCTTGATTGTTAACTGATATGGGAAATCCAGCCTATTGTGGGTGGCACCATTCCCAAGGCAGGGAGTCCTGAGTTATGTGAGACTGGAGAAATGAGAACCAGCAGGCACCAAGGGTGGATTCATTTAGGATTAAAAAAGGAGAAAATTTCAGTGATTTCTTTGGAACAACCTCTTCAAGCAGGCAGTGTATCATCTGCATAATATAAAGTAACATGGATTAGTAAAGCACTGATGATGCTCATGGTAACCATAGCAACGCCTTAGTCAATCATGTCCCTCTGTAAAGAGACAAAGGAGAACTCGGAAGATCTTTAGCTCCCTGTCATAATTTTATTTCTACTGCTGTGACAGATACCCTGACCAAAAGCAGCAGAAGGGAAGGAGAGTTTATTTTGGTTACAAGTCCAGGTCCATTATTGTGGAAGTCAAGGCAGGAGCTTAGAGTGCACATCTACAATCAGGAGCAGAGAGGTGCCTTGGCCATATTTATTAGGTAAAGGGCTCAGATTATAAGTGACAGGAAAGTCTTCTGACAGAGAGGGTCATCTTGGGGTGTTCTATTGGCTCTGGGCTGCCAAGAAGTACTGGAGATATAATCTTCCAAGCCATGTAGCTCTTAGCCATTCAATAGGAAGTGTGTGTGTGTGGGGCAATTGTGAACTCTTACCAGCCAACATAGCAATTTGAATGTGAGTAGTCTGGCTCCAGGAAAGCAGTCTGCTGGGCAACAACATCCTCTGTGATGATAATCTAATTAAAATTACTCTGAGTATCAGATCTACTCTGTGGTCTAGTTTGCAGTATAATGAACATTACATCTAATATGAAGTAGTTGTGCATTCTTATTGCTTTAATATATGATATAATTAAGAGGCTTACATATCATACACTAAGAGTCTGAATCCCTCAGGAACACACTTTGAGTTGGGTTTCATGTCATCTCAGCAGACTTTCCCAGTTCCTACATCAGAGGAAGGCAGCTTATAGGGATGTGTTTTCCCTTATGAGGCCAAGGAATACAGTCTCTTAGCTTGTCTTTCTTGAAGTCTATTAAGCACTGAGGAATGTGGATGGCATCTGCTTTGGTTCCCACCCTACAACATGGATGCACTGAGCTAAATGACCATTTAAGACACAGGATTTTGTGCTTTTAAAACAAGAGTCTCTCAAGAATGTTTTCTGTTCCCCATGGGAGGCCATTTCTGTGTAGACTTCTACAGGGTCCTTCAGTACACTGATTGGTCAGTCTTTTATTGAAGACCTTAGATTATCAGAAGGGCATGTGTAGACTTGTAGCCACTGTACATACTGTACATACTGACTCTCATGTTCGGGCAGGAATGCAAGACTTCAATTACCTGAGCAGCAACTGCTTTGAGATCACTGTGGAGCTTAGCTGTGAGAAGTTCCCACCTGAAGAGACTCTCAAAAGCTACTGGGAAGACAACAAAAACTCCCTCATCAGCTACCTGGAGCAGGTAAACACAGTATCCAGCATCGGCTGATGTCACAGTCATTAACCCTGTAGTATAATAGATTCATAAAACGGGTTCTTTTGGAGGGAGATCATCTGGATGAAGGTACCAGTGTGGGAAACAACTGTCTGAATTAGACTTTTATTTGCCATAGGTGTTATGGTTCATGACTGCTCACTAAGAATTGGCTACACTAGAAAGCTTCCGAATGAGACAGCTTAGTTTCCTTTATTCATGCTGTGCTAAGCAAGAACAATCTTAAGACCATCTTTTAGCTGATCATACAGGGTCTTTGAAGTGTCCCAGACAGGTCCAGGACATGAGCAAGGTGAACGAGTCATGCAGGAGTGAGACTAGTGCCTGAGTGAGTCTTTTGGATTTTGTGCTCCAAATGCTTCTCCTACCTTTCACTAGACTCATGTGGATCTCAGGTGAAGATTTACTGAGCCCTTAGTTTTCTCAGGGATTGTTCTGAACGTGTTCCACATAAATTTATGCACTGGGTCCTTACAACAATTCTGTAAATCACCTGAGATCACCACTACTACCCTTATCTATAAATTAGACAAAGAACCGAGAACAAAGAAGTTGATTGGATTTGCTAGGTTATGCACTAAAGACTTTAATCCAGGAAGTCTTGTTCTAAAATTTCCCTGTTGTAACCATTTCTCAAGACAGAATCTTTATCAGAGTTGCCTACAGAGCCACTGCAATATGTTGGTATAGAATTTCAGAGTATCTCACACCATGTCAAAATTAAACTTGACCTACCTGCTCAGATTTGGTCTTAGCATTTCTATTGCCTCTATAGTATACATAGATGTTGGTATCAGAGAGTAATAGTGGACAGACCAAAGGACATCACTTCTTGCCTGTAGTGACTCTTCTGTTTTCAGATTCTATTCCGTATGTGGTCCTTTTCACCCGAAGTCCCCTAGAGTAATGTTTGTTTCACACCCACAGACAGCCTGGACTAATCAAACTGCCTCACCATAAATGAATGTTCTTAAAAATTATGTAGCTACCATTCTTGTGTCGTTTCTATTGCTGTGACTAAACACCCCGATACAAGCAACGTAGGAGAGAGTTTATTTTGGCTTAGAGTTCCAGGTCATGGCACATTGTTGTGAGGAAGCCAGTGGGACAGAAACTTGAAGCAGCTACTCATATCCACAGTCAAGAGCAGAGAAAGAATGGGTGCATCCATATGTAGGTCAGGAGAATGGATACATGCATGCATATGTAGGTCAGGAGAGTGGATGCATGCATCCGTATGTAGGTCAGGAGAGTGGATGCATGCATCCATATGTAGGTCAGGAGAGTGGATGCATGCATCTGTGTGTAGGTCAGGAGAGTGGATGCATGCATCTGTATGTAGGTCAGGAGAGTGGATGCATGAATCTGTATGTAGGTCAGGAGAGTGGATGCATGCATCTGTATGGAGTTCAGCTTCCCCATTCTTACAGAGTCTGGGACCTAAACCTATTGGACTGTGTTTCCCACTTTTAGACTGGAACTTCTTGCATCAATATGATTAATTAATTAGTATAATCCAGAAAACCTTGCAGAGTCATGCCCATAGGCCAACCTGATCTGGGCAATCCCTCATTAAGATTCTTCCCAGCTTCTACATTGTATCAAGTTGACATTTGAAGCTAACAATCCCAGTGATTTATGAACATAAATATATATATAAAAATGTACACATAAAATCAATACTTATTTTTGTCTGTTTCTTTGAAACAAGCTCTTACTTTGTAGGCTGGTTAGCCTGAAATTCACTAAGTAGACCAGGTTAGTCTGAAACTCAGAGATCTGTCTGTCTGTCTCAGCCTCCCAAGTGATGGGATTAAAGTTGTGCACCACCATGCTCTAAAACAGAGGTACTCAACATGTGGGTTGTGACCCCTTTGGGGGGTGTTGAATGACCTTTTCACAGGAGTTACATATCAGATATTTGCATTATGTTTCATAACAGTAGCAAATTACAATTATGAAATAGCAATAAAAACTTTTTAAATTTAAATTATTTTTTTATTTATTCATTTTATACTCCTCTCACTGCCCCACTCCTTGTAAACCCCCCCCCCCAGGATCTTTCTCCCCATACCCTCTTCCTTTCTCCTCTGAGTGGGTGGGGCCCCCTGGGTGTTTTCCCACCCTGGCACTTCAAGATTGTGAGGCTAGGAGCTTCCTCTCCCACTGAGGCCAGACAAGGCAGCCCAGCTAGAAGAACATATTCCATATATAGCCAACATCTTTTGGGATAGCCCCTTCTCCAGTTGTTTGGGACCCACATGAAGACCAAACTGCACATCTGCTACATATGTGTGGGGAGGCCTAGGTCTAGCCCGTGCATGTTCTTTGGTTGGTGGATCAGACTCTGAGGGCCCCAAGGGTCCAGGTTAGTTGACTCTGTTGGTCTTCCTGTGGAGTTCCTATAATCTTTGAGACCCACAATCCTTCCTCCTATTCTTTTGTAACAGTCCCCAAGCTCCATTCACCGATTGGCTGTACGTGTCTGTATCTGTGTGAGTCAGCTGCTGGGTGGAGGCTCTCAGAGGACAACATGCTTCTGTCTGTAAGCATAACAGAGTATTATTAATAGTGTCAGGGATTGGAGCTTTTCCATGGAATGGGTCTTAAGTTGGGCCAGTTGTTGGCTGGCCATTCCCTCAGTCTCTGCTCCATCCTTCCTGCATGGATTTCTTGTAGACAGGATAAATTTTGACTCGAAGGTTTTGTGGGAGTGTTGGGGTTCCTATTGTTCCACTGGGGTTCCTGCCTGGCTACAGGAGGTGGCTTCTTCAGGTTCCATACTCCCAATGCAGTGAGTCACAGCTAAGGTCATCCCTGTTGATTTGTGGGCACCTCCCTTATCCCAGGTCTCTATCTCGTCCTGGAGATGCCCCCCACCTCCTCCCCCCTGTCAGTTGCAGATTCCCATTCATTTTCATGACCATCCAGCCATCTCTCCTGTCCTTCCCCACACCTGATCCTGAACTCTGAAAAACACTTTATGGTTGGAGGTCATCACGGCATGAGGAGCTGTGTTAAAGGGCTGCAGCACTGCGAAGGTTGAGAGCCACTCCTCTAAAATCAATGGTTTTTAAAAAGAAAACCCCTCGGGATTATTTGACACTTGTCAGGTAGTATATAGTATCTTGTTAATCGGATTTCATGAAAGAGATTCATCGATGATGGATTTGAGTAACGTCCCTGTGGTGGTTTGGATACGCTTGCCCTAGGGAGTGGCACTATTTGGAGGTGTGGCCTTGTTGGAAGAAGCGTGTCACTGGGGGTGGGCTTTAGGACCCTCTTCTTAGCCATGTGGAAGTCAGTCTTCTAGCTGCCTTTGGAGCAAGAGGTAGAACTCTCAGCTTCTCCAGCACCATGCCTGTCTAGGCACCTCCATGCTTCCCACCATGATGATAACGGACTGAACCTCTGAGCCTGTAAGCCAGCCCCAATTAAATGTTGTCCTTTATAAGAGTTGCGTGGTTGTGGTGTCTATTCACAGCAGTAAACTCTAACTAAGACAAACACCTATTTTATAATATTTTTTAGGGATCAACATAGCAGTTTGATGCTGCATACAAACATTAAATTTTTTCGATAAATAAAATTTGAGAATATTGAGCCATAGTGACCCTAAAATAACTCTAGCAGGAATAGCTAGCATTCCTACTATAGATATCTCCTTTTAGATATCAAAAGATGCTCTCCTGACAAAACATTTAGATCTTGTTTGTCCATTTTTTCCCAACAGAAATACATTAAGCTACTTTTGTATCCCAGGTTCTCTGGGAGGTGTTGGTTTTAGAGAGCTTCTTCCAGAAGAGTCTGTAGTAGTGAGATCATAACCATGAGTTCTAACTTGGGAGGCTGTACATGCTGAATAAAGGTTAACTACAATGGCTAGGCACAGAAAGGTCATTAACTCAGTCATAGGAGTTTAGAAAAACAGCCTCTTGGAGCTTCACGTAAGATTTTCTGTGTAATACCGATTAGATCATCACCTTGATCAACAGTTAAAAAAACAGGCTCAGCTGTTGCTTAATTGGTCTTTTGAAAAAAAAAAAAAACCACAATGCAAAGATAAATAAACCATAAATCATTGTATTGGGAAAGAAAATATTTGCCCTTTTACTGATGCTGAGTCATTTGGTGATAGAGAGGAGTTGAGACAGAAGGGATGGAGTCATGGTTTCAGGCCACTTGGAAGGAAATTTGCTCCACTCTGGCAAATGTGCTGTGGTATAAGCTGTGTAGAAATAGAAAGAGGTCTTTCTGATCAAAGCACCCAGGCTGCACCACGACCACTCCAGCTTAGGAATCAAGGGTGGAGGAGAGCTCTTGAAGGTTGCCAGCAGTTTCCTGCTGTAATCACTTTCTTGACACTTGTGTTGATTAGGGATTGAACATCTGGGCCTGAAATCTAGGAAAGGTCTAGGTTTCACCTCCTGACAACTAGTTGGTCAGGTTTAATTCTGTCACTGGTGGAGAGGACATCTTCTGCAGAACTTTAACTGGAATGTTTGCAGGAACTAGAATTGTAAAGCTGATTAGAGTCAGTGGTTTGTTAAGAAACGCTCCCCATTCAATAGCTTTGGAAAAATCTAGTTCTCAAAAATGCTCAAGGAATTTCTGAGACTGCTTCATGGATCACTCAAATCAAACCCATTTAAGGATCCTGTTGAACAATGAGCTTCCTGTCCTGTCCTGAATTTTGCACTTTCTGCCTGGAATGACTCCACAGCCCCCAGTGAGCAAGTTCTTTGGGTGACCTGATTCTACAGAGATGTTTCAGGGTGCCTGATCCAAACAGACCTTAGCAGTCCCAGAGCATTTGCCTTATATGCTGGGGAATGGAAATGTCCTGAAATCTGGAGAGAGATTACCATGGGAGGAGTCAAGAGTAGGAAAACAATTCTCCAAGCAACAGTGAAATCTGAGCTTCTGGAACTTTCTTTGCAAAAGTCATAAAAATGACAGGGGTTTCCAGTTTGAACTCCTGTCTATGCAGTTACGATGGCTCATGACATGTCTTCTGGTATTTATTGCCACAGCAGGAGTTTCCAAATAGAAAAGTTTTTACATTAGAAAAAGAATAATATATTTTAAAGAAAAGTAAAAACATTGACATACTAGAAAGTTACTCATACTTGATATATAAGAAGAAAATGTTTAGAGGCAAGAGGATATCTGTGAGTTCAGTGCTGACATGGTCTACATAGAGAGTTCCAGGCCACACAGGGCACATAGTGAGACTCTCTCTAGAGAAGAACAAAAGTGTTCAGATAAATGTCATCTTCAGCTTTTGGGGCTGAAGAGATGTCTCAGCAGTTAAGGGTACTTGCTGCTCTTACAGAGGACCCGAGTTTTCTTTATCCACATGGCAGCTCACAACTGCAAAACTTTACATACACACACACACACACACACACACACACACACGTACGCACACAATAAATAAATCTAAAAGTGGAAAGGCCTTTATTATTTAAATATTTATTTCACTGCATATTCTAAGTCCCAAGAGGTACGAGCAAAAAAAGGTCAAGAACTTGAACTCACCACATTTATAGACTAATCACATTTTTATGGTGATTGCTTGATTGATTTTTCAATGATAAGGCAATTTTAAAGTTTTGTTTTTTGTTTGATGCTTCACAAAAATGTGTGATGTCAAGACTACAGTATCTCAAGATGAATAAGGTGGTCATTGGTGAACAATCCCTCTCTTGCAAACTAGGGGCATTTTGAATTTTGTTTATCAGCCCTTAACAAGAATCCCTCAACCCAGTAAGAGAATTTCAGATTTGTGATGTGTGATTTCCTGTGATCTCTGCATACATTTCCCTGTCCACAATCTGTTTGATTAAGAACGGCTTGCTCACCTTCCCATCTGGAAACTCAACCTCTCCCATTCCTGCCTCCCATTCAATGGTCTTCAGTATTTCCATTTTGGTCAGCTGGTTCAGAAGGCCTAAACAAAACCTTAAGATGTGTTTATTCTCCTTTCTCTCAACTAGTTGCTGTCAAAATGGTCATTCACTATTTCTGACATGTACAGCCTAGAAATAGCTCTTAGAGGAAAAAACAAGGCATATTATTATTTAGAGTTTCAGAGAAAAAGAAATGCAAAAATTATTACAGAGAACCGGATCATTTTGCAGAAAAACCATGCTTGACTGGCAAGTTTATTCTTCAGTAATAAAAGGGATGCCTGGGATTTATTCTATGCTCTGAAGGAAAATATTTAAATATCTCAGGAGCAAAAGGAATTTCAGTTTCTTTACTCGAGGCAAGGTCTCCTGTATGCCAGGCTGGCCTTTTTGAATTCCCCTTGATTCTTATCAGACTTATCCATCTGACTCCAGCTCTTTGCACCCAGAACGACAGCTGTGCACCACCATGTCCAGTTTATTTGATGTTGGAGATGGAACCTAGGGTTTCAGATACTAAGATATCACATGTAATTAAGGACTTCTATTTGAAATCCTGAAGGTGTGCTGCCTACAGATTTGAATTGGTCTGGGTAGATGGCAGTTGGTAAAATGTTGGGGAAGCATCATGCCCTGAGTTTGGATCTTTAGACCTGTGTCAAAGGTAAGGTTGCTGGCACAGACAGGGTGGTCCCCAGAGCTCACTGACTAACCACTGTAGTCAACTGGGAGCTCCAGGTTCAGTGAAATTCTGTCTCAAAATATAAAATGGAACAGGGTAGGAGAAGAAGACATTTGATGTAGACCTCTAGCCTCCACAGGTGTGTGTGTGTGTGTGTGTGTGTGCGTGTGTGTGCGCGTGCTCACATGCATCTGTACGAATGCACACACAGCCTACAAGCTTAGATAAGTCATCTTATAAACATAATAAAAGAACTGTTTTGTAGCTCGGATGGCAGTAATTAATTGCTGACTTAATTCAGAGAGACTATTCTCACTAGCGGACCTTCCCTTTCCGTTTTTAATTGGTATCCAGTTTTCAGTCTTGGAGTTTCCTGTTCTGTCACGCCCTGTATTCAGTCCAAACTGTGTTGCTAATGAGCTTGATGCAAAGGCAGGCACAGCTCAGATCTTTTCATCCAGCTTACTAGAGCTACTATTAATAGGCTGTGACACATCAGTCAACTCACAGCGCTAGAAAACGTTTGTATAGCTGACCTTATTTGAAAGAGAGAGAGAAAGGGAGGGGAAGGAGAGGAGGGGAGGGAGAGGAGGCTAAAACTTCAAAACGCAACAGGATTTTATTCTTTGTTGCTATTCAGAATGTCCTTCAAAAATCCTTGTTTTGCATAGAATGTGACATTCAGTCTCAGAAGGTGACTTCTCATTTCTTTGAGAAAAAGCCCAGAAAAGAATGCGCACAAACATTCACTGGCGGGTTGTGTCTGTTCTGTTTCTTAAGTAATGAGACGCTACAATGTATTGCTAAAAAACAAGATGCGTGGCATGAAGCACATTTTAATCCGGTTCTATTTTAAGTTCTTTTTTGCTGTCTTTGACCTTCACAGATACACCGAGGTGTTAAAGGGTTTGTCCGTGACCTTCAAGGTAACCCGATTGCCAACGCAACCATCTCCGTGGACGGGATAGACCATGATGTCACCTCAGGTGGGTATTATTTTATTTAGTTGTTTTTTTTTCTTGATCTGGAGGCAAGAATTATAACAATGAACATAACCACTAATTATCATAATTAAAATTCGCATACTAATTCTAAGCGTAGCAGTAATTGCTCGATCTGCCTTTACACCAACTCTGCCCCTAGTTCCACATTGTTCTGAGACAAAACAGTGAAGCCTAGGATGTTTCGAGCCAGCAGGTGGCGCCCTTTACCCAGCGCGAGCGCTTGAGTGTCTCTTGCCTTGTTTCACTGTTGGGAGCAGCTGAGGTTAAACTCCCAGCGTTTGTGTGTCTGGGTGTCTTTATGCATTTTTATTAAGTTCATTTTACTGTAACCACCACCCAGTGGAATCCCTGCAGCCAGATAACAAAAACAGTAACCAGAAGACTCTTCTTAGTCTTTAGAATTATTTAACATTTCATTTAGTTTTTAAAACCTTCTTGTCCTCTTCAACTCATTTATACATGTATTCAGCAATATTCATCACTATCCCACCAAGTTCCAGGATGCTTTCCCAGTCAGCATTTTAGAATCCCTGCGAAGATCTCACCCCCTTTACCCCTGACCAGAGTAGGACACAAGCCTAACGCCCCCTGGCCACAGGATATTGTTTTGATAACTCTGGAAATACTATTTTCTCTGCATCCCATGATGTAAAAAAAAAAAAAAAAGGAGAAATCTAACCTGGGGAATAATTCCTAGAAAGGAATGAAACGGAGATTGTGTGTTACTGCTCTGACAGGAAAGTTCTCCCCAAGGCGAGTGCTGCAGCCCAGGGATTGGTGGAATTTCGAGCTCAGGGATTGGTGGGTTTTGGTGGGTTATAAAACTCGGAAGGGAACGTGGACATTTTACCTATAGTTTGGGCGGTAAGAACGCTGTCTGTTGTTGTTGTTGTTGTGAAGGCCATTAGACTAGAAATGAACACTAGAAATAAAATGAAGTGTGTTGTCCTGGAAGCCCAGCGATGCTTCAAGAGAGGGCGAGAGTGGATAAAGAGTAAATTACCCTTGTGAAATTACCACAAACGTGAATGTGAATGTGTAAGTGTGAATTTACTTTTAATTTTAATTTAATTTTACTGGGTAAAATTACCCTTGTGAGTGAATGATTGGATTTGGCAGCATGGAGACCGCTGCCAAATCTCTAT
Organism: Rhynchomys soricoides; assembly: GCA_019843965.1. Lineage (NCBI taxonomy): Eukaryota > Metazoa > Chordata > Mammalia > Rodentia > Muridae > Rhynchomys > Rhynchomys soricoides. Next base: position 4,330,015 of record JADRCH010000162.1, read on the forward strand.
CAACCAAGGGATTGGTGTGAGCAGATGCGATGCAGGCAGGACCAGGGGAGAGCCTTTAGTGGTGGCAAATATTGACACATTAAGGACATTTTGCTGTAAGGCACAGGTGAGGGGGTGTGTTAGAGGCACAGGCAAAGTAGAGAGTGTAAACTGCCCACTAGGATCTTTGTTACTCAAAGTATAAGGCTCAAAGTCTTAGAGGCTTCAGTGTCACCTGGAGGGTCACTTCTGAGCTAGTCAGGCAGAGCTCTTATTTTGCCAACTTTTCTATTTGATTGACATGCACCTGAGTATGGGAAGAACTGATGTAGAAAATGGGAGACCCATGGGCCAGAGAAGCAGAGAGGAAAGAGACTGTGATCTACATGAGCCAGGAAGGTGTTTAAGGACTGGAAACTGGTCACCAGGGATGTTCGCCCAAGCTTCTTAACAGCCATATTGGAGTTGGAAACTATCCAAAGCTAGTAGTTTGCCATGATCAAGGGAGAAAGACAGACGAGTTAAGGCCCATGCATGGGCTCAGCGTAAGGGGCCACGGGACCCAGCTTATGTTTAGGAGAAACCTAGGGGAGTTAAAGAGATTGAATCACAGCTCACTTAAGAATTACAGACTCAGTTCCCGAATGGCACTGCCGACCAATGCCACGTAAATCGTCAGAATCGGAAATTACTGGTAGGGACCCAGGGGACTCTAACGAGGCTATCTTGGGGCTATGCTTTGTGAAAGACTGATCTAGAAGATTCTTGGGACCTGAGTTCTTTACCTGACAAGAACGAAACTGCAGTGCACAGGTGATCTGATCCTTATCGTTTCGGGACTTTATGAGTCCGGAGACTCACATATTATAAGGGTTATTAAATATTAGCATGGCTGTCTGTGACTTGGCTCGAAGACATGTAGAGGCTTGTGGAGAGAGAAGTTCGCACCTTTTCTCCTGGAAGTTCATCAGAGTAAGAACTCATTGAAAGTCAGCTGAGCTATTGAGGTACTAGTCCTTAGACGGGTAACTGCCCTTTCCCTCATGTGTCTAGCTTTGATATTCTGTTTCCTACAGCTAAGGATGGGGATTACTGGCGATTGCTTGCTCCTGGAAACTATAAACTTACAACCTCAGCTCCTGGCTACCTGGCAATCACAAAGAAAGTGGCAGTTCCTTTCAGCCCTGCTGTTGGGGTAAGTATTCATAAAAAGAGCTGAGAATAATAACACCTGACATTGTCAAACATATCAGAGAAATTTATAGCTAACCTTCACTATAGCCTTACAAGGTAGACACTGTGATTATCCCCACTTAACAGATGAGAAAACTGAGGTCTAATAAAGTTAGGTGACTTGATCATGGTCTCTGCTTTTTGAAGAGAGTCACAAGAATACAAAATTAGATTTAAAATGTTAATTTTATTTCTAACTTTGATTTCAATATAAATGGGATTCTGTTCCAGTTATCTTGCCCTCTGTAGCACTCAGCATGGTGCCTTACTCAGTATATATTAGAAAAAAATCCAGAAGATACTCTTAGGCACTTAACTAAACGTTTGCTAGGAATACACAATGACTGCCGGGGGCCATGACTCACCAGGGAAACACTTGTTCCCCAAGTGTAAGGGACAACCAAGGTTCGGTCCCCACACCTTAGAGAATGTCCCTCAGATGTGGCAGTCACCTGGGATCCATGCCCAGTAGACATGGCAGCCCACCTGGAATCCATCGCTAAAAGGCAAAGATGGGGGATTCTAGGTAAGCTGCCAGCTAGATTAACATATCAGCTAACTCCGGATCCAGACCCCAGAGGGTAAAGTGGAGAGCAATAGAAGTCTCTGGCAGCCATCAACCTCAGACCACATGGTAGCCTGTAGAATTTCTGATGAAAAGACTTGCTTAAGGAAATTTCACTGGAATTTTGTTTATGTGCCAGGAAATCAAAGTATAAATAGCTATTGTGTGTGCATGTGTGTGTGTGCTTGTGGTGCACACATGTGACTATACCCCAGACTTGCTGAGCAATAGCTCTCACCACTGAGCAGTCCTCTCCCATCTCCAAACATTTTGGTTTTGCAAACAAAAGATCTTGAGTTTCAAAAAAATGGTTTATTAAATTTAACCGTGCGTGTATGCACATGAGGCTGTGTAAGGCAGGAAGCAGATTTATTTGGTCAGGGAACCCTGGAAACAAGATAGCTTCAGGCACAGGCTGGGACAGGTTTAACTCGTTTCTCCCTTAATATTTTAAATAGTCTGAGGATGCAGCGAGTGTAGCCTAATACCCAAAGAAGTAGGTACTGAAGTAAGCATATAAAGGAACCATTTAGTTGAAGCTAATATGGGAGACTGAGGAGGACTGGGTCAGGGTTGTGGCTGAATCAGCCTTTTATGTAGGTATGTGTAGATTCTCCATAGACTAGAAGGAGGCCCCCGACCCCACCCCACACCTTGAGCTCACCAGGTCAGGAGCGTCCATATGTACTTTTGAGGGTGTCTTTAAGAAATTCATGATCTAAAGAACATTGTAGATAAATCACCAATACGTTGAGCTGTATTCTATTAGTCCACACCGCCAACCAGGACGAAACTCGTGGCTGAGAGGCAGAGCTCATGAGATAAAAGACTGTCCACAGTGGGGCAGGGGCGGGCATGGATCTTACAAAACATGAGCTGTTTTGAAGCTATTCCGTTTAAGCCCGTTCCGAGGTGAACTGTCTTCTGAGTTTTGAGTTTAAGCTACAAACCACCTTTTTAATGATATAAGCTATTTGATAGTGATCTTTTGGTTTTCCTCTTCAGGTGGACTTTGAGCTGGAGTCTTTCTCTGAAAGGAAGGAGGAGGAGAAGGAAGAATTGATGGAGTGGTGGAAAATGATGTCAGAGACTTTGAATTTTTAAGAGCAGCTTCTAGCTAATTGCTTTAATCTATCTATAGAATGTAGTAAGATGCAATGTGGTATTTTTATTTTAGGTTGTGTGCAGTTAATATTTAACATTGATTTATTTTTGATCATTTAAGTAGTAGTTGGTAAACACTTAAATACACTTGGACAGAAATATAATGTCTGGATCTCGTTCATTCTTACATTAACATTCGCTTTAAAATCTAGCGAAGCTCTTTTAATGTAATTGGTGGCAATGTCACGTGACAGATGCCATGAAAAACTGATGTAGCTTGGATCTGTGAACACTGTACTGCGAGAATCACATAGTTCCATATAAGTTGTCCTTAGTCTCTCGTGCTGATTCACTATATACGCATGATCCTGTTAATGCACTTCTGATGGGAAGAAAATGTACGCGCTTTTCAAAGGGGGCTCTGAACAGAATGAAAACCTGGTTCGTGCATGTACTTTGAAGAATGGAATTGTATTAGTCAGCCTGTTAATGCCACTTCAGAGTTTGGGGTTTTGTCTTGATTGCAGATTGGCCCAGAACTTCATTCTGAATGAATAAAGGTTAAAAGAAAAAAATCCCATGGTGTGCATTTTCTCTATGACTTTTTTGGTCTAATACTGTAGTTTCAGGGTAAAAAAAAAATTTCCTGTACGATGGCTTCTTGTTTATTTAACTTCTCCATTGAAAAAAATTCATTGACAGCTGCACGTCAAGCATCATTCTGGCTTTGAGGGCATTGTCATGTAAAATGAAAGGCTCTGCTTCCATGGAGTTTTAAACAGAGATTTTACTTTTATAGTTAATTATGTACATATGGGTGTGTCTGCGTGTGGGTTTGTGTACCTGAGTGCCTTACAAACATGAGAAGGCCTTCAGATTCCCCGAGACTAGGCTTGCAGATAGTTGTAGGTGCTATGATTCCAATCTGCTTCTCTCAAAGAGATAAGCACTCTTAAGTGCTGAGCCATTGACCACTCCAGCCCTCTGAGTCTATGGATCTTAATGGGTCAGTTGTGGACACAGCCTTTATGTCCACAGAAGGCGATACTGTGTAAATCTGTGTTATGATGACTGAAATGAAAGAACATATAGAGGAGTGCCAGAGCATCCTGGATACGATCGGATGAAAGGAGTCAGAGATGGCCTCTTAATGCACACAAACCCAGACTTCAAATACAGTGTGTAACAGCCATGTGGAGATTGAGTATGGGAGTGTGTGTGTGTGTGTGTGTGTGTGTGTGGTGCTGCGGATGATTGACTACAATGCTCTAGGTGTAAGGCGGAGGGCGGAGGGCGGAGGGCGGAGGGCGGAGGGCAGAGGGCGTAACAGCAACTGTTATGGTACTAGAACCCCAACACTTAGTGGCTTGAACAAAACAAAAAGTGTATTTAATGCTTATTAAACAGTTCCGGACGAGCAGAAAGACAACACACGAGGTGGCTTTTCTCCACACAGTCTGAGGCCATAGTCCATGATCCATTCTTGTGGAAAGTATGCCATCATCTTGGAGCATCCATCTGGGTTGCATTGTCAGTGTTCTTCAGCACAACCGCCGGGAAAGGGGAAACACCCAGAGGTGCATTTGAATATACTTTCATCATCGGACCCAGGATGCTACAAACTGATTAAATAACATGGCCTAGAACTGCATTAACTACGAGGGAGTCTGGGAAATGTAGTCTAGCTATCCATGCAGAGGGGTGAGAATGCATATATGCTACATATTACTTAGAATTACCCTCTGATCTACAAAGGAGCCTGAGGAAGGCAGTCCAGCAGTATTCGTAAAGCGAGGAGGGGAATGCAGTCTGTGTGAACATTTAACAGTCTATCAGTTGGATGGGTCAGCAGATGAAAAAGCTTTCCAGTAGGAAAGAACACCATTTTGAAGGACTTACCAAAAAGAATGCCTGGAGCAGAGAGATGTGGGCGATGGGAAGTAGAGCCTGGGAGAGAAGGACAAAGTGATCTTATACAGCAGAACTAACGATTTGGGATTTTGGTTGTAGCTGAATATTCTTTAACTGGAAAGGAGCATGGCCTAATCTATACTTCAGAGATCACTTTGGCTACTGTGTTGCAGGCAGAAGAAAGAACAGAAACCAGGTAGGAGTCTACTATAGGGAATCCAAAAAAGGGTGATGTGGATACGGCTGTGGTGGTAAAGGGAAGACTTGGGTGCGTTTATGATGTATTCAGAGGTAGCTTTGACCAGTCTTAGATGTTCGTGGGGAGGGAGTTGGTTTTCAGAGATGCTTGGTGCTTCTAACTTAAGCAACTCAGTGCTTGTTATGTGGCCTATTGAAAAGAAACAGATTGGGGAGCATAGGAAGCAAGTAACTTCAGTTCAGGGAATGTGCAAGTTTGTGGTGACAGACAAATGGAGATGTTGAGTTTCCCATGCTAGAAGTTTCAAAAAAAAGAAGGAAAAGATTTGAGATTGAACTTAGAGATATGGACATCACTGGCAGCATGATAGAGCGGGTTTATAGATTCATAGCTGAGTCATCCAGATTGGGACACTTTTGAGAAGGAAATGAGCCCACTATTTATGTCCAGATGATTGGAGTGGTCCAGTGCTCTCTGAGCAATCTGTAAGCTAGTGTCAGCAAGATACAGATGATCTTTAAAACTATTCAAATATACATAACATCCCCAGGGAGGAGCCCCTAGAGTTAGAAGAAAAATAGGCCCAAGCTGAACCCTAAGGAAATGCAAGGTTTTGTTATATTCACGGTGTCCATCAAACAGGAAATGCTAGATAGTTTTAGAAAAGAAACAATCTGTAATATTGTTGCTAAAAACTTATAGTAATTTGTAAGTGGGAATGAAGCTCTGTTGGAACAGTGTTTGCCTAGCACAGATGAAGCTCTATGTTCATTCCCCAGCGCTACATAAACTGGGCGTGGCTATGTAAACCTGTTATCCCAGCACTTGGGAGGCTGGCCATAAAGAAAATTTAAGGTCAATTTGACCTACATGAGACCCTCTCTCAAATAAAAAAAAGAATCCCAGAACTTACAGTGTTTTGTTCTGCTTCAGTTTTAAATCTATGTAGTTGTCCAGGAGCTATGTGCTGCATCTAGTGACCCAGCTGTGTTCAATACTTCCACCTTGTGGCTCTGCTGTCTCAGCACAAGTGTCTCTTAGTCTCACTCATTTTCCACCAGAGTTCCATTGACCAGGACTAGCCATGCAGCCTCACTTAGCCACAACGTTTGATCAATGCCACCATCACTGTCATAATCTTTCCTCTTAGCTGTCAATGAAACTACGCTCCTCTATTTCTAAATATGGGATTTACACAAAAAGTATAAAAACTTAAAGTCATCTTGAGCTGTGGCCTTGAGCTTCTGTTGTGGAATATTCTACAGGGTTTCTATATCAGATCCACACATGTCTATTCCTGGCCAGTAGACCTAAGAACTAATCATGTCTGTCTATGCTCCTCACAGACAACACATTCAAACACCACCAGCAATACTCCTGTCTAAAGTGGTGAAGAATAAGCGGTATACTGTGCTTACTAGTCTGTACAATTCTGAAGTCTTACACATACATATTTACTTATTCTTTAAAATTTCTTGTTAAGTAAACAATGTATTATTATATCAACTCCACATTCACATCATTCAATTCTTCCTAGCTCTCCCCACCTTCTCCCAACTTTATGTTCTCTCTCTCTCTCTCTCTCTCTCTCTCTCTCTCTCTCTCTCGTTATAGCTCACTGAGTCTAGTTAGTGAAGCCCATCTGCACACAAGTATGTGACCACCCACTAGAGCAGGGCTAACCTACCAGGGGCCACACCCTTAAAAAGATCGGACTCTCTCTCTCCTCAGCAGGGATTAGGAGACAATGTCCTCTCAGGGGGGAATGGAGGTATGTGAAGACTCTACACCCACTTCTGTCATCCAGGGCCCAGTGATTTATCTTAGCTAGGTCTTGTGGAACAGCCATAGGTGCTATAAATTCATGGGTACATCCATCCTGCCATGCCCCAAGGCAGTTTCGCCCTGTCCTTCCTAACCTCTGGTTCTTACAGTCTTTCTGCCTTTTTTTTTCTGTGATGTTTCCTGTGCCTTGTGACATAGATGTCCCATGTTTAGACAGACATTTTTATAGCCCACTATTTTGATGGTTGAAAATATTCCTGGGTTTTGAATTGATTTTGCCCTGTGGGGAAAAATCTACCTCCTCTTGCTGCTCCTCCCCCTCCATCTCCATGGTCTTAAATGTGCCCTCTTCTACTCTTTCTCTTACTCACTTAGGACCTAGAATGGGGGAGGCTCCACTTTGCATACCAATAAAGACCAGATGAAGCAGTCACCCATATACAAGGGCCTGGAAGTTGATCCTGGGTGGTCTTGCCTTTTCAGCCATCTGGGGTGTCCAAGGATATAACTTGGACATATTTTGTTTTTGTTTTTTTGGACATAGGGTTTGTTTATAACTTCTAGACTGGCCTTAATATCAAAACAATCTTTCTGTCACCATCTCCTGAGTGCTGGAATTACAGATGCCTGGCTTCAAGGTCAATGTAGTAATGTCTTTCAGTTTCACCTAATGAGAGGTGGATTGTGTGTTGTTGGAAGGAACCTCCTTCCTGGCACTGTGATGAAGTAGCTACATCTCAGTGTCCAGTCCCACCCCTCACTTGTTCCTTCCTAGAGAGAAGTTCATAATCTAATTGCTGAGCAACACCGGGGATGCTAATCATGTGCAATAAATTAATTAAAGGCCGTAAGTACCCCCCCCCCATCTCCCTCTTCTCCCTAAAGTTCGATGCAAGCTTTCCCTTGGGAAACCCATATAAGCTTTGGGTACTTGTGTTAGTCTGGTGAAGGAGGCTGATGAGCACAGAGAATTAATAGGGCCATTAGTGCATACAGCCAACAATTTCTTTAAACAATTTGTCAGTAAGAAAGTTGATCTCCACTTAGTCTACTTCCCAGCTGGCTGGGAATGAAGGAATGAATGGGAGAGATGGGTCTTACGTGTTGAACACCTGCATTCCTTAGGAACACAACATTTTAGGAGTTTTTGTGTCATTCTTTTATCAGAACTGAACTGTGAACATTGTCTTTCTTTCAAATGTTATACTTCTCTTTCTATAGTCCTGGATTGGCTGGATATGGTAGTATACACCTTTAATCCTAGCACTTGGGAGGCAGAGGCAGGTGGATCTTCAGGAGTTTGAGTCTACATAGCAAAGGAACCCTAGATAGGGTTTAGAGAAACCCTGTCTCAAAAACAAACAAGCAAACAAACAAACAAAAACAAACAAGAGCAAATGAACACAAAAAATAAAAAACAAAACAATAACAGCAAAAAACAAAACAAAAACCTCACAAAACAAAATATCATCCTGGATGCTAAGACATTTCGGGGAAGTTTTTCAACACTGTTGCTAAATAAAAACTTGAACTAAGATATTTGATAAGTTTTTAAATGATAGGTTAACACTGGTGATGTAGGTGAAGTGTTAAAAGCATGTGGGTTAGGAACAGCCAAGTTGTGTTGCTCAAGATAACAAACATCAGAGAGGGAGGGGCCTGGGAAGTTGATTTTAATTCAGTAACACAGATTGGACTTCTTTTTCTCACAGACAATGAAAACCAGACACATCACTGTGCAGGGAATAGCTATGCAGTCTGATTTCCAGTTCTTGACATAAACAAAGAGAAACAGTATTTGCAGAGACGAAACGCTGAACTTTGGTATTCATATTTTATTTATACAGACAGCCTCTGAAATCTTCCCATGGTTTCGTGTGAGAAGCTTAAAAAGAAAAAGAAAAAACATCATTTAATCCAACACGCTGCAAAGCTTCTCTTTTCAAGGTTCTCAAGAGGATTGTCTTCCATGGTTACAATTTGATGACATTTGGAATTTCTACCTCAAAAATGTCTAGATAGATTGTTCTCTGGCTTTCGTGTCTCACCTTGAAAATATACAGCATCCTGGTTTTGATATTTTAAAATAAATGGCAATCTGGGTCATTATAAATGCTTCAATTCCTTGCTCCCCTTTCTGCCCCTCTTTCTTTACTCCCACTTATGACTAGTCCCACAGCTATGACTAGCGTACTGCATATGTGTAATTTTCTGTGATTAATTTATTTCACCGCAAAATCCCCCAGGAATCTGTGTTTATAAAACAGGGCAAATATCTAGCTTATGTAAGGTAAAGGTCACAGAGTGAAACAAGCTGATATCAGATAAAATCTACAATAATGACCCCGATAAGAAAACACAGCAATGAAATTTGTTCAAAGTTTTCCTGATGTCAGGAGCTACGAGACTCTAAAATGTTGTTGTCAGAATCGTGTTTTTGTTGTTGTTTTTTTCTTCTTTTAGATTTAAAGCTCCTTTGGAACTTTTTGTATTTTCTTCATTTCATCTTCTGCTTTTGATGATTCATTCAGTAATTACTAGGGTCTGAGTTCTCTTCCTGGGGTTTGAAAATCAGTTTGCCCTGGTATGAGGTATTACCACCATAACTGTGCCATCCCCATCATCACTGTGGACATCCTCACCATCTGCATCATCCTTACCATCGATGTCATCTTTGTCTCTATCATCCTTATCATCACTGTCACCATCACTGCCACCTCATCATTACCACTGTTACCATCACTGTCATTTCCGTCTCTACCATCCTCACCATTGCACTGTCACATCACTATCACCACTGTTACCCTCACTGCCATGCCCATCTCTATCATCCTTACCATTACATTGTCACCATTGCTGTCACTTCCATCTCTGTCATCCTCACCACCATCCCTGCTACCATCATGGCCATCACTGTCATCTCTGTCTCTATCATCCTCACCATCACTGTCATCTCCATCTCTATCATCCTCACCATCACTGTCATCTCCATCTCTATCATCCTCACCATCACTGTCATCTCCGTCTCTATCATCCTCACCATTGCACTGTCATCTCCGTCTCTACCATCCTCACCATTGCACTGTCACATCACTATCACCACTGTTACCCTCATTGCCATGCCCATCTCTATCATCCTTACCATCACACTGTCACCATTGCTGTCACTTCCATCTCTGTCATCTTCACCACCATCCCTGCCACCATCACTGCCATCACTGTCATCTCCGTCTCTATTACCTCTGTTATTCCTCCTCCTCCTCCTCACTGTCATCTTCACCTTCATAACTGGGAGCATTCTCATCACCACCTCCATCTATCATGCACCATCTTTTCTTCACCATTGCTGAGCATGTACATTGTGGCACATCCCATGCCAAACAGTGAAATGCACTACTTTCCAACCACCTTGTATGGTGAGAGCTCCTCCAGTATTCTCATGTAACTAATGAAAATATTCTGGAGTTTCAAGTGAAATGCTTCACCTCAGTGAGCTAGCAATCAGCAGTATAAGATTCAAAGTCCACCCAGCCCGACCTTGAGCCTACTGGCTTGCTTATTTGGCATGACTACCACCCAGAGATTTTATTTTTCTACTCAATGTATCTATTCAGATGATCTTTTCACAGATGCCAATGGGTATACTTCGGTTTCAGGAAACTTCTTACCTATTCTGAAGAAGATGTTTTAAAAACACCATTTCAGTAAGTGCAATGTCTTTTTGCCATGAGAATTTCTGTGAATATAATTAGCTCAGCCAATATCCCTGTGGAAATGGTGATGTTTGGCACATCACACTTACTGCAGACAGACATGTTTCAGTATTTACCAGGGCAGGTCAGGCACTTACATCATCCCAAGAGAGGAAGACCCAGCACCACATCTTCCCACTGTCTCCCAGCTTCCTAAGGGATTTCCTGGGAAGCCACTCAGATGCTGATCCTGGCTAATGTTTTGTCTTATAGTCACATTATAATAAGGGAAAACCTACCGAGCTGGGCTGCACAAAAAAGTATAGAAGTCTTAAATCAGGTGGGAAACTGATGTCCAGAGACCTGAAGACAAAATTAGACACACTCACAGGCAAGCACAGTGAAGCTTCTGCTCAGTGTATAGTCTAGAAGGAAGGCTGTTAAATAAATCAGTGTATGCAGAGCATTTAGGAAACTGACTGCATACAATGTGCCCAAAATGCAGTCAATGTTATTAATACCTTTATCTATCAGGATGTGTGACAGTCACTTAAAGATATGCTGTTATCTATCTTGTGTGTATGTAATTGTGTGTGCAAGCACATGCGCCATATGCATGTATCTCTGAGTGAGCATGAGTAGAGACCAGAGGTTGGTGTCTTTCATAATCATTCCTTACCTTGCATTTCTCACACTAAATGTTGAGCTCCCTGGTTGAGCCAGGATAGCTGAACAGCAGTCTCTAGGGATTTGCCTATCTGTGTCCTTAGGGCTCAGGTTGCAGACATGCACCACTTCCAGCTTCTGTGTGTCTGTCTCTGTGTCTCTCTGTATGTCTGTCTCCCATTCTTTCTCTTTCTCTCTCTCTCCTTCCTTCCTATATATAACAGGAGTGTTTAGGAGCTGATGTGTGCCAAGCACATTGTTGGCAGAACCAGTTCATTATCCCGATACCCTATCATGTTTATACTTACAAAATAAAAGAAATGACTCGGTGCTTATATACTGTGGCGTGAACCGAGGAAGCTAAAGGCCCACAGCTGGCTGTGTTTCACGTGAGGTAAACGTTTCCTTACTGGAAACGTGATGTGGTATAAAGAGACCTTCGTACCTCTTAAATATCTTTGTTGCAGATCAACTTGAGTTGAGGGATCTGCACGTGACCTGCCTGCCAATAGCCTTGGAGGATCAGCAGTGAGGACATCATAAGGGAAGCAGTGGAATTCCACGCGGAAGAATGCCCTTTAATCATACAGACCTGGGTACCACTCATGGCTCTCCTTGGTTGCATCTGAAAAGTGAGATGTGTGTTTTTTATTTATTCCTCTTTAATTTTTCAGTGTTTAGTATTAAGGCAGAAAACATTAAGCAAGAGAGACGTCAAGCCTGGTGGCTTATGCCTGCAATCCCAGCACTTGGAAAGCTAGACAGGCTGGTCACTGTGGATCTGAGGTCAACCTCAAGTATGTGTTGAGTTTTATGCCAGTCTGGGCTATAGTGTACTTAAAACAAAACAAAGCAATTTTTTCTCTTGCTTCCACTTAAATATCCCTGGTTCACATCAACACACACACACACACACACACACACACACACACACACGGAGGGCAGGAGGGAGGAAGGGAAGAAGAAAGGAAGGATGGAAGAAGAGGGGAGGAGGAAGACAGAGACAGAGAGAGACAGAGAGAAGAAGGGATGGGGAGTGAAGGAAGGAGAGAGAGAGAGAGAGAGAGAGAGAGAGAGAGAGAGAGAGAATAGCATATGAGAGCAAATTGTTAAAACCTGTTGGAAAATGGTCACTGAAGCATCCACTGGGGATGAAATGGTATATGACAAGGAACTTTGTCCAAATGTTCTGGGTTACAGGAATGTGAACGTCTACCTGCAGGTGTTTGCTGAGGGGGTGAATCCTGAGGAGTGTATGGCACGCGAAGATCAGCACACAGCTAAACAAAGGAGTCCCAACATGAACTTCTATCAAAACCAGAGCCTTGTCACCAACAACAGTCTGACACAGCCTGTTTTCCCTCCTATGGCCACCTACACCTATGGCCACCTAACACTTGCCTGTTACCGCTGTTGTAAAATGGAGTCTTTTCTAAGCTTTAAATGGAGTCTGGGCTTTTTTTCTAAACGTTCTTTCAAAGTTAACTCACGACAGACTCCCTCTCTTAGAATGATTCATGGACCCAACTGACAAATTAGCACTGTATTTAATGGATTCCTAAGATGAATTCCAATGAAGTCACTAGTTCATTACCCTAGAACAAGACACGTCAGGGAAAAGGATAGGCCCTTTTATGGGTAGCTGAATCCCTGGTTTGAGGGTCAGAGTTTGAGTAATAATACATTCTTTAGAATTTTCTAGTGGACCCTCTGACGACAGTTGCTCATTCTGCTTACATCAGCATTCAGTTATTCTAAATATTTTTGAAAAAAATCAGACCCATTGTGCCATGCCTACTTCTGTCCCCTGCTCTTGCCACAGGGCTATCTAGGGCAGGGGTTCAGTAGCCCAACTCATCAGACACACACTGCTGTCTTTTGGGTAGAAACTTCAGTCCAACTTTTTGCCTTAAATTCAAAGGGCAAGATGGTGAGAAAACGCTGGGTCTTATCAGGCCGTTGTATATCTGTTGAGATGGCTTATCTGGGTCTCCTAAACTACTGCGGTGGGACTTGGGGTTCTATTAGAGCTGCAGGTGGTACAGCATTCTTTGCTTAAAACCCAAGGTGTATCACGGTATATATTAAACACAGTGAACTCCTCTGAAGCCGAAGTGTGTTGATCATTAAGGTAAGGAGGGCCTCCAGGTCTACTCCACCATCCTGCTCTCCGTGAAGCAGCTAGAAGAGCTCAGTAGACCCAGGGAAAAGGCACTCACGAGGAGAGGGGTTACTTGCTGGAGTTTTCTGTTCAGTTTTTTTTTACCTAGGTCCTGTAGGATTGTGCTCACACCAACAACTGCCCCCATCCTCCTCCCAACTTTTCCTTCTCATGAAATGCTGGCCACTAAATGCCAGGTGTCTCAAGTAAGACACCCACTGCTCTATGCCACCGAAACCCATCCCCAGCTCTACAAACGTGGCTTTCATATTTCCCTTTCTTCATCAATACAGAATGGATGATCTGGCTCTGGTACTAAGAGAACAGGAATTTGAACTCTCCACTCTGTAGCAGGGGTGACAGAGCTGATATCTGAGAGAGCTTCCTGTGGCCTACTTAAGGTGAAGAGGCAGCAAGCCTATACTTGACATCCCAGCTTCCTTGAGATTGCGCACAAACAGGTAACAACAGGGAGAAAAAGGGGGAAGCCAAGAAGTCATTATTTCCTACCTAAGAGTCGCTTTCCAGCCCAGTCTCATAATATTTAAAATTTTTCCCATTGCTATGACAAAATTCCCGATGCTATGTACTTTATTGTAAAAATCAGATTATTTATTAAACAGCTTGTGGAGGGCTTAAGGGCAAGATGTCAAAATCTGTTGAGATTTGGTGAGGACCTTGTAGCAGATGGCACCAGGGCAGCACTGCTTGTGTATGTGTGTGTGTGTGTGTGTGTGTGTGTGTGTGTGTCTGTGTGTGACACAGCAAACAGAAGGTCAGAGAGTGGCATGAACATCATGAGAGCTAACTGGACTCCCAGAGAGAGTCCTTATTCCTTGTGAGGCACACCACTGATATTCTAATTACACTGCATCCTTCCCCACTTTTTAAGGGTCCAAGGACTAAGCTTTTAGCACATGGAACCATGTGGTTTTGGCTAACCCACATCCAAACCAGAACATGTTATCTGTGAGTTTTTGTAACATGTGTGTGATGGTTTTGTTTGTGTTTCTGGTTTTCTTTTCTTTTTTTTTCTTTTCTTTTCTTTTCCCTTCCTTCCTTCCTTCCTTCCTTCCTTCCTTCCTTCCTTCCTTCCTTTCTCCCTCCCACTCTCCTACTCTCTCTCTCTCTCTCTCTCCCTCCCCCCTCTCTCCTTTCTTTCATGGTTTTCAAGGTAGGGTGTCTCTGTATAGTATCACTGGTTGTTCTGGACTTGCCTTGTAGACCAGGTTGACCTCGAACTCTCAGAGATTCACCTGCTTGCTTCCTGAGTGCTGGGATTAAGGTGTGCTCCACCCTGCCCCATTTGTGTTTCTGTCTTTCTACTCTGGTCCTTGGGTGTTTTTTTTTTTTTTTTTTTTTTTCTGTTAGAAATGTTCATACCTTCTCTTTGTCTCTTCTTCTCCCCTCTCCTCTGTCTTCTTTTCTCCCTGGCATTCTCTCCTTCTGCTTCTCTAGACTTCTCTATACTATTAGCTTAGAAAGAGACAGAAGGCAAAGAGAATGCCCTACCTCCCACCCTCCACCTCTGGCACCTCCCGCCTGGAGAGAACTTTTCAGAAAAGGGGTTTCCTTGGACCTCAGCCTCTCTTAGCATAGCTTGTTTGATAAAAACAGTCTTCACTTATCCAAAACCTTCGAGAAGCTGTAACTCCAGGCCCTGCCCTCCAGAGCTCCTATCTTGACTCCTAGTGGTGTCCCGCCCAACTGAAATGCAGTATCCAGAAATGAAACAGAAATCCAAGAGTTAGGATGCTTCCCTTACTATTGAAGAACTTGCAAAACTTCAGCTAACCTGTGAATGAATGAACTAATTACTTAATTAACTCATTAGCTAGAACTCAGAGAGAGTTAAGTCTGAATTTCAGTTGGCATGAGAAAGTCAATGAGGTTCAGACAAGCAGATCAGCGGTTGAACTCAAGAAGGTCAGCAGGCTTTGTAAGCTCACCTGCTGCATGGATGACCTGACGTCTGGAGTACTTATTAAAGGTTTTTCCTTGGTAATCTCATAAGTCTAGCTTGGTGACCTGTATTATCTGTTGGACCAGGCCATATCAAGATCCTACACCCAGGACAGGATGTGGTTGTCATCTAAATGACCCTTATAGCTATAGGCTCTCCCAAGCTCCCACAAATACCACCAGAGGTAGCTTAACAGCACAAATGACCTCTGTGTTATCTGTGTGACGGAGACCAGGCCAGACCTTTAGGCCCCGCAGCTAGTATATGTAGTATATACTTAGAAGCCATCTTCTTGGAAGAGATGACTTGGGCCATGAGTTTCAAGGCAGCTCTGCTTCTTTGACTACCCGGTGTTGTAGGGGATTTTTCTTTTTTCTTTTTGAAATACATTGGGAATAACCCAAACCATTAGACTTCTCAAAATCTGGTCTAGGTTGATGAAGTCAATCTGCACAGGGTTTTCATTCTTATCTTTTTGAGCAATTTGATCGCCTGTATGACATCTGCAGGGATCCCCTGAAAACGACATAGAAATGCTAATATACCCTTGCCAGGCTGGTTAAGATGTGCCAACAGTTAAGGTCCTTGAGAAAGATTATGCTTAATTTCTTGGGAGAATGTTTTCTTAATTTTAAAGAGAGGATTCTTCTGGTTGATTGCTTTTCTAAAAGACAAAAACAAGTTCATAACAATGTCCACACGGACAAAGCACACATGTGCTCACAAAGATTCTACATGGGAATGCATCCTTTGTAGAATGTAGACTATGTTACCTTTTAAGTGTAAAAATATATTGCTATTTATGTAAGCTTCTGATCACTTTTCTATGTCAGAATTTGCCTGACTGCATTGCTAGGTTTCCTACTGGTCTCCATCAACTAGTGATTACATACTGCAGGGTGCCAATGTCAATCTCTGCCAATAGCAGGCCTCTGCTGGTAGCAGGTAGCTCTTAGATCTTTGTAGTTGCTGAGGTCACAATTTCATTTTTTTCCTCTTACAGATGTGTTGATTACCTTCATTGATGGTCTGTGGACAATGTTTAGCATGGAGATATGCTCAGCAAGTACTATTGGGCCAGCGGCTGCTTTGTCATAAATCTTGGCAATTATTTTAATAGTGAATTATACTACACGTGAAAGAAAGTATTTCAGAACCCATAAGGGATATATTCAAAGGGATATATTCAAAGGCCTAAGAAGTTAAGGTGTGAGAGAATGACTAACACATCTCAGAGAGGGGGGGAAAGAAGGCAGGCATTCCCTCTCACTGTCACCATTTGACAGGGATTAGTTTAGCTCATTTCTTTGCAATCTCCTTTCTGAGCAAAAAGAGTCCACTTATCCAATAGGCGCTTTGACCCTCCGATGGCCAAGATAAGTAGTGCTTAGAGAGAGGACTGAGTGAAGCAGAGAGAATATGAAAGAAAAGGCCAGATGAGTGGTGGTGGGACCTGGACAGGGAGGGTTCACACATGCTACGCACATGTGTGTGCATGTGTGTGTCTGTGTGTGTGTGTATGTGTGTGTGTATGTGTATGCATACACGGGCACATGTTCATGTGGGGGGGGTGGTGAGAAAATGTGTGCCGATGTGTTCATGTTCCTCTGTATGCACAAACACACATGAATTCTTTAGGGTGGAGGCCACAGGTCAAGTTTGACTGACTTTATCAGTCACTGTTCACCCTCTTTGTTGAGACTTTTTCATTGAATCTCACCAGTTCTGTGAATCTGGCTTTCCAGCGAGCCCCAGGGATCTGCCTGCCTATACAATGTTGGGACTACAGACATGTACCACCGTGTCAGGCTGGCTCCTCCTCTTCCTCTTCCTCCTCTTCCTCCTCTTCTTTTCCTCTTCCTTTTCTTCTTCTCCTCCCCACCCCCCTCATCTTCCTTCTTCAAGGAGTTTTAAAGTTTATTTCTTGAAAATTTAACACATGTACATGATGCATCTTGATTGTGTGGAATGCAGTTCCACTCCACTAATACTACTGTCCCAATTTTAGTTTCTCTTCTTTTAAAGATTTTTAAGTTTTTATGCCCCACTCTGATCAATTAATGCTGCAAAAATGTACTTCCGTGTGTGGTCATCCATCAGAGCACGGTCAACTTACCAGTGGCCACATCAGAAGAAAACTGACCCTCTCTCAGCATCCACCAATTGCTGATAGCTCTCAGCAAGGGTGGAGCTTCATGAGCCCCTTTCCAGTTCTTGATGGAGTAGAGTGTTGATTTTTCCAGGCTGTTTACTAGTGGGTTCTGTGGAACCGAATTCCAGTTTCCTGTTTGTGTGGCAAGCACTTTACTGACTGAGCCATCTCTCCTGAACCTCAAACTTGTTTTGAAAGCCCTGGGAAGGGGATCAGCTGCCCTGGGAAAGGCATCAGCTTTGGAGAGAACCACACCTGGATTAAAATCCAGCCTTGATCTCTTAGCTTGACCTTCTGAAATATCTGATAACCCAGCTGTTCTCTCTCTTAGTTTCATAAACAAAAAAGCAAAATCAAAGACCCTCCCTTGACTGGTGGTTCTGGAACTTCCTTGAGGCCAGGCACACAAAATCTACTAGTATCTTTTTCCTGGACAAAGTCACAATTAAAGGACAGTAGACTTTCATATTTTTAAAAGGCTTAGGATAAGCTAAACACACTTAAGTATACAATCACGAAAATAGCCTATTTTATAAAAAGTAATAGAAGTGTTTCTCAGATACATGACTGGGTAGTGAGAAATTCAAACTTGTTCTGGCCAAACAAAGAGAAGACCAAGTAAAAGGGTAGAGATTCCCCATCTTTCTCTTTATATATATTTGCAAATATATTTCCATACACATACTATTAAAGAGTGACTAGAAGCCTGCCTGTTTTGGTAATTATGTTTGGCAATTCAAAGAGAGGAAGGTTCCTCTGGGTGTCATGTATGCGAGTGAGGACACCTGTAGATACCAGAAGGCAACACTGAATTCCTTGGAATTCCAAGCTACCTGCTATGGGAGCTTAGAGACAAACTTAAGTCTTGTAGAGGAGCAGCAGCAAGCACTTTTAACTTTTGAGCCATATCTGTAGTTCCAACAATGGTGGGTCTTAGTGATATTGTCTCTTGTTATTTTTAAAAGGTAAATTATTCTTTTAAAAATTACAGCACCTGGAGAGATTATTTCCATGTGTGATATTTGGTTTGATGAATGATGTAATGGTTCATCTTCATTGTCGTCTTGGCAGGGTTTGGAATCAGCTAGGAGACACACTCTGGTTGTATCCATGAGGGTGTTTCCAGAGAGGTTGACCTGAGATGACTCACTCTGAGTGTAGGCGGGACCAGGACATCCCCTGGTCTTTCTTGGTTTGTAGACACATAGTTCCAACCTTTACCTCTTAGTCACATGGAAGTCTCTCTGACTGTGTCTATCCAGATCTTCCTCTTTTTATAAGGATGCCAATCATTGGATGAGGGCACACTAATTAAATATGACATCACTCTAAATAGATGACATCTACAAAGACCTGTTTCCAAATAAGGTCACAGTTCAGGTATCAGAGACTGGCACGTGGCTATATCGTTCTTTAGGACACAGTTCTTTTTATCATGGAGTAAGCACTGCAATGGCTTCTGGAGACAGCAGTGATGCTGCGTTGTTCTTACTTCCTGTCCTTTCTCCATCTCTATACCTTCTCTTTTTCTATATCTTTGTCGTAGGATTTAGGGCCCCCTTGGTAATCCAGGATAATCTTTTCATATCTAGGTTCCACATTTTCATACATTTGCGAAGACATTCTTTTCAAATAAGGTAACAGCAGTGAGTCCCAGGGAAGACCGAATTTAATCCTTCACAGAGGTGATGCAATTTTAAAATGGGGTGGATGCTCATTTCTCTGAAATAGTTTGGGATAGTATTTTTGAAGTAGAATAAGTCAAATTTCTTTTGAACTCATTTCTAATTAATTTAATTTTATAATTGTTTTATTAACTAAGTTTGTTCTTAGACAATTTGTATATGTCTGTAATGCATGCCCTCTTCCTCTCTCTCTCTCTCTCTCTCCTGTGTCAACATCAATCCCCCCACAACAGGTCCCTTTTTATGTTCATGCTGTGTTTGTTTTGCTTTATAACCCACCGAGTTTAATGAAGACTCTCTGTGTCTGTGGAGTTAGCTAATGGAGCCTGATCTTGTCAATATTGTCAAGGCGTCCATTAAAGAGGAGGACGAATCTCTAGGGAAATGGTACACAAGTAGGGAATCTATTTTCAGGAGCTTTAAGTTCATAAAATGGTGTTTTGTTTTGTATTTTGACATTCAACCTTTGAAAAAGGAAGGTTTAAAAATGATTAGCATCTCCATGACAACCCAGTTTGTCACCAGGGTCGACATTCACGCAGCATGAAGATTCTCAATTCACTGTGCTAGGAAGGTTAGGCCTTGGTGACTAGAAGACCAGACCAAGGCCAGCAGCAATGCACAGAGCATCCCCACTTCATGCTGAACATAAGGTCCTCGTGTTTTATGTTTTTAAGTCAACTCTCCATTTTACATGCCCTGCTGGCTGCCTCTCTTGTCTTCAGATTTATGTGTGTGTGAGGCCCATGGAGGGCACAGGTTAGAGGTAGGAGGTGAGGGAAGGCGAGACATAGTACTTCTTTCCCAGGCTTCTGACCTGCCAGTCACTGTGAATTAGCAAGCTATAGCAGCTGTCAGCTGGTTTAGGCCACGGACTCTGCCATTGCTCGCCACAGCACGATGACCTCTTCATTGTCCTCCTGAGGTCCAGCTGCAGCTTCATTCGGTCTCTCAGCCGGTTGCCCTCTGTTCTCTGCTCCATCTTGATGGATACAAGTCTGAAACACAGGAATCCTTTGTTTAGAAATGATGTCTGTTTATCTACTTAAGTTGCAGACAAAAACTGTATTTCCAATTCATGTTTCCTCTGTCTTAATGAGCACATGAGGTTTCTGACAGGTTGGCACTGGGCCACACCCATGAAGACATGCAGTTGCTTTCTGCTTAGTCCTTGGGTTTCTTTTTAATGAAACAGCCGTGGCCTCAGGGAGTAGTCTTTCCTTGCAGGAACTATTTTATGCTTGATCTCTCCTCTGCTTGGGAACTCACCCTCTCTCCTCTGCAGTGGCGCACAGGTCGGGGCACTGACCTCCTTGTAACTTGGGAATCACACCTCTCAGAATTTATATGTTGTTCACTAAAATGGAAATAGTTTGCATTTCTGGGTTGGTTGATAGCAACCACATTGGCTCTCTGTGGTGGGAAATATTCTCTCCAAGCAGAGATTTTGGGGCTCAGAATGGACAGGATGGTGGCTGCTGATCCCATGGACTTCTTGCGAGTCCTAGGGACTCTCACCCTGCTGATGGCAAAAGCTGCAGTAATACATTTTCACTTTCTTCTTGCCACACTTGTTCCTTTCTTTCCTAAATTTAAAGGCAAGGAGTAAGGCTAGGAGAAAAGGCAGGTTGGAAGACATCACAGGAGTTGAGACCAGTGCAGTCATGCTGGTGGTGGTATGAGGCTTTAGAGCTTGCCAAACTTTGGTGGTGTGAACATAACTTTAAAAAACATTATTATTTAGAGTGTGTGTGGTGTGCATGTGTATAAGTGTATTAAGTATGTGGTGTATGTGTGTGGTGTGTTTATGTGTGTATGTATATGTGATTGTGTGTGTGTATATGTGTGTGGTGTGTTATATGTATATGTGTGTTTATATGTGTGTGTACATATATGTATTTGTGTGCATGCATGTGTATTTATGTGTGTGTGTCTATGTCAATATATGTATGTGACATGTATATATGTATGTGGAGTGTATGTGCATGCAGTATACGTATATGTGTGTATGCGGTCTATATGTATGTGTGTGTAGCATGTATGTATGTTTCTGTATATGTGTGTATCCATACATATGTATGTATGTGTATATATATGTGTGTGTGTGTGTGTGTGTCTGTACATATGTGCTTGTCTGCACACATGCGTATGTATATGAAAGGTGTGCACTTGCTCTCTCTCTCTCTGTGTGTGTGTATATGTGTGTGTGTGTGTGTGTGTATGTGGGTATGCAGCCATGCTGCCCTTATGGAGTCCAGAGGACAATTTTGAAAGGTCAGTTCTCTCCTTCCATCATGGGTTTTGACAACTGAACTCTAATCGACAGGCTTGTCCCACAGGTGCTTTTACCGAATAAGCCATTTTGGTAGCCCTGAAATATTTTGATTGTGTAGGGATTTGGGGATTGGAGAGACTTCAAATGTACCCCCTTCCTTCTCCTTATGTCTGTGACTTTGTTTTGGCCTTGGTTTTGGCACACAGCATGTGAGCTGAACATTGTACATGGTGTCAAGCACACATGCACCAGTGAACACTGACTGAGACATCTTGGCTCTGCTCTGAAATTATTATAAATTATGAACTATAGTGGTTTTACTGTCCTTACAAAGTTTTCTGCTCTTGTAGAAAGACAATTTTGGTTAAATTATGGAAAACAAAGATTTTTAATATTTTTCTACCATTTTCCTCAGCAAATAAGAGTCATATTCATTTATCTTGGGATTGTATTGTTTTAGAATATTTGATTTTAAGGATGGCTGAGTCACTGACTTAGTTTTCGAAAGATCCTTTGGTTTGGAATTAGGAACTGATGTATTTATATGGGGCAGTGCTTTCAGAATTAACAATTATAAAACTAAAATATTAATCAACTGAGAAACACACTGAAGGTACTCTAATATTCAGCCAGGATTTAATTCTTTCTGTAAAACTAAACAAGCACATCATTTATTAGTATGCAACTTTTCTTTCATCTCTAATAAGTAGTAAAATTATATGTGTACCAAAGAATTGTATTGAAATAAATTTCTTTATGACTGATTTTTATCAGTAAATGTTTAATTTGTGTACCTATTGTATATGCCTATAAGTTAAGGGTAAGTAAAATTGTGCAGAAAGGGGCTGTAAGTATGAAAAATTCAAGAATCCCTGATCTGTGCTTTACTGTGTTTGGAGAGGAGACTGGCTATGACTCAGAGCATTGAGGTGGGGTTTAGTCACAGTATAAAGACCACCCAACCTTGTCTTTTGTATCATGTATCAGCCAACCTAGAGGTTGACTTTCTACTGTGTAGTTAATCAACCAATCATTTGTACCTCACGCATCAGGCCTCAATAAAATTCTGCCTGTGGAGACTTGGGTCTGCTTGACTGGCTGGTATGTTGCTGTGTATTCTGCTATGTATGAAAACTGTAGACAATAGAGGACTCAGATTTGGAGCCCTTTGTATCCTTAGGCTTGAGTACAACTTTGGGTGCAAGCCCTTCAGTAAAGACTCAGTCTACCCAGTGAATGAGCTGGGCTGAGGGGGGTACAGGAAGCCATGCCACTTGGAGTTGGTATGAGAAGTGAGGACTGATATGGATATCCTATTTATTTTTCAGAAAGACTTGAAGCATTGTACTTAGTATGACTAAAAAGAAAGGTTAGAAATGATTATGGAGACAACAAAGATAGTCTTTGGGTATGGTTAGCTTTGATGTATGTGTGTGTACCTATTTATTTGCAACTTTTAAAAAACAATAAAAATGTTACTACTACTGAAAACAAAACAAAACAAATAAACAACTTCCCCTTTCCCCCCCAAAAGACTATGTATTTTGTAACACAAAATGCTACTGATCATTTACTGTGGTATATATTGTCATGTCAGGACTGTTCCAACCAGGGCAGGGTTTTTTTTTTTTTTTAATTTTTTAAAATTTTTTCAAATTTTTATTTAAAATAGATTAGTTTCATACAATATATTCTTAATGTGGTTTCTCTTCCTCCTAGTCCCCTCAGTTCCTCTCCTGCTCTCCTTCCATCCTAACGATCCTTTTCCTTCCCATCTCTTGTTAAAAAGTAAACAGGTCTTTTTGGGCAGGGACAGCATGAGGACAAGATGTAGCTACTAGTGTCTCCTGGTTTCAATGGCGGATCCATCAAGATTCACCTCCGGAGGATTTAGATTTAATTAGGCTCACAAGATTAGGATTTTAGTTGTGCCCAGAGATTGAGTTACCATTGTTTGTAAACTAAGTTTGTGTTGTGTTTTCCTTCACATGGTGACTCATCTGGGCTCAAGAGATAAAAAGGTACAGCGGCAAAGCGTGGGTTTGCCTGATGTGCACCACAAAGGCTGTGGGGGATTTGAAGCATGAGGCTGGCGTGGTAGCGACTCTCCATGGGAACTTAGCAAGCCTGGTGGAGAGATTTTGGAGCTCTGAGTCAGAGAGTCTCCACAAGATAAAAACAGGTGGGCCATTGCCCGCCAGTGCATACTTGGCCAGACGCCAAGGCAGAGAGTTGCTGGCAGTAGCGTGGGAACTTGCAGGACTCTTTCTTCTTAATATTTCCTGCAACAGGTGGTGCCCAATGTGGGGCAAGAATCCACTAGAAATTTAAGATTATTAGCCTGAGAGAGTTTTATTTTTTTAAGTGAATAGCTGGGTAGTGCTGAGATAACTCACGTGGACTCAAGCTTGGAAACTGAAACAAAGCAGGCTCTGAGGTCCCCCGCTGTGGAAAGAGACAAGACCACTGCGCTGAGTCAGGAGCCTGATGAGTCAGGAGCCTTATTCTTGGGGGCAGATATTGATTTAACTGTGAATTCATAATATTGGGATTATTTGCTTTTAGGATAGATTTATATACAGATTTTGTCTGAATCACATGGGGAATTTTGCCCATAGTTTGGAACTAGAATAGGGAAAATTAGTTTCTGACTCCAAGTAGAGAGGGCAGTGATAATAATTACCTGCTATGTACAGATATTGATTAATAGTGTCTGTGGCTCTAGGTAGAGAGATCAACAGATAGATATTATAACAGGTATTAATAAAGTAATTGTCTGTGGCTCCAGGCAGAGAGCCAAACAGATAGAGGGTATAGCAAGAGGCAGAGAGATTAACAAGTAAACACTACCTGCTTCCTATAGGCATATATTAGTAAAAGTTTGAATTCATTGTTTTAAAGAAGGTATAAAGATATATTGCTCATTTATATCTTACAGGATACTCGAATTCTGTCTATAATGTGGGATCCATGGGAATTCTGGGTTTAAATCCTTTGACTAGCTGCCTGCTTATAAGCAGGTATAGATAGAAGTATGAATCAATTGCTTTAAAGATGGTATAAAGATATATTGCTCTAATACACCTCACAGGATTCTCAAATTCTGTCTAATGTGGGCTCCATGGGAATCTTGGGTTATTATCTTGCTTGGCAAAATAGAACAGGCCTAAGAATAGGCACATACAGTATTTTAGTTTACTTCATTTGTCCTGGATTGTTTTAACTTTCACAATGGGTGTGATTGTGAGTTTTGTGGTTGTATTATTCCTCTGGTACAGAGGTCAATATAAAGGTTTTCTGGTTACTGCCTCAAGGATATGCTGATTTGGGAGAAAGGTTTTGTCTTCGCATTTTTAGAAAAGGTGATTGTGTCTATACACCTTCCAGAGTAATATGGATCAGATTTGATAGAGGGAGACCCCTTGAGAACTAGATTCTAGAGAATCAATCAAACAAAAAAAATGTTATCTTGATGATTCTAAAATTTTGTTTTGAGATTTGTATATTACAGAATATATAGCCTTGATGAGTCTCCTCATCAGACACGCTGAACTGACCTGCTTGAACTCCTGATGTCTTGGACTTTCAGCCAGATCCAGTCAGGACACAGGCATCAGAGACTAAATCAATCATTGGTATGGCCTTCTTAAGGCCAACCAACTCCACTATTTTCCCTACCCTTCCCTATCCTTCAAAATATCTCAACACCCATATTCATCTTGAAGAAGTTATGAAGAGTCGCCATCCTAGTTCCTTGGACTTGGGGGATTGGAGGTGGTTAATATAAGGTTGCCTTTCTAAGGAATTTAGAAATGGTCATAACTGGAACAGGGAGGAAATAGAATTGCTTGTGTAACCATTATTTCATTTGGTAGAAATCTTTATAATTGTTACTAAGCTGAAGTCATAATTTCTTATTTTGGTACAGAATTTATTTTGATGCAAATTCAAGATTTTCATTGGTATAATTTTATTCTATTGATAAAAATTTAAAAGTACAGGGTTTGGACCCTGTCCTTCTATAACTGTTATTATAAACTGATCTGAAATGACTAAGCCTGTGAGTTAAGGGCCAAATAGCAAATTCATGGCTCTGAGTTTATTCTTAAGGAATTTTCAGATATTTTAATTAGAAATAGCTGAAAGTAGTTTATGGAGAACAGTCCAGATTACTTTATATAGATAGCTGATTTTCAAAAACATTAGAAGTCCACAGAATGTGACATTTAATGTTATTTATTCACTTGCTGTTGAGACAAATCTGCTCCTAACAGCTTCCCATTCATGGATTCAAAGAACCTGCTGAGCATCATACCTCCAGGTGAGGCTGTACATTGTGGCTAGGTGGCCACTAGGTAGAAGATTGCCAATCTCTCCTGCAGATCTGTACTGTGTTTGAAAGGACACAATTCACAGGACAGCTTAGTTCTGCCAAGACAGAATAAGTTAATCCTTAATACTCTTGTTTCTCAAAGGTCTGGCAGATGATTTTGAGCCAGAAGTCTGAAGATTCATGCTCCAACTTCCTGACTGACTGGAGCTGTATGTGTAGGCAGCCATCTCTACAATTTGTCTCAGTTCTGGAAGCTGTGTTAGGCTTCCAACATATTTCAGATAATGTTGGTCATTCTCTCGTTTCTGATGGGGTTGAAAGACTATTATAGTATCATAGCCAACCCAGGTTATTTGCATTGAGAAAACAGATTTGAGAGGATGGTTTTCAAATGGCATTCAATCTAAAGTCAGGACATAAGTCAGGTATAGAATTGTAAGTCTTTTAAGTTAGGATAGATGACAGTGTTTTATTTCATTGACAAAAATTGATGGACGAGGTGTTAGGTCTGTCTTGTACTTTATAAATTACAAAATGGTAATAGTTGTGCTCAATTTATATCTGAAATAAAAGAATCTTTTAAGTGGACAGAAAGGGGGAAGTATTGTTGATCACCCTGTGGTTGCTTGTAATTTGATGTTAATTCCACTCTCCTGGGAGGGGCTGCGAACTAGGAATGAGTCGTACTCAGGTGACTTCTTGTGAACCATCCCCTAATGAATAAAGGAGCCAATAACTGGGCAAATAGGTTGGAATTCCAGGTTGGACGGAGGAAGAGAGGAAGTGGGAGAGAGGGGGTCTTTTTGGATGGGGATAGCATGAGGACAAGATGTAGCTACAAGTGTCTCCCTGTTTCAATGGTGGATCTGTCAGGATTCACCCCTGGAAGATGTATTTTTAATATGGCTTACAAGATTAGGATTTTAGTTGTTGCGCCCAGAGATTGAATTATCATTGTTTCTGGAAAAAAAAATAAACAGGGTGGGTACTCCCTTCTATGGATCCTAGCTGTTAAGTCACTGATAAGCAAACTACAATCTATACATCTACTGAGGTTAGGTAACAAGCAAGGGGATGGGGAGAGTAATGGATCTCCCTAGGAAAGGGGAATATAAAAATAGTTATCAATGAATGAGGAGATGCACTAAAATAGAAAGATCAAGTAGGAAGAGGAAGGGAAGAGAGGGAATAAGCTAGAACCAAGGGCCTTCTAAGGGGCCTTTGGAAACATAATACAGAAAGCATCCTATAGCATGTACGTATAAGAAGGCAATCTATATAAAATCACCAAATAATGAGCGGAGACAGATACCCAGCTGGACTTCTCTCATCACCAAATGGAGCTTCAGTACTGGGAATGGGTTACATCTAATTGAGTTCTTGGCCAAAGGGTCTCATGAGAATCTCTGCACAATCCAGGCTGTTGCAAATATTATGGGTTGCTCTCCACAAACTAACAGTAAGACGCTATTGCTGAAGACAACAGCTGTACAACTCACTGAATGTAGAGAAGTCAAAATAGTGCCTACCTAGAGTTGTCACCTCTACGGACAAGGGTTCAAGGTATTGGAAGGTACTCTGCATGTTACCAAGGATCAGGTAAGCATAAACCCTCCAGTGTACAATGAGTCCTGCCTGCAAGGTATGCAGATTCAGTAATAGCACAAAGTTTGTGGGTGTGACAAACTAATATTTTATTTAAAGCACATTCCTTGGGATGGAACCTACACTAAACTCTGCTTGGCTGACCAAGAACCTAAGACTAGATAAGCCAGGGGACTAGGGGAAAAACCAAATGCTACTGTTCTACTAAAGGAGCATAGCAATAAAAATACTTGTAAAGACATTCTGCCATACTCCTAGGTCCATGCCTTGCTCAGCCATCATCAGAGAAGCTTCTGTCTGCAGCAGATGGGAACAAGTGCAGAGACCTGCAGCCAGACACTATGCAGAGAGGGAGAAACCTCACTCAGAACTCTCAGCACCCAGAGGGATGTCTCGAGCAAATCCATCTCCTCAGGGTTCAGGGAACTTTAAGGAAGAGGAGGAAGAATAAATATAAGAACCAGAGGGAATGGAGGGCACCAAGGAATTAAGGCCTTCTAGACACAACAGGGGCTGGTGCACATGACTTTACAGAGGCTGTAGCAGCATGCATGGGTCTGCACCAGACGGGGTCCTAGGTCTGAAAGGAGAAGTGGAGAGCCTAACTTAGAAGCTATTTCCTACTGATAGCCACGTGTAAGTGAAAACTTAGTTTTCTATAAGAAAGTCTCATTGGAGAAACAAACTACTCTTGAGGGAAGACAGCATGCCCAGTAGTAGATGTCCAAACTCAAAACTAATTCAACAGCATTTTTGGAAGTTCTTTGTCTCATAATCAAGTCATGGTGCTGCCCACCTCCCACCTTACCTGTCCTTTGTGTATGTATTCTGGCTTCCGGTTTTGAGTTCTTAGTGGGAATTCTTATGTGTGTGTCTCTATTTGTGTTGCTTGTGTTTTCCTTTGGCTCTTTTCCATTTGGTTATTTTGTCATATTTTAATTTGTTTTTATTTATTTTATTTTATCTTATTATTCATATGTCTTTCTGGGTCTGAGTAACTTTATTCAGGATTTTTTTCTAGTTCCATCCATTTACCTGTGAATGTCATAATTTCCTTCTTTTAGTGTTTGGGTCATATTCTGAACTACACTTTCATTGTCTATTCATCCATAGACAATGACATCCATAGACACCTAGGTTGTTTCCAATTTCTTGCTAGAGCAGCAGTGAACATAGTTGAACAAGTGTCTCTGCTGTAAAATGAAGCATTCCTTTGGTATATATAAGGCAGACATTTTTGAAACATCGTTTAGAAGAGACAGTTCTCAGAGCTATCTCCTTTGCACATCTGTGGGCAAGCCCCAGCTGTACCAAGGTACTAATTCCACACAACAAAACCTATGACAACCCAGCCTAGTGGGATGAGGTATGAGGCTAAAACACCAAACTCACCTATCTCCCACAGGCTCTAAATTATTACTGTTTCCCAATGAAATGGCAAAACTGCATGAAAAAGAGTAAAGTTGAAGTGTGGTCTTTTTCTTGTACTGTAAGGGCTAAATACTGCTCCCTCAAGGCCAGTTTGCCCCCAGGGACAAGAGAATCTACACACACACAAATGTTCCTATGTAACCTTGTCTTCCAAGCTAACCCTATTGGTTAAATAAAGAAGCTGCCAGCCAATAAATGGGCAGAAGAGACATAATCAGGGTATGGGCTTCCTGGGCTTGGGGTCTGAGAAGAACTACAAGGAGAAGAAGAAGAAGGTGGAGAGAGGAGGAAGCTGCCATGGGGTAGGTGAATCATGAAAACAGCCATGAGGGCTAGCCAATTGGAGTTAAGAGCTGCCCAGATGAAATATGGCAAGTTATAATTCAGGATTATTGATGTAGAAATAGATTCTAATAGCATAGAGGGTAGACATCTGCCCAGCTCTAGTGCTGATTAAGGCTTATTATAAATATAAGGGCTGTGTGTCTTTTATCAAGGAACTGAATAATCAAAGGCTCCTGATTGAGATTAAATATATTCTATAACAGAGTAAGCTTTCCTTAAAAAGTGTTCACCTTGAAGCCACGTTCCACACAAAGCAGTCGTGCTCAGCCAGCTTTAAATGCCTGAGAGCACAGTGAGGATTTCTGCTCAGCCTCACACTTTCTTCAAAGAAAACATCAGAAGCAAATTTGTAAGTTCTGTTAATAACTTCAAGGCTTTTTCTTAGGCTGCCAGTTTAACTTGAATTTTTAACTTCAACAATCAACTTAGTCCAAAATATGGTTTACATTAATAAAAATAACATATGAGTTATTTGACTTCATTATCAGGTCAGAATTTCAGGCACCCGTGAGCTATCATGCTTGTGTAGTTGTGTGAGCGGGGGTAACCGTGGAAGAAATGGGATCATCCGTGCCCACTGTACACTGAGCATTTCTTTTTCATTTGGTTCTCACAATAACCTCTCTTTTTTTAAAAATGATGCATAATTGAATTTATTAAGAAGACATTTTAAATATCTATTTTAAGCGCACAAGTTAAAAGAAAAAAAATGTTTAGAAAGTAAAGTTGCCCAGAGAGCAGAGGTGTGGGATTTTCCAGGGAGACCGAAGCTGAGTGTCTTAGCATCGGCTATCCATGCTATTCTGGTGGCTGTCAACTTACATCGCAAAGGGTTGCCAAAACTCATTTTTTTTCCATTTTTCTTTTTCTGCCCTCTTTTATGTTTTATGAAACTATAGGGTGGCTCTGAGGTGATTTGAATAGGATTATAATCTGTCTTTATTTATTTTTTTCATTGCAGCCTTTTTAAAAAATTTTTAATTAATTAGTTAATTTTTTTATTTTTTAATACTTTATTTACATTTCAAATGTTTTCCCCTTTTCAGATCTCCCCTTTGGAACCTCCCTACTCCCCCCTCCCCCTGCCTCTATGGGGGTATTCCCCACCCACCTACCCACCCACTCTCAGCTTCCCTTCCTGGCATTCCCTATACTGGGGGATCTAACACCCTCAGGCCCAAGGGCCTCTCTTCCCCCGATGACTAACAAGACCCTCCTCTGCCACATATGTGGCCAGCACCATGGGTCCCTCCATGTGTATTCTTTGGTTGGTGATCCAGTCTCCTGGAACATCGGGGGGTCAGGCCAGTTGCCACTGTTTCCCCCTCCATGGGGCTGCAAACTCCCTCAGCTCCTTCAGTCCCTTCTCCAACTCTTCCATCTGGGACATCACACTCAGCCCTATGGTTGCTGTGAAGTGACTCTTGGGTATTCCGAACTTTTGGGCTAATATCTACTTATCAGTGAGAACATACCATGTTCATTCTTTTGTGACTGCGTTACCTCACTCAGGATGATATTTTCAAGTTCCATCCATTTGCCTGTGAATTTCATAAAGTCATTGTTTTTTATAGCTGAGTAGTATTCCATTGTGTAAATATACCATATTTTCTGTATCCATTCCTCTGTTGAGGGACATTTGGATTGTTTCCAGTTTCTGGCTATTATAAATATGGCTGCTATGAACATAGTGGAGCATGTGTCTTTATTACATGTTGGAGCATCTTCTAGGTATATATTCAGGAGTGGACTAGCTGGGTCCTCAGGTAGTATTATGTTCATTTTTCTGAGGGTCTGCCAAACTGATTTCCAGAGAGGTTGTATCAGCTTGCATTCCCACCAGCAATGGAGGAGTGTTCTTCTTTCTCCACATCCTCATCAACATCTGCTGTCACCTGAGTTTTTGATCTTAGCCATTCTGACTGGTGTGAGGTGGAATCTCAGGGTTGTTTTGATTTGCGTTTCTCTGATGACTAAGGATGTTGAACATTTCTTTAGGTGTTTCTCAGTCATTCGAGTTTCCACAGTTGAGAATTCTCTGATTAGCTCTGTTCCCCATTTTTTGATAGGGTTATTTGGTTTTCTGGAGTCTAGCTTTTTGAGTTCTTTGTATACATTGGATATTAGCCCTCCATTGGATGTAGGTTTGGTAAAGATCTTTTCCCAATCTGTAGGTTGCCGTTTTGTCCTATTTACAGTGTCCTTTGCCTTACAGAAGCTTTGTAATTTCATGAGGTCCCATTTGTCGATTCTTGACCTTAGAGTACAAGCCATTGGTGTTCTCTTCAGGAACTTTTTCCCCGTGCCCATTTGTTCAAGATTTTTCCCCACTTTCTCTTCTATTAGATTCAATGTATCTGGTTTTATGTGGAGGTCTTTGATCCATTTGGACTTGAGCTTTGTACAGAGAGATAGGAATGGATCAATTCACATTCTTCTACATGTAGACCACCAGTTGAACCAGCACCATTAGTTGAAAATGCTGTCTTTTTTCCACTGGATGCTTTTAGCTCCTTTGTCAAAGATCAAGTGTCCATAAGTGTGTGGGTTCCTTTCTGGGTCCTCAATTTTATTCCATTGATCTACCTGCCTGTCACTATACCAATACCATGCAGTTTTTATCACTACTTCTCTGTAGTACAGCTTGAGGTCAGGGAGGCTGATTCCCTCAGAAGTCCTTTTATTGTTGAGAATAGTTTTTGCTATCCTGGATTTTTTGTTATTCCATATGAATTTGAGAATTGTTCTTTCTAAGTCTATGAAGAATTGAGTTGGGATTTTGATGAGGATTGCACTGAATCTGTAGATTGTTTTCAGCAGGATGGCCATTTTAACTATATTAATCCTGCCAATCCATGAGCATGGGAGATCTTTCTATCTTCTGAGGTCTTCTTTGATTTCTTTCTTCAGAGACTTGAAGTTCTTGTTGTACAGATCTTTCACTTGTTTGGTTAGAGTCACACCAAGATACTTTATATTCACAATAACCTCTTATGTGAAATTAACCATGCTTTAAACTTAACTCCACCACTCAGGGAGATTAAGCAATTTGTCCAAAAGTATAAAAATTATAAAAAAAATCCACAGAGAACAATGATACTGTGGCTTTTCTGCTATTTAAGTCTTGTCTCCCTGCTATCCCACCTTATCTATCTACTGTAAATACAATTCAGAAGTATGTCATACCATCAGATTATCCCAGGGAACCATTAATTTAGGTAATCTAAGTTAGGAATTCAGATACATGATCTACTCTATCTATGATTTATGAAAGCTTTTGTGTGTGTGGGTTTAAAACAAGTCAGCTAATTGCTCCCTGATTCTTTAAACGTCTAGAACCCAGGTAGGTTTAATGTTCTATAAACATTTCTTTTCCCAATTGGAAATATTGATCTTATAATCAGCATTTTATTGGCTTTGTAACAATGTTTTACAATCAATATATTTTATTTCATAAACACTATACCAACTTATGAACTCCAACAGCCTACTTAATTGTATATTCTAGAGTTTATACCTAGTTTTATGCTTCATTATCTTTTGATACTATGCAACACATTGAAGTAATTTCTTTTTGGGTGCAAAAGCAAAAAATTTCTAGTAAAATTTTAGATTTATATCAGGGTTACCTATGTTTTTGCATCTTGTATTCTTTTAATGTGTAAATAATAAATTATTATGAAGAAAAATGAAGGTGACCGTTGGGAAGTATGGGGGGAAAAGAGGAAGTGGCCCTCTGAAGTGTCTGTGCCTCTTCAGTGATGGTAACTGTTTCCTGCAGTTGCCACCATGGCACTATTGTAACTGTGGCTTATAGTAGTAACTGTCTCCTAGACATGTGTGCTTGCCAACAGTCGGTACTGGCTTCCAGTAAGGTTCGTGGTCACTGCTTTGATAAACACTTTGTGTGTGTATGTGTGTGTGTGTGTTTTTTTTTTTACCAAATGACATATTTTTAATTTATATTTATTTGTTTACCTGCCTCATTTTGTTTATAATTTATTATTTCCAAAATAAACCATAAGCCTCTTTTAAGTGACACGTTGGATTTAATTTATTGCTAATATTTTTACTATGAGTATTTTTGCGTTTGTGTTTTCTGCATTTCTAGCAGAGAATAATCAAGAATTCAGTATTAAGTTGTTCTTGTGCATACCTCATTAACATTCCCATTGATTCAGATACATTAAGTCAAGATTCTACCTGAGTTATTTATTTATTTATTTAGATAGTTTGATATTTTATTTACATTTCAAATATTTTCATCTTCCAGATCTGCCCTTTGGAACCTCCCTATCCTCTCCCTCCTCCCCTGCCACTATGAGGGTATTCCCCCCCCACTCTGATCTTCCCTCCTTGGCATTCCCCTATACTGGGGCAATTGACACCCTCAGGCCGAAGGGCTTCTCCTCCCCCTGATGGCTAATAAGACCCTGATGGCCATATGTGGCTCCTCTGCCACATATGTGACCAGCACCATGGGCCCCTTCATGTGTATTCTTTGGTTGGTGATCCAGTCTCTGGAAGCATGGAGGGAGGTCAGGCCAGTTGACACTGTTGCTTCCTCCGTGGGGCTGCAAACTCCCTCAGCTCCTTCAGTCCCTTCTCCAGTTCCTTCATCTGGGACCTCATGCTCAGCCCTACAGTTGCTGTGAAGTGACTCTCAGGTATTCTGAACTTTTGAGCTAATATCTACTTATCAGTGAGTACATACTGTGTTCATTCTTTTGTGATTGAGTTACCTCGCTCAGGATGATATTTTCAAGTTCCATCCATTTGCGTAAGAATTTCATGAAGTCGTTGTTTTTAATAGCTGAGTAGTATTCCATTGTGTAAATGTACCACATTTTCTGTATCCATTCCTCTGTGGAGGGACATCTGGGTTGTTTCCAGCTTCTGGCTATTATAAATATGGCTGCTATGAACATAGTGGAGTATGTGTCCTTATTACATGTTGGAGCATCTTCTGGGTATATGCTCAGGAGTGGAATAGCTGGGTCCTCAGGTAGTATTGTGTTCATTTTTCTGAGGGTCCGCCAAACTGATTTCCAGAGTGGTTGTACCAGCTTGCATTCCCACCAGCAATGGAGGAGTGTTCCTCTTTCTCCACATCCTTGCCAGCATCTGCTGTCACCTGAGTGAAGAATACTTTTATTGAAGTAGTCAGGGAGCCAGGTTCCTGGATAAGACAGTGTTCTATCTACAGAGCATTGGTGGGTCCTTGACATTCCCTGCCTCTTCTTTCATCATTTCTACCCAGGACTGCCACACTGACTGTATGTGGCCTGTAAGCTCTTAGAACATGCCTGCCCACTTGGTGTACAGTTGATGTCACTAATGTTTCCTACTAGAAATGGCTTCCCCTTATGATTAGCTGCTGAACTGATGGCTTACTATCTTTTTTTTTTTTTTAACCATGATACTTCTATATAGCCCAAGATAGTCTCAAACATGTGATCCTCCTGCCTCAGCCATTCCGAATATGGGGGTTACAAGTGTTATCCATGCCTGGCTTTACATGGAAGGTTTTCCTCATCCAATAGCTCTGTTTTAAGCTACTCCTTCAGTGAATGTACCCTGCATAAAATGCAGGATAGACAAATATTTATAGAATAAATAAACGTCAAGGATTTGTGGCAACTGAAAGAGGAATGCAAGAGGAAGTCTGACCAGCAGCATAGACTTCTGAGTTACTGGTTTCCCTACTTAATGTCCAGAGAGATTCAAAACAGCCTATAACCACAAATGAAAAGCCAGCTGTCTCTGTAACTGTAACACATGCAAGCTTTTGAGAAGCTTTGCAGCCTATTTACAAATTTTATTATGCTTTAAAATGAGAGAGAGAGAGAGAGAGAGAAGAGGAGGCATTTCTTTGTATTTGTAGGTTGGAATTTTCAGAAATATTTGGGCTTTTAAAAGTGTAACTGGAAAAATGACTGCCGAGACATATATATTACGTTTATGTCATATAAGTATTTAATTTTATTTTATGTGCATGCATGTTTTACTTGCATGTATGCCTGTGCATCATTGGTGCACATGCAGAGCCTCTGGAGTGCAGGATAGGGTAGCAAATGCCCTGAGACTGGAGTTAGAAACGATTATGAGCCACCAGAAGGAATTAAACCCAGCTCCTCTGGAGAGAACAGTCAATACCAGTAACTCATAAGCTATAGCTCTATTCAACTGGTCATTAAATTTGCAAATAATTTTTCTGCCTTGAATTTCTCTCTCAGTTCTCAAGAATTTCAACTACCTGTTTTTCCCAAGGTCAATATTTTCTCTTAGACCTTTTCCATGTATTTATTATACCTCATCCCAAATTTGGTGATGCCCAACACACTAAAAGTATTCCTCACCTGTGGTGTGGTGTTTTTAATTGTTGCATTTTTTGCTCCTTCCTTTGTTCCTTTTTTCTTTCTTTCTTTCCTTCCTTCCTTCCTTCCTTCCTCCCTTCCTTCCTTTTCTCCTCCACTTCTTCCTTCTCCTTCTTCTTCCTTCACATTTCCATTTCCATATACACCCACTTGACTCCTTCTATCCTAGTTAATTTAGTGCAACATCTCTTGACTAGGTGTTGCTGTCTTTAGTTTGATAGTGGGTGCTTTTTTATCTTATTCTTTGGGGTGTTGTATTATTTTCTTTCAAGTGCTGGCCATTATGTGTAAACAAAGACTGAGGATACAGGTGATTTGTATGACTAGATGGAGCATGCCTCTTTTCTGCAGCCCTTAAAGCATCATTTCTGCATTTTGAGGAGGAGGATTGGATTTCTGTATAGCTCGTCTGCAAAACCATCTGATTCTTCAAGTGGGGTGAGTACTGCTGAAGCCTGTGTTCAGTATGAGGCAGGGAGAGCCAGGTTCCTCTCAGGATTTTAGCTCCATCCTCTGATTTCCATAGCTACTGCAAGAGTCTTCCAAGAAGAGGGTCTTTTTCTATGGACTAATAGCAATTTATAGTTGCTGTTTGGTAGTTGCTTTAAGACTTGTATTGAAGCCAGGAAGAATTCCTGGTTATTGTATTCTAGCTTTATTTCTAGAAGAGTCTGGTAGGACTGAATGTCAAGGATAGAAACTTTAAAAAATGCCCAGATCCTTCCCAACAGCAAATAACTTCTGAGTCCTATTTGGTGGCAGGTCTGAAGTGCAGGTGATGTCCGTGACTCTTTAAGAGCAAAAAAGCATTGCTCTGCATCAGTGCAGGATCCTGGGTGGATGGGTTTCTTGCCTCATTCCCTTTTTGATGTCAGCTGATGGCTATTGTCAGGGAAGTGGAGAAGACAGATAAGTTCCTTTCCTTCTTCCGTTGGTAACAACTCGTTGGTAACAACTTCTGACGGGCAATTTGCAGAAATAAGTTGTTATTATCTTTTTTTTTTTTTTTTTTTTTTTTGGGAGAAATCAGTGTTATGATTTAAAGACTTCTCCCAAGAAAAATATTAAGCTATTGGGGCCCGTGATGGTCAGTTTTAATTGCCAACTTGACACTCTCTGGAATTACCTGTGAAGGGAGTCTTAAGGAGGGGTTGTCTACATCAGCATGGCTTGTGGGCATATCCATGGTGATTGTCTTGATCATGTTAGTTGATATGGGAAGACTCTGCCTAAAAGTGGGTGGTGGTACCATTGTCTGGGGTTTGGCCTTGAGTTGTTTTAGAATAGAGAAGGTAATGTGAGCAAAGGTTTACATGTTTTCATTTCTTTCTGCTTTTTACTGTGGGTATGATTAGTCTCTGCAAAGATGAAGAAACCCTTGCTCCTCCTAGTTGCACTAAGTCAGAGTATTTTATTATAGCAATGGGGTGGAGAGCTACGTAGCGCTTGATTTTGTACTTTTGGAAAAGCAAACAATTTTTATGAATCCTCCCCATAGTTTCTGAAAACTAGATTCTCCTCGTGGATGAATTATAGTTTATCCTTGTTAGTTCTCAGGCGTCGCTTAGCTACCTTGCTGCCTTGCATAAGGAGTATTAGCCAATTATTTAATTAAAAGGTAGGAAAGCTACCCCAAAGCCCAGGAAGGGGCGATAAGACTATCTGGACTTTGACTACATAATGGACACATTTTAAATGAGTTGTGTGAATAACTCATTGTGTGAATAAATGTGTCATAGCAATAAAAATGCTTTGCAGTTCTAAAATTAGAATCGTGGAAGAGAAAGACTGGGGGAGAATGAGATTTGAAATCTCTAAGTTTGATACCTAGTTCTCCTGTGGAAGGAGATAAGGTCCAGGGGATAAATATTCATCAGAGTTTCAATTTTAAAAGTGTGTTTCTATCATTTCATTAAGAATTTAAGCTACTGTATTTTGATCATATTCACTTCTGCTCTTTCTCCCATCTCCTAGAATATCTACCCCATGTCCTTTAAAAAAAACCAACTTATTGAGTCCAGTTTGTGCTCCTTACCGGACACCTGACTTTCTCTACTCTTGGAGTCATGAACTGTCGTCAGTAGCTCCACAGCTAGGAGAAGGGGCTTCTGAACCACGTCCTCTCTGTGCTAGAGTATTGACTAGCTTATATAAGTCTTTCATAGGCAACCACAGGTGCTGTGAGCTCATGAGCACACCGGCCCTGTCATGTCTAGAAGACTCTGTTTTGTCTCCTCCACCCCTGGCTCTGATTGTCTTCCCACCCCCACATTCACAGTCATCCCTGAGCCTTGGGGAGGGGGTGATATAGATGTCTGTTTGTTGTTCATCACTTCAAACATTTATTCTGCATACTTGCCCAGTTGTGGGTATGTGTAACCACCATGCGCTACGCAGCGTAGCTTCTCTGATGAGGTGTGAGAATTACACTAATCTGTGGGTATAGCGAGGGATCTAGAGGGCAGTTTGCCATTGTGTGCACTCACAGCGTCTGCTTACTTTATGTTTATTAATTTTTCTGTCTCTGTCTCTGTTCATCTCTCTTTCTTTCTGTACACGGGCATGTGTGTGTGTGTGTGTGTGTGTGTGTGTGTGTGTGTGTGTGTGTGTAAATGTGTGTGGGTACACAAAGAGGCCAGAAGGGAAGGTTGGATTATCTGAAGCTGAATTTACAGGTGGTTGGGAGCTCCCTGGCATGAGTGTTAGAAACAGAACTCAGATTCTCTGCCAGAGCAAGTGTTTTTAACAGCTGTGACATCTCTCCAGACCCTCATTTGAATTTGATTTTTTCTTTTTCTTCATTCTTTCCTTCCTTCCTTCCTTCCTTCTTCCCTCATTCCCTCCCTCCCTCCCTTTCTCTTCATAATTATACTTTATTAAGTTGGTGACTTTTCTACATTTCAAAAGCGGTTTGTATCTGTGTATCTATTTCTTTTTTATTGACAATTCATACAATAAGTTCTGATCAGTTTTCCTTCCCCATCTCCTCCAGGCTTCTCCCCATTTCCCTACCCATCTGACTCCACGCCTTATTCCCCTCTTTAGAAACCAAACAGGCTAACGAAATACCCCCAAACAAAGCAGAGTTAAAAAACACAGCAGAAAAAGCATAAGAAACACTCCCAGACACACAGACACCGTCACATAAACCCTATAAAAGCACAAAATTGAAGACCATAATGTACAAGCAAAAGACCCACAAGATTAAAAAATCCCAAACAAAGCAAAATGAGACAAAAATATCTACAAAACCACGATTGAGTTCTGTTGTCTTGGCCATCGGTTTTGGGGCCTACCCTTAATTTATACACCTAGTAATGTCAATTGAAGATAGATTTTTGATTAGGGGTGGGAGCTCATGTCCACTTCCCTTTGCCAGTGCTGAGACCCCATCTGGTTTGGACCTGTGCTGTCTCTGTGCATGCTGCCAGTCTCTAGGTTCAGATGTGCACGAGTCTGTTTGTGTCTGAAGGACACTCTTTGGGTCTTATACTCTTCTCCCCTTTTCTCTTTATGGCTAAGTCCTGTGAGCAGGGTTTGGTGAAAACATCCCATTTAGGACCGGGTGCTCCAAAGGCTCTGTCTCACTCTGCACATTGTCCCCTGTGTGTCTCTCTGTTAATTGCCATCTGATGCAGAAGGAAGCTTCTCTGATGATGGCTGACCAAGACACGGACTGATCTTTGAGTATAGCAGAATGTCATTAGAATCATCTTATTAATCATGAAGCCAGCATCTCACAAAGGCCACACAGTGCTTTCCACCAACCCCCGCCACGTACTGGCACAAAATGTGGCTGTTTGAGTCAGGAAGTGGCTTGCTACAGACACCGAGTCTTCTGGCACTGTTATATCTTGGATTTTTTTTTTAATTACCAGAATGGCAAGACATACATTTCTGATGGTCATTGGTTACCTGGTCTATGGTATTTGGTTATATCAATTCCAAAAGATGACTGTACATCTTAATCTTTTCCAAGAAAAATCTATGGTTCCCATACTTAGTATATAACCACAGGGACAATTTTTAAAAGCAAATATTGTATTTAAAGATGAATTCATGTCACTTTCCTTTTTATTATTTAATTCAAGAAAATATTACCGATAGATGGCAAAGAAAAGAGAGCACCCTCATTTTCTCTTCCTCTTCCTCCTCATCCTCTTCTTCCACTTTATCTTCCTTTCCCCCATGGTTTAGCTATGTGGCCCAGGAGGGCCCAGGAGGGCCCAGGAGGGCCTCAAATTCACAATCCCCCTACATCAGCCCATCTGGGAACAAGATTACAGGCGCATGCCACTGTGCCTGCTTGAGACCACACTTTGAAAAAACTAAAATGAATATCTCTTCACATTCTCCTGGTTAATGTAAATGCAGTTATGGTTGCCGTATTTCCATTGCTCTGCGTGTCACTCCTAAGCCCCCTTATCCTTCACAGGAACTCCTGTACAGCATGTCTAAGTCCGTGAGACTTCCCTAGAGCAAGAGCTTGAGTTTGACACACTCGTAATGGATCCTTCTTTCTCCCTGTCAGCTGTACCAAGTACTCACTTTACAGCCTGGATATTCATTCTTCCTTCCCTTTATTTCCTGATAATTCAGATTTGGTATTTCTGCAATCTTCACTGTCTTAGTATGGTTTCTATTGTAGTGATGAAACACCATGACCAAAAAACAAGTTGAACAGGAAAGGTTTATTTGGCTTACATTGTCACATTGCTGTTCACCACTGAAGGAAATCTAGACTGGAACTCGAGCAGAGCAGGATGTAGGAGGCAGGAGCTGATACAGAGGCCACGGAGGAGTGTGCTTACTGGCAGGCTCCTCATGGCTTGCTCAGACTGCTTTCTTATAGAACATAGGACTATCAGACCAAGGGATGGCACCACCCACAATAGGCTGGGCCCTCCTTACTGATCACTAATTTTGAAAATACCTTAGAGCTGGATCTGATGGAGGCATTTCTTCAACCAAGTCTCCTTCTTCTGTGAGGACGGTGGCCTGTGTCAAGATGACACTAAGCCAGCCAGTAATCCACCACCACCACCCTATAAAAGTAAATTAATATGTAATTGAAATATAGTTATATGATTTCCCTCTTCCTTTCCCTCCTTCCAACCCCTAATATATAATAATACCCGCTAATACTTCTTAAATTCATGAACTATTTAATTTCTGTTGTTACATATATGTCTGAATGCATAAATGTATGAATATAACATACTGAGTCTTTCTGGTATTGCTTGCATGCATATGTTTTCAGGGATGTCCAGTTGGAATTGGATAGCCAAGAAAGAGGCTCATCCTGGGGCTGTTTTTTTCTCCATCTCTTGGTAGTCTTTAATTTGCTGTGGCTCTTTGTCTAGGAATAGGGTCCTGGGAGATTTCCACCGTCTACTCTAGCTCATCTGTTGGTAATGTCACTGTTCAGGTCCTGTCCAGACAGCCATAATGTTGAGGTATCATGGTTGTAGAGTCTCTGTTATTTCTAGGAGACACAATCTCACAGGAGACTGTGGTCCTGTGGCTCTTACAATCTTCGCACCTCCTTTTCTGTGCTGTTCCCCAAGCCTTAGGTATTGTGTTGTACATGTTTCCATTGGTACTGGGTGCTTGGTGACCAGTTGTTTCTGCAATGGTTTTCATCTGCTTCAAAGAGAAGCTTCTTTGATGAGGGGATGAGACTTACATTTACTTATCTGTAGTATTTAGTGTGCACCTGAGAACGATGCTGCCTTAGTAAGATTGTGGCAGAAGGTTCTCCCCAGAATTCGTGACTTACAATCCCTTGGAAAGTTGGGTGCATTTACTGTGTCAGGTATGATTTGCCTCGTCTTGAGTAGGTCTTCACTCCACTTAGATAGCTGTTCATTACCACCAAGAGATGAGTTTCACTATTGCACACATAGGGATACCTTGCCACACCACTCAGTGTTGTTCATAATCCTCACAGCTGGGTAGTACTTTTGGTTGAGTCCCTTCCATTGGAAGCTTCTACAGTGCCTTCTGGTAACGTGACAGCTAATTTTCAGGGAGGAACTCCCTGGTCAGATATAGCTCGAATCTTCTGAATCCGACATGCATGATGCCTTCAATGGTAGAGACTTACCTTTACTTTCTAGAAGACAATCGAAGGCAATAGCATTAGCCTAGATTACTTTTGGAGTCTCTTGGACTTCCCTGACCAACAACTTGAAAAGAGGTTTCTTAAGCCTAGTAGTATTGAGTTATTCATCTATGACTTTTTCAGGAGCACTGTGATCCCAAGTGGCATAACTTTATTTAATATGAGTACACACACACACATACAGACACACACACACACACACACACACACACACACACACACACACACTATGCAATGTCTCTGCTGGAGAAGCTTCCCTAAGAGGTTTAAAGTTGGAGACCTCCCTACCAATTTCCTACATCTATCTATTACCCATGTCAGTGACCCAGGGTGACCTTCCAAGTGCAAACCAGTTGCTTTCTCTATGAGAGAGGCAAGGAAGAGAACATATTATGATTTTTGTACCATGCAGTGTCTTTCTCAGTTTTCCTAGAATGAACGTTGGAAGTTACTGAGAAAAAGACAACACAGATTCAGCAAGAAGTCATTGCTCTGACACGAGATCAGTGTGGTGAGAAATGAAAGGAGATCTGAAGAAAGAGCTGTCTGTAGACCTTACAGTTTTGAGGGATGTGCTGGAGTCTGTTGTCATCTCTAAGATGAGTTCTTTCACGATTCACCAGAGCTCAGTAGCCATATCCAGCATGCTAAGAGCCAATCGAGTAAAAGAATAGATGAATCATTTTCTTGATGTGAAAGAGAATGAGCAGAAATACTTGTGCTCACACACTCCTACCTGGGAAGAGATTGTGTTACCTCTGCTCTCTCACTCATATCCCAGGCTCTCTGTACAGGGGTGAACAGACAGTGGAGAGGAGAAGCAGCGGACACCATCCCTTACCTAGAGAGTTTCCGTTCTAAGTCCAATTAAAGTGACTTATTACCAAAGATATCAGAAGTTGACAGCTTGCTATATAAAACATAATATATTTTTAAAAATGGTACAATTCTGCTAGAGTTTTCTCTCCACTAAGGGGAAAGAAGTATATCTTTTTTTAGGGTTTCGGGGGTGGGGGATGGAGGGTTGGGGGGGTGGGGGTGCTGTAGTGGCATGCAGTTGTCCAGCTGAATCATACATTCCATGACCACTAGATGGCAGCATAACACTGATGGAAAAACTATTTCTCCCAGCAGCAAAGCACGCTTTTACTTCTAAGAGAG
The DNA here is from genome assembly GCA_019843965.1 of Rhynchomys soricoides. Classification (NCBI taxonomy): domain Eukaryota; kingdom Metazoa; phylum Chordata; class Mammalia; order Rodentia; family Muridae; genus Rhynchomys; species Rhynchomys soricoides. The sequence continues at coordinate 4,372,761 of JADRCH010000162.1, forward strand.
GGACAGTTGAATGCTAGAAACAAAACTATAAAAACTTATTTTTTTTTTTAAATGTGCACCACTGGATTACTCTTAAGAGAGAAAAATCTGTCTTAGTTCTTCAGTGTTTTGGCTCCCAAACAATTCAGTTTCATAAATTGGAATAAGCTGAAACAATCCTGTAAAACTGCCTCTGCCATACACACACTCACTCCCTGCAGAACTTATGCTACCTCCCAGATGTAAGCAAGACTGTAAAGAGAGATGGGAAGGATTAAAAACAGTAGAGAGCTACGACCAAACCCAAACAAACAGCCTTCTGCTTAAACAGCTGCTGTCTCACTGTGCTCAGTCAAACTCGGCCGCCTGTGACCTTGGGTGGTATTCTTACCCAGCTTGTCAGTAGATGGACTGACTACTGTCTCATCAGGGCACATGTTCAAGCCTGGAACACAGAGCTCTTGGGAGAATCCTATTCCCACTGCTTTATGGTCCAGTTCCTCCTTCAACAAACATCAGTAAGCCTCCGCTTTGTAAAGTTCTGTGGTAGTTGCTGGCAATCAGCAGGATGAGGACAGGTCCCAGTGTTGAGTTATTGATCATCTCGCCAAGGACAGACAGATGTATTAAATAAATATTCCCGTCCTTAACAGAAGCAAATCAATTAAAATATGAGAAAGTCTGCAAAAAGATGGAAGGTTCACTGAGTTTTGTAGGGTTGCTTTACTTGATTGTTTCCGAAGACATTGACAGTTTGTATAAACCATCCACTTGACGCATTTGTAGCAGGTCCTAGTCTAGGTGATGGGGTTCAATGGCAGATCAAGCAGGCAATGGATCTTGAGAGCGTGGGGTGTATCTCAGCTGAAGCATTCTGACAATGTAAGAGTTGATTTCATAGTAAATTAGAAGACAAGGACTACAGAAAAGTAGAGAGCAGGACAGAAGAGGGTTAGCGTGGCGTGGGGATTGGAGGCACTCTCGGAGAGTTCGGACTTAGGGATGACAGCTCGCAATAGGGCAAGGGAAGAGCTGGGTGGGTAATGGAGTGTGTTGACTCTGGTCAGAAATTGGGGGTGCTACAAAGAGCAACCCCTGGAACAGAAGTTGTGGTGAGTCCAGCCATCTGGAAAAGAGATGATTGCTGCTGGAATAGAATGAACCAAGGCTGAGGGTGTCCTGGAGGCAGCTGATGATAGACCATTCAGAACCCTTGCAGTCTATGGAAGCTTCTACTAAGAAAGAGCCAGGGAACCATGGAACACTTTGAGGAGATGTATGCTTTGTGGGGCATTGATAGGAAATATTACTTGAGGGATCAAACAGAGAGTGATCCAGGATCCAGTGACCTAGGAGAAAGGTAACATTGAGTCCCTGGATAGCGCAGATCAGACACTGAGCAGTGGTAGGTGTAAGCCAGGACCAGTGTTGAGGTCAGGAGGATGTCCTCATGGTTTATGTGCATCTTAAGAAAGAGAAGACAACTGAGTATGACTGTTGAAGATTCAACCTGGCCAGCTGAAGGATGGAGGAGCTACCAGTAAGGGGGGAAAGACTGACATAGACCAGGCATGTTGGGCAAAGTACAGTTCTTTGGTAGATGTATTCTTCAAGTGTCTGTTACCCATCAATAGAGAAACATTCTGTATCATTTGGAGTACAAGAGAGAAGTCAAGGTTGGAGGAACAAATTTGGAAATTAATATCATCTAGATGACATTGGGAGCAGCAAGCTGTGTGAATGAATGGTGTAGGGGTGTATGTGAGGAATGGGGATGCTCTTTGAAGAAGCGTGGCTCCAGAGATGTCGGAAGGATGAGGAAACCAGCAAGGACATGGTGTTTGTCTCTTCAGTGGCAGGAGGAGGAAGAGGCTCCAAGGACCTTGTGGATGCTGGACATCATTCTTTGGGTAAGAAGATAGTTTGACTGGCTTTCAAATTTAAAGTGACAGCCTAGAATTATGTCCTGAGAGTTCCTACAGATTCTTAATAAAAATGAGGTGTGGTCTTTCTGACAGACAGTCTCTTCCTGACACCTGTGTGTAATAGAGGTCTTGCAATGGCTGTCTTACAAAGGTGTCATTAATGGCATGCATAGCTTCCTTAGTGGGAGCAGAAGGATTAAGGGAACTCTTCTTGTACTGTTGTTGGTTGGTGGCTGTGTCAGCCATAGCTGGGAATCCCTGTGAGATATGGATGTGACTCTAGGACCACCCCTAGAGTTAGGACACCCCTAACTCTGGAGTTAGTGTCAAAACTCCAGAGCATTGTTGTAACACTTCCCCCTCTCTATTTGCAGGGCTGAGGCTTGAACCCAAGGTCTTGTGTGTATTAGTTACGCATGCCATGGCTGAGCTACATCCTAAGCCTTTGTCTCAACATTTGGTGCTCAGCATCCTTCTCAGTAAGACAAAAATAAAGCTAGTTTTGCCACAAGGAATCAATGAGGCTATGATCACTCAATGTGTCAAAAAGCAGATTAAGATAGACAGCACTAGCTGTTTGTGGTTTCATAGCTGTAAATCACTACAGGCTTATTATGTATTGTTTGTTTTTGAGACAGAGTCTCTTCATATACCATCTTGGTCTCAAATTCTTGAGGTAGCTGAGGATGACCATGTCTTTCTGAACTCCCTGCCTCTACCTATCAAGTTCTGGAAGAACTGATGGGCATCTCCCCTCACCTCTGGTTTATGCAGTGCCAGGGGTTGCACCTGGGCTTTGAGCATTTTATGTGAGGTGAGCATTCTACCAATTGAGCTACACCTCCAGCTTACATAGGCTTAATTTTTAAGATAGAGAATATAGAAGCAGTCAGATATATTTCAGATTGAGGAAAATAGACGAGAATGGGAAAAACCCAACTTGTTATATCCCATGGTTTTGTCTAGCCTTCCAAAGATTGCTTAGTTGGGGTTATCCTCCCAATGCTTGTGGGACAGAGTTCATGAAACTGCTCTCTTGCTAGATAGATCACTTTGCTGTCCCACTGGGAAGATACCAAATGCTTCTGAACATGAGATTACAACTCTCAGGAGATGCGTGGGGACTAATTCTGTGTTCTTAGACAGTTTTCCAGAAAACCAGAAATCTGGGGCAAAGGGGAGAGGTTCTCAGCTCACATATTTCTTCAAGAATTACATGTCACCTTGCTGTATGCCTGTTCCTTTCTTGACCATGATTCTTCCAACACAAATCAAATTTAGAATAGTTCCAGATGGTCAGAATCAGAATATATCTATTTACCACTTCCCTCTGGAGTCAGTGCCAGCTAGACACTGGGCTGGTGCTGAATGACAGCTACATTGTTCTGTGCTTATGATCAGAATATGTAGTTTGCACACAGCATCTTTGGCTTTATTCAAAGAGGGATGTCATCGTGTTTCTTTTAATTTAAACTGTGTGATATAGCAGGTAGGTCTTTACAATGTCCTCTGTGAAGCTCTTTGACCTTCTCCTGTTCTGAATCAAGCCTGCTGGGAGCACAGAGTTTTGCAGAACTCCCTGCCCCTTCGTGTATTTATTGAGTGTGTATTATGTCTACTGAACTCTGTGAACTATTGTGAGAGTCTAAATAAAACAAATCAGATTTTATTCTTTCCAATGGATACGGGCTATGCACCAAGAACACAATCCTATGCTTTGTGTTGTCAGAATTAGTTGGTATTTTCAGGGAAGGGGTGACAGTAGACAGAAGGCTCTGAGTTTTGAAAGTGTTTTTCCCTTCTTTGTAGCTATATGCCATATAAGGAATCTTTCCTTTCTTCTTCCTGTCCTCAACTTTTCTTTCCTTTCTCCCTCCCTCCCTTCTCTCTCTCTCTCTCTCTCTCTCTCTCTCTCTCTCTCTCTCTCTCCTTCATTCTTCTTCCAGCCAGGGCTGTTTCTTAAATCCACTATGCAGCTTAGGATGACTTTGACTTTCCTATTCTACTGTTTCCACCTTTTGAGTGCTGGGATTGCAGGTGTGCTCCGCCACATTGCTGTCTGCATGATTTTGTGAATGCTAGGGAAGCACTGTGCACATGGAGTTACATCCTCAGCCCCCAAATAAGTGATGTCATAAAATTAGAAATTAAAAAAAAAAAAAGAATTTTATAAGACAGAATGTTAGGTGTTTCATAGAATTGAAAATAAAATTCTCAAAGAATGGAGTCATGGCCAGAACAAATTCTCCTGGGAGGACCTGGATGGTGTTTGGTAGAGCTGTTTAGGTGGACTGAGATCGGTGGGAGGACCTGAGCAGCTGAGGTGGGAGGACCTGTGCAGCTGAGGTGGGAGGACCTGTGCAGCTGGGGTGGGAGGACCTGTGCAGCTGAGGTGGGAGGACTTGTGCAGCTGAGGTGGGAGACCTGTGCAGCTGGGGTGGGAGGACCTGTGCAGCTGGGGTGGGAGGACCTGTGTAGCTGAAGTGGGAGGATGTGTGCAGCTGGGGTGGGAGGACCTGTGCAGCTGAGGTGGGAGGTCCTGGCTAACTGAGGAGGAAGGAGACCTTTTCACAGGTACAGCACTGTGGGGAAAGTATCCCAAGTCAGGGAGTCAGGGACTCAAGTTTGTCTCAAGAAACTTCAATCAGAGAGGGAAAGCAACTGACCAATGTGTTCACAGCAAAGGTGGAAATCCTTTCAAATCATACAAATAAGTTTCATCAAATAGTTGTCTAAAAATAACTCTGTGGACTGAACCAGCAACCAATGAGCATACATGTTCTGGATCTAGGCCTCCTGCACATATGTAGCAGATGTGCCACTTGGTCTTCATGTAGGTCCTCCAGCAACTGAAGTGGGGACTGTCCCTGACTCTGTTGCCTGCCTGTGGATCCCGTTCCCCTAACTAGGCTGCATTGTCTAGCCTCAGTGGGAGAGGGTAAGCCTAGTCCTGCAGGGACTTGATGTGCCAGGATGGGCTGCTACCTATGAGGGCTTTGAGAGAGGGGCTGCGCAAGGGGTGACTGAGAGGAGGGGCTGGAATTGGTATGTAATTTGAATAAATACATAAATTAATTAATGGACAATAGCTGTGTGGAAGGAAACATGGTGTTTTCCCACAGAGC